>BMAV01017476.1:433760-454187 GCA_019973955.1 Trichonephila inaurata madagascariensis | reverse complement strand
GTACTTAAATAATACATGAAAACTATATTCACGTTAACTGCATATTAATCGTCATCTCAATTGAATTTTATAAAGCTTCGTATAACTTCATTAAAAGGAACATTAATATCATGAAATATGTGTATCACTGATGAAACTTAAAACTATTTTAACCAATACACAGAAACATGTTATAACTCCAAAGAGCTTTACTGCATACCTTGAAACTTTCCCTCCAAGTCTCGGTAGCCGGATTCAAAACAGCATCAGCAATCCAACATTCCGTATGACATCCCCTCCTAATAACATATTTATCTTCCGGCAGCGTAACAACGTGAGCAATATGGACATTCCCCGCAGAGCGCCAGGTCGATCAGAAGACAAAGCATTTGATTCCTAATTCTGTAGACCTATTTACTCCTAAGCGCCTTCTAATTATTCAACAATACACTTCGGGTGTGTATTCACAATCTGAATGGGAAACTGTCTGTGCCCTAATTGAGCAGACAGAGAGAGCTTGCTGTCAAAATTTCGAGCGGACCCTTAACAAGCGGAGGAATGGTGGGGTGTCGGCCTTCAACTCCAAACTTAATTTGTAATCTCACTGTTCCAGTTAATCCGTGGCACGTCTTAGAACGCAACTTAAATAATGTACTGTGTTATTTAAATGAGACTTTTGTACGGGCTTGGCACTACACCCCCAAGGGGGATAGGAGGAAAGTAAAGAAGAGATTTGTTGGGAATTAGGGAATATGGCAATTACATTGGGGACATTTTACGTGGGAAGCGTAAAATATCGGTTTAAAAGATTACAATGAATCGGATCCGACTATGCTGTTAGGAAGGGAATCGTGCTGCCTGCTGTTTAATATGTATAAACGAAATCTTAACTTCGTTCCAGGGTTTTCGATTAGGTGAGAGGAGGTAGAAGTGAAAGTGGTGTAGTTAGGAATCGATGGCGGCACCTTGATGTGTGGATGAATGATACAAAAAAGAAAACTATGAGAAGGGATAATCTCCCAGGAAAAGGGAATTTAAAAGATTGTCAATTGTGTTATAGTGTATAAAGAAGGAAGGAAAAGATATAAAGGGAAATTAACATTATTCAATTCCTACTATTAGTTCACTCTCTCTCTCTCTATATATATATATGTGTGTGTGTGTATGTGCAAGTTTTCAATCGTTTATAAAATACATTTTATTCATCCACTCATGTTCAAATACAATTTTTTAAACTTGTAGTGGATGACACTTGATAATAATAGTTTTTCTCAAATATTAATTCATTAATTAAATTTGATTAATGATTAAATAGTAACAAACCAAAATAATAGCCCAACAGCATATATTGAAAGAAAAATCGATCATTGTGGCCCCGTAGCTCAATAGATAGCGCGTTGGACTTCTAATCCAACGGTCGTGGGTGGCCGCGGTAGCCGAGTGGTATAGGTATCGGATCGTGGTATGCCTTGTCACGAGTTCGAGTCCAGTACCACTAAGGACCCGCCGTGTAGGGCAGCGATGCACGTTAAATCTGTCGAGAGCTGAAACGTCCTCCCATTGGTGTGGTGTGGTAGTTAGGAGAGGGGGGTGCCAGCTCAGGTGTCGTCCACGTCACTTTACCATGGTTCAAAATTACGCTGTCCGTCGCCAAAAGCCCTCGTGTAGCTGAAAAGTGCGACGTTAATATTCAACCAATCAATCAGTCAATCAACCAACGGTCGGGGGTTTGAATCCTTCCTGAGATGCCTAATTTCTGAGAATGGGATTTGGGAATGTGAATAAATAGTAACAAACAAAAATAATAGTCCATCACCATATATAGAAAGGAAAATGGAAAATTGCTTTCTATTTTGCCACTTAATATTGTGATCCTGTCATGTGTATATAGACATATTTATATTAATTGTAATTATTTAAGAAAAAGTAACTAAAATAAAAAATTTCTTTGTTGACTTATGTAGAAATTGACTTAAAAATAATTTTTTGTTATTTTTTTTAAATTTAATACAGGCCCAATTATGTTCGGAAAAAATTAAGAAACGGTTCGGGACATATTAGTTGTATATTCGAGAGATATCAAAAATGTATCAGAGATATCAATTACTATTTTGAATTTTATTGTATAGTATAAGGCAGTGATGGGGGCGAACCATTGGCAATTCATGGCACTCGACAGAATATTTTGAGCACGCCAGTGATCGAAGTGGTTTGCATTTTATTTCAAAATAACAAAGTTCACTGTGAAGTATTACGAACAAACGCGAGTGATCGGTCGCGGTGCGGCGGGGAGCACACTCGTTTGTTATTGTCTTGCCTTACTTACGTTGTGGACTGCAATTGCTTATGATGCAAAGTTTGTCTACGCGTAGCATAGTCAATTTCATTGACACAACTGTGTTTTAAAGTTTATTTGTGTTACATTAACGATTTTTAAGTGTTATTTAACATGGCCAGTTCAGCACAAGAACAAAAAGGGCAAGTAATTTCTAATATGGTGAATATAGAAATATGGCATTATATATATATATTAGTAAAGGCGACAAAGCAGTGTGTGTTTTATGATCTGGAATAGTGATATGCAGAGCATAGTCTGTAAAAAGCATTTTGAAACAAATCGCAAATTCTCTTGTCAAAAAGGCGAACCACATCAAAAATAATTAATTGCTTAAAAGCCAATCGGCGAATGACTCCAATTGAGCATGCATTCTACTAAAAGTAACATTTTACAATCCTAATATGTTATTTACCATCCAATCTGCAACAACAGTACTCAAATTATTGTTATTTTGATTTCAGTTACACGTATAACTAAAACATTTACAACTATGCAGTGCAAAAGATATTTTTTTGTAGCAAATAAAGAATTCTCTGTTCTGTAATATTTAGTTTTATTATTTTCCCAATAATCGCAAGGTAAAATTACTTGAAGGTACGTCTATGCCTCATACAGCACTTTTTTAGAAAAAAATGGCACGTTGAACCATAAAGGTTCGCAATCCCTGGTTTAAGGTATTATGTCGCGGCCCTAAAGTCGCGGATGTAAGATGGTTCGGGGGAAGAAGCTGATATGATCTTAAATATTATATCTTTATTATTTATATCTAACTTTTTGTGAATGATATACAACTTTATTACCTAACTCTGGGAACAATCTTAAATCATAATACTTAATCTAACTTATAAGATTATTCAAAATGACGTAACTTCAGACGGAGCTCCTTATGAGAGTTCTTCTCAAACCACGATGGCTCGGTCAGCTCCAATGCTATTTACTTCCACGACTCCTGGTGAATTCTAAGAGAAATATTAATTTCAGGCCAAACGACTTTAAAGTCGCAATTCTCTTTATTATTTTTAGATTTCACGATTAACGATTCACCTTACACATCCAAACGCGTCAGAGCATAAAATAGTATTTACATTTGAATGAAATCAAGTCGGATTTTAAACTGATGTAAATCTTGGAAAATAGATTCCCCTAGAGGATAAGTAGAAAAATCACGAATAGAACCCGTTACAACTTATGAAGTTGCTTTATAATTTATTCTGAAATGCACCATTTTCTTCTATGTTTCGTTATATGTTAATACAAGTTTTAATAAAAGGAGCGTTGTGTGTGTGAGGGGGAGGATGAGTCAATGTTGTGTTTGAAAAATTAAATGGCAGTTAGAATTTGACCTAGTCTTTTTAATGAGTTTGAGGAAACTCGCGTCTTTCTAGTACATAAATCAAACATTTTATCATTTTACCAATAAAATTAAACAAACTATAATCGCAAATAAATGATATGGAAGACTATTTACACCAGTTATTTACTATACGAAAATCAATATGAGTTAATGTTCTATTGAACACATGTTTTTGAATAAAGTATAGAAATAATAAAATTAATCTTTCCATTTAATTAGATTATGAAAGATAATTTATCACATACACGCATGTTCAAATAGAAAATTACTTATTAGTAAATTAACAATTGGTAAATGACAGCTTTCTATTTTAAATGGAAACGTAAAGCGCTATCATTTTTCATTTGGTTGCTTCTCTTTATTTCTACAATGATTCTGAAATAAACAACTATCTCGAATATTTCATTATCTAATGTTTAACTTTGACTACCTGGGTTTATTATTAGGCTTAATTAAATCATATTCTGCGTAATCTTGCTAAAATAATTAAATTCGGAGTTTTTTTTCACATTCATTTTTGGAAACTGTTTTAAAATCCGTTGTAATGTTTTTAAGCATCTAAGCTAAATTGTAAGCAAATGGTAAATTTTGTATTTATTTACAGTATTTACTTTTACTGACTATTTAGCAAATTATTTCGATACTGTTACTTAAGTCCGTCTTTGATTTGATATTAACGCTTGTTAAGAATTGTGTGTGTGTGTGAGTGACACATAAATAATGTATTTATGTTATTTTAATTTAACTTTCACTTTTAATTTCAAAAATGAAAACGTCACTCGAACTTTTAAAATTACTATTAATATATATATATATATGTGTGTATATATGTGTGTGCATATATATATATCAGGCCTGCTGGTAAAATGAGGAGGGCATCATCTCTATAATAACTTCTTTATTTTGCTTCAATCATAAAATCCAACATGGCGGCTTTTTAGCGCGCAAACGAGTAGAACAATTGACAACCAATTTGGCGAGGAGTCACCAGCTAAGCCTTTTCGAGTTTGTGTTCTTCGTCAGCGCTCGCTCCACCTTTAAATAGGCTTATTTACCCACAAATCCTTACGCGATGGTAAAGAGTTCGCTCTATTTTCATTTATTACTTACTTAATTTTGAAGCTAAACACTTTGAAACATGACATACATATATATATATATATTTGTAAATTCCGTATCAAAAGAAATTTATAAGATTTTTTTTTAATAAAAAGGGAGAAAAGGATATTTAGGATTTTTCCAATTAAAAAATTATCGAAAGGAAATAGAGTTTTGAATTTTTTTTAACAAAGATTTTTGTCAGTTTATCTTTTAGTTTTCTTAACTAACTATCACTTTTTTTTTATATTCTTAGAAAAACATTCACATTATTTTGATGTTCATCTTTCGATATCAATCGGACATTTATTTAAAAATTAAAAACATCCATTAAACTTCACTAGCGTGCAAAACTAAATTGTAGTAAAAAAAAAAAAAATGAAAATAATGAATTATATTTTAAAAAAAAAGTTTTGAACTTAAATATTAGTAATGTATCAATACAATTTTTTTATTTGGGTGTATTTCAAGCAAATATTCAAATATATATCTTTAAAAAAGGAAGTTGTTGCTGTTGTTACATATGACTGTATTGTTAGGATGAAGGCAAACATATATATATATATATATATATAATAGCTCAAGAATTACACAAAAACAATGATAAATAATAAAAAAAGAACAAATAATAAACAACAAGAAAAGGAACGAAAGAGATGTAGTTTTTACAAAGAGTTCATAATAAAAGTTCTGGCATTCCAATATAGTTTGCTTATCTCACCTAGCTTTTGACACTTTTTATCTAATTCTGGGCATATAAGAAGATGCTCTGCATTCATAATTCCCGCATTACAAAATTGACATACACTATATGGAAGAAGGCCTACTTTATTGAGATGATGTGATATACAATAGCGGTTTGTTTGCATTCTAAAGTTTGTCGCAGCTCTTTACGAGGCTTTGAGAGAACTTTTTCCAAATGCCTAGAATGTTAGCGCATGATTTACCCGTTGATTTTGCTGTTTGGATAGATTTAAGAGTATCCGCTAATTTCTCAAAAATATGTTTTAATTGATTTTGGAGCAAGTGGTTTATTTTGAGCCACCTTGTGGCCGTGGCAGCCTAGTGATCAAGGTATCGGATCGGAGCTGGCATGTAACGAGTTCGAGCCCAGTATCACTAAAGACCCACCGTGTAGGGGAATGATGCACGTTAAATCTATCAAGACCTCAAACGTCCTCCCGTTGGTGTGGTGTGGTAGTTAGGAAAGGGGAGTGCCAGCTTAGGTGTCGTCTTCATCACTTGACCATGGTTCAAAATGACGAGGTCCGTCAGAAAAAGCCCTCGTTTAGCTGAACAGTGTGACGTTAATATTCACTCACTCCCTGAGCCACCTTAGCCATAGTTGTTACTCCTTTAGCACCACCCAGGAGGAAAGTGGGAATTAAAGATCTGACGGACGCAAATAAAACTGCCTCCCCCTCCCCCCCAAAAAAGGATACCACTTTAAAAATTCTACGAAAATTCGAAACAAATAATTTTGTCACGATTCTACTAATGACATTATAATTGACTTCAGAAGGAAACGGTGAAACAGATTGATGGAGATTTTGCATGTTTCCCAATGGGTGTGAAGTGTACAGCGAAAGAGAGAAAAAGTAGCAACCGATAAGTCACGCCAAATGCAATTTGAATTCAGTATTGAACGAGTAAATAGTTAGCAATTTCTACTCCAAAATAAATGACAATTTTTCGTTACTTTTTCTTTAAATAATGTATATGCAATATATATATTATATAAGGAAACCAAGTTTTATTTTATTTAAGTACATAATAGCAGGGGTAGGCAAATGTTGGCTTGCCGAGAGAGTCAGCAAATGAAATGGATAGAAAGTGAAGTGTTCTATATTTGGGTTAGATATGTTTGTGAGTAGGTTTCCTTGCTTGAAGATTTACCAAGATTGATATAGATGCAAGTTAACTGACATTAACTTGTAAGCGGGGATGAGAATTCAACAAGCAATCCCTCTCCTGGTTTTAAGAAACATTGTAGAAAAGTGTGATAGGGTACATTTATCTTATTAAACTGATTCTAAATTTAAATGTGTTTGCAATTATAGATCATACGAAATTAGCATAGTAAAATTGTTGAATAAATCAGCCACGGATTTATTTATTTTGTACTTATTGATGATATTGACACTTAAAAATTTTTCTGAGATGCAAAGTTGACTAATGAATGAATTCATTTTAAAAAAGTAATACATATAAAAAAAATTAAGTCAATTCCTACTTAGATCAACAAAGAAAATTTTATTTTAGCTACTTTTTATTAGATAGTTACAATTAATATAAATATGTACATACATAGGACAGAATCACAACATTAAGTGGTAATTAGTTTTTATTAATTATCATTAAGGTATCGTATTGTCATCCAAAACAATCGTGTCTATAAAATTTCAGTTCAACTGAATGCTGTAAGACGTGAGAAAAAAACATTTTCAAGTTTTGACACAAGTCGCCAAAAATGATGCCAACGTGGCTATATTTGTAATTCTTTAAATAATTAGTTTTAATCAATTAATTTTTATTAATTATAAATAAATTATTGTATTACTATCCAAAATAATCATGTATATAAAATTTCAGCTCAATGGAGTGCTTTAAAATGTATTTTATGAACGATTGAAAATTCCATCAAGATAAATAAATATAGAGAGAGTGTGAGCTAATAGTAGGAATTGAAAAAGGAGAGACCCTCGGGTATCATCCGCTTCCAAAATAGGGTCCTCGAGCCAAAACCATTGCCCACCCCTTTGCTATAGCATCAAACAGTGCCCTGTGAGAGATCAAGTACAGTACACGGATTTGATATTATTAGAACTTATCCTTAAATCCATGACTTAGGTACTTAGAAAATTAAGAATAAATAACATTTTCTTCTAATACATAAATATAACTCTTAAAACTAATTGTACAATCCATAAACGCTGAGCTTTTTGAGTACTTTATCAGCTCATCAAACTTTTAAAGTGGGATTTCACAACATTCCGGCTCTTCTCGATTAGCCTGACACCAGGCAATTGAAGATACTAGAAATATTGAATTCTGGTTTTCAAAGAAAGATTAACACCATTAAATAAAACCGATCCAATCGTTGAATATCGTGGTAAAAAACGAGTCACAAACGCAGTGAAAGGTTTTAAAAACGAGGTGTAATTCGACAATTATTAGTTTCCGAACATGTGCCAAGACCGTCGAATTGAAAACAGATAATTTGAATTTTCCTTCACTCCCACCACGGCACTGACTTAAGCCCCTTACCCCGCAACTTCACCGCTGGCTTTTCTCTTGTTTCGAGAACGATTTAACGAATTCAACTGGGCATCTGTCTGTAGAAAGAACGAGGTTTTCTATTTCAGGCCCTCGAAAGGAGTTAATCGAAATTCCTAAGAGCCACATTAAGGGTGAAGTTCTTCGGTAATGGAGTCACTGCTCCTGAATTGGAAGGTGCTAGCTTTAAAGCAGACCAGTTCGCAAATCTTATAAGGGGTTTCTTTTTTGTGCAGCGCAATCAATGGTGTCTGTAAAGTATCTTACCTTCTTTTTTTTTATTCTACCGGAGATGAAGTCATTATGCGAGAGTTCCATATGCCTTGTTGGTTTTTTTTCCCCTCCCGTTGGTTTTTAGAAATTGTAAAGATGCATTTTAAGAAAATAGACGGACTATCTAGTTCCTTAAAATCGTGGATTGGGAGCTTGAGGATTTTCGTACACTTCTTTGTAACCCTTTATCTACCACATTATGATTTACTGCAGTTTTTTTTAATGCAATATTTATTTTTTGAATCATTACATTGAAAATTAAGGGATGTACATAAACAAAATGCTGAACTTTGGGAAATTTAATCCGTTAGAGCCAATTAATTAATTATTCAATTATAAAATTAATTATACACACTCTTAAAATAAATAACCAAATCGTTTTCTAAGGTCCTCATTAACGTACACAAAAAATAAGACACTTACCTTTTAACATTAACTATTTTTTCGGAACCAAAATGACAATCTTCGCAATCCGCTGAGAACACCGTCAGCTATTTCTGCTATAAAACTATTCGCCTACCTTGCTAAAATACCCGTCATAAAACCCGTGCTGCCATACATCTTGGAAGAGTGGATTTCAAAGAATATTCCTTCTAAATATCGTAAAAGTATTCGTAAAAATGGTGATTCTATGTAATTTTAAAGTGAGTGGTACTTATAAGTACCGTCGGTAGATAAAGGATTAAAATTTCATTAATATATTGGGTAAATATTTAATTCTTCATCCAAAGGCAGTTATTTGATTGTCAACAGTAATTCCTCGTAAGTATATTTCTTATTGTCCCTACATTTACTTTTATCGTACATATATTTTTATAATCTTAATATATATATGGTATAGTTATAATATCATTAGAATGTTCATTATTTATTTGCTTGTATAAACGTTTTAATGAATGAAAGAAACTGAAGAACGTTCGAATCAGTTAACATTATTATGATAATTTAGCAAAATTATGATATATCTTAAGAGATAGATCTCTGAGATAAGAATATGTAATGATTCTTCATTGCAAAATTGACATAGTTTTTACTAAGATAGCTTATAATTTATAGAATTTCACATTTGTGTGTAGAATGATACGAATTTTTTAAGAAAATGATCTTTTTCTTTAACTATAATTTCTTGAATTCTACATTTTTAGGTAATATGGTTCATAGTGCGTTTTTAGTTCGCTCACAAATAAATGCCTTTAAAGTTAATAAAAGTTCTCTCACGCGGGAAATATATTAATTCATATAAAATAGAATGAACATTTTGCTGATCATATTTGCGTATTCGCTGCCAGAATTGCATTCATTTAACAAAATCAGAAAACAGAAATGATTAAGATGCAAAGACATTCCGATTTCGTTTTAACAAGGAGCTTTGATTCTCTGACTTTTCTGCTAACAAAAATGGATCTGTTTTACCTATGAATTGTTTCTTCAAATACAAACATTAGCTGAAACGTAAAATTCCATATTCAATTTGAATATCCGTTAAATACATGTTTTTATAATAAAACATAGCATTTGGATGTAAGTATGAGGTAATAAGTGCAGGAAACTTAAGTCATATTTTAATTCGGCTACTTTGATTTCACCATTGTAAAGTTATTTTTATGGACATTCTACTTGCCTTTTCAAATTACATTACTATTCAGTTATCTGAATGCTATAAATTTCGTACTAGAAATAAGAACCAGTAAGGTACGTGGGTGTGGTGCGTATATTGGGGTTTATGACTATTGCATTTTGATTTTCAACTTAGCAAGTACCTTTAAATGTCTTAAAAATCACAGAGACAAATATCTAAAATAGAACGCAAATATATTTTTGATAAAAGAAAGAGAAAAATACTCCCCCATATATATTCTTTCTTTTTCATTGTATTAAAGAAAATGTTATAGTTTACATCTGATAAGATGAGTAGAAATAATTTTCCCATTTTCAAAATAGATTGTAGAAGGAACCTAACTTTGAACTTCGCGAAACAAAATTTTTAAAAAAATTCATGAGATTGATTTTAAAATTAATTTAAAATTAATTTTCAGTAAAGAGATATCTAAAGGTTTCACATTAATTTTAATTAATATCTTCTTATAGATGGACATCAAACATTAACAATATATTTTCAACATTTTTTGTTGTATCTTTTTTTATTGCACGGCATAACAAAGTTTGTATTTTTGAGTAACTTCCATTAAAATATTAACAGTAAAATATGTAATATAAAAATCTATTTAATAAATTTAAAAATGAATATTAATTAGATTTTGCAGACAGTTGTGATAAATTGTCGAACATCTTAAGCCATTAGATAATGGGTTCTGCGCCAGACGCGCATAATTATCGGTAGCTTGTACCACTGCGTAACATTAGTCAATGAATTATGAATCCAATATCAGGCGAAATTACTGATAACTTAGGTTATTGCAAGGGGATAGTGGATGAAACGTGGATATATAGGAATATAGCATCGGTCAAATAAGTATAAGTTACTGTGTTTTTCTTACAAGACATTTATAAATTGGTGTTGAATTTGATTCGTTAGGTCCTTAGTTGTCTTTTAAAAATGATTTCATGGATCCATATACTTTTTGTCAGGTATATAGTCACTGTTATAACATTTAATCTAGTTTTAAATTAAATAAAGTTATCTTGATTGGACAGAGATTCACACAATATTTTGTCTGTCAGGAAAAACGAATATAATATCAGAATTTAATATATGTTTTTTCAAAAATATTAAGGTATTTGTATTTCGTTAATAATAAGTTTCTAGATTTTACATTTAAGAGAAAAGGTCTTTTAGACTATTTATATTTTATTATTGGTTAAATATAATTATATTTCCGTTTCAAATATGGGGTTAGCTATGTTTGCAAACAATATAGAGTAAATATTGAGGTAGTGAGTATCTTTAATCGAGTTCTAAAACAGTAATAACAAAAATGGTATTAAATAAATAAATCAATTTGCATCGAACCCCTTGTTCTTTTTACAAGCATATTTCTGTTTATGTGTTGTTGATTTTTTTTTAAATTGGAAATACGTGGATTTTTCAGACAAAATGTCTATTGGATTATATGAAAAAAATTCATCTTAAATTTTATTAAAAGAAATTTTTTTTTTACAATTTGAAAAAAAAAAAAACATTTTATGAAGAAAATATGTTTTCTGGTATATAGGGGATAGGTAAAAATTAATTTTTATGTTAAGTATTGCAACACCCACACGGGAAATGAAATCTATGTATTTGAGTTTTATAGTAAAAAGTCAAAATAATTTTTATTAAAGAAAAACAGGCATTTTATTACTTTTTTATGTTTATTACGATGAGAGGAGACCTGCTAAATAGTTATAAAAACATCAGGTACACTTAACAGCTTCTTAAGTAATTAATTTTAAACAAAATCTTCCTAACAGTACAGTACACGATAAAGCGAAAGACGGAAAAGAGTTTGAATCGGATTGATTCGACGATGCGTAGAGAGAGAGTTGGGGTTATAAAATTTTGCAACGTACGTTGTACTGTTCACTTTTCTGTACTCATTTATCAATATTGATTATTTTTTTTTGGTTATTTATAAATTGAAACACAATTATATTTTGAGTCTAAAATCATCTAGCCGAAAGTAAGTTTTTTTCCATTTTTTAAAAAAATCAACCCCTATTTGAGCAATTCTAAAATTTGAAATTATTATTTTTTAATTACTTTTCTCCTAGTATCCATACCATAAAATATCTTTTCTGCGTATGTAGGTTCCGATTAATACTATTTTTCTACAT
Source organism: Trichonephila inaurata madagascariensis (assembly GCA_019973955.1). Classification (NCBI taxonomy): domain Eukaryota; kingdom Metazoa; phylum Arthropoda; class Arachnida; order Araneae; family Nephilidae; genus Trichonephila; species Trichonephila inaurata. The sequence continues at coordinate 442,095 of BMAV01017476.1, read as the reverse complement.
ATAACCACACACAATCTACCCTATTATATACGTATGTTTCATTACTCATATATTCCTGTGGAGAATATGTGGTGTTAAATTATGTGCTTACAAATAATATTATAACTACTGGCTTGATAATCATCGTTCGTCGAATTGTGAAACTGGACGAACAAAAAACTGAAACGTTTAAATAAAAAATTGGAGAAGGAATTGTGTTCAAAGTCAAAATTACCTTGCATCATAATCCTATTTTGTCTAAACCAAAAAGTTACAATTATTAAACCATTTTGAAAATTCATAATTGTTATACAGACTTATCGCGTTATACGAGAATCAAAATAGTTAAGAATATTTGTCATGTTTAAGTTACATTTAATTAAATAGTATAGAGTACATTATATTTTAGTAGTAATTTTTTATTTGAAAATCGTACAATCATGCTAATTGTTCTTAATGAGTGATTTTACGAAACGTATTTAAGTAAAATTTAACTACTAATGACAAAAGTTTCTGAATTCATCGTTCAATAATTAACTTTTTTTATTTTTTTAGACTCTTACTCATTTAAATAGAAGCAAAGCGTGTGAGTAAGGTTAAATATTTTGTTACTATTTCGGTATGAGTTTTTTCAACGAGTTGATCATTGTTCTGTGTAACATTAAGCTTTGATTTCAAACACAAATGTATATAACACCTTGATTTCATAATTAATGAGTAAACTAACTAATTTAATCTGAGTTTGTTGTTCTAAACACGAATCTCTACAAGAGTTCCACAAACTCATTATATTCTCGAGTCTGAGAATTCTTTGTTAATATTCCTTTCAACTTCCTTACTTAATTTTCTTCCTTTCTTACTCCGAAGGAAGTTGCCTTTTAATCACAACTTGCTATGAAATGAGTCAGAGGTTCAAGTACTAAATGATTCCGGTCTTTTTGGAAGAAATAAAGAGCAATTTTTAAATGAGAATGAAAATGATATAATGTATTTAATGTTTCAAATACATGTAAGTAAAATTATTAATTTCTCGAAGCCAAAATTTTCTATTTTAATGAAAAACATTTTAAACGTATACACGAAATTTAAAATAAATGTAGAATTTTTTAAAAAAAATATTACTATTAGATAACTATAGCACAACTGGTTTCTTAGAAAAATTGTGTTGATTTGGATTTATATATATAGTATGTTTAATATATATATTTTTTTGAATTTGTATATGACTTTCATATTTAATTACTTTTGAGTAGGTAGTTTAAGTGTTACTACAAAGTATCTAGTTTTATATTTTTAGAAATTATTTATGGCTCTACCATTAAACTTTCCATATACTACTTTCTGTTTTGAAGCCCAGTGATATAGATAAATACAGAGGATGGTTGACGGATTAAAACAGAGTTTAATCTTTCAATCTTATTTCCTAATACAAAAAGTTTGCTAATATATTACGGTGATTAATTAACTGTAGCTTGTATTATCTTTTTATACACATATATGTTATTTAGCTTTATGTAAGATTCAAAGCAATTGAATGTATGATTATAGCAAAAACATTATGATTGTAAAAAAGACCGATAAATTTAGATATTAAAACTGGATACTATAATATTCGTAAATGCAACAGGCTAAGGCAACGTTTCTCAAACTGTGGGGCGTGCCCCCTCGGGGACGTGATAACTCTACGAGGGGGGGGGCGAGCATATTGAAAAGTCGAAAACAAAAGATTTAAAAATTTAATTTACTGAAAGTAAACAAACGAAATACTTTCTGATATAGTAAAATATAAAATACACATTTACACTGATATAATACACTTATAAATGTATCAGTACTGTACAATGTATTTTATTATTAATTTAACAGTACTAAGTAAATAACAAATTTGATAATTATCAGTGACCCCATGGGTTTGTATTAACACTTATATCGATAATTTGTACGGTTTATAATTAATTACTTAACTGCTGATTAAAAGTTACGCGATTCGCTTCCCAATGCCACCATTTTCCATGTAGATGAGCGTTATTTGATGGGTTTTTTTGAGGGGGTGGGGGAGGAGAAAAAGGAATAAATAAGCAAATTCTTTAAAATAAGTAAATCCTTCGCAAACACTGTCAAAGTCCTTTTATTGTATTACAAAATCTTCGGAATCATTTTATGGATAGCACTGCACAGAAAATATGGTACTTCGAAAAGACGTATATATACAGAAAATTAATACTCTGAATGAGCGAGACATTTATATACTTCGGTGGCACATAAAAGGTTAAAGTCGTATTGTAGCTTTAGTGTCAAAGTATAGTATTATTGAATTCAATACATTGTTATGAAATACATTGAGATGAAAATGATGATTGAATAGTGGGTCACGTATATTGCAAGTTTCAGAAGCACTGAGCTAAGGACAGATTCATAGAAAGAATACTAGTTTTAGGCTGAACAACGTTTTTCTCTTGTTTGTAGTACTGAGTGGTGCTGTGAAACCTTACGGATAACTAACTAAATATAACGGATATATATATATATATATTTAAATCCTCTATTAATATAAAAAGTTACAGATAAAAAAGCATTTCCTGAAATGCTTATATGACAGCTCGAATCAAAAGACAATAAAATAGTTATATATTAGCTCAAAAATTGTATGAATGAGAAAGGCCTATTTGTAGTAGTTTTTCTGATTCGAAAATATTATTAAACTAATAATTATTAATATTAATTAAAACTAAAAAATTATATTTAATATTGATCATTTATTTTTATAACATTCTACATAGGAATTAAAGTAAAATAAAAGATATATATATATATATATATATATATATAATGTTTTATTTCTATAAACTATATTTTAACTCCATCTATGCCATCTTAAAAGGGAAATTTTGAAATGAAATAGTTTTCCAAGTACTTTGCAAAATTATATTTTTAATTAATAGCACCCTATTCATCACAAGACGTAATAACTTAACTTTAACAATTTAGGTGCTCTTTATAAAAGTAAATACTCATAAAATTAATGTGATATTTTTGTTCTAACTAATACTTTTAGAGACTATTATAATTTTTCATTTTCTTGTAATTTGAGAGAAACCGAGAATCTGTTACTTTGAATGTGTATATTAATGTTTCTGTACATTGATGTGTGTGTGTTACAGTTTCTAGAAATATCATGCAGGCCATTATAAAAATTTAATAAAAAAGATTATTAATAGTTTGTTCCAGTAAAATTCAACCCCACCGCATAATTAATAATAGTTTAAGGAACATTAGAAAATAATTCTAGTATTCGCAGTGGTGTTTTTCTTTTAAAAATTTAACAAAATGCCATTTACAAATTAGCACTTGTGACTTCAGTGCAAGCTTTCATTTTTTAATAATACTATCAAAACCACTTATTATTATTACACTTTAAAATGTTCGACTGCCATAGGTATTTTCAGTGATGTAAACATTATTTAAAACTTCTAAAAGTGATAGATTTATTTATGGATGTTCCTTGGCTGGAACATAAAAGTACTTTTTTATTTCATTTTCCCACCATATCTCTTAATGCATCTTAAGGTATCCAAGCACGTTAAAATGAACAAATTCGGTCAAAACACATTTTTTTTTAATTTTAGGGAATAGGCTTATTTTATTAGCTTTACAAAACATACTTTGTTTTGCTTCTGCGCTACTTAGAGGCCAAGTTACAATCAATTTTATAAAGTTAGAAAAACCTTCAGTGGGTCTTAAATCTACCAGAAGTATATGTTAAAATTATTCAAAATCTATCATAGTGAGTCTGATAGCATAAAATATTACAAACCTATTTTTATGAAACCTTTTGAGCCCGATACTTATAATATTTTTTAGAGAATGTGCTAAAATATTTCTGTGCAATTTTTATGAGTTATGGTCTGTTATTTAAATAATGGTCTCATATAAAGAGAATGTCGCATTTCTTATAATATTTACTTAAATACTCTAAAATTTTTAAATTTCAATAACACATTAATTTGGTTTAGTAATATTTTTTCTGATATAAGTTTATATTGATTTTTTCTCTAACTGCCTTGAAATGTTTAAAAAATATTGCTAAAATTTCGCTTAGGATAATTTTTTTCTTTTTTGTAAAATTTAGATATTTTTTAAAAAAACATTGTTAGTTAAATATTAATGTTTATTGGTATTTATTCCTAAGAAATCTTAATAGTGTTTTAGTATGTTATTTTTTAAAAAAGTACTTCGAACGTGTTCAGATACCTTAACCCTTTATCTACCGACGCTGTACTTATAAGTACCACACACTTTAAAATAACATAGAATAACCAATTTTACGAATATTCTGGTAATACTTAGCAGGAATATTCTTTGAAATCCACTCTTTCAATATATATGGCTGCACGGGTTCTATGATGAGTTTTTTAGCGGGGAAGGCGAATAGTTTTATAGCAGAAATTGCGTTTTCAGCTGACGGCGTTTTCAGAGGAATTCCAAAGATTATCATTTTTGTCTCGAAAAAATAGTTATCGTCAAAATTTAAGTGTCTTTTTATTTTTGTATGTTAATGAGCCCCTTAGAAAACGATTTGACTTTGTATTTTAAGTAAACAGTGTATATAATTAATTTTACATTGGAATATCTTTAATTAATTAGCTCTAATGGATTAAATTTCCCAAAGTTGAGTGTTTTGTTTATGAATATCCCTTAATTTTCAATGTAGTAATTCAAAAAGAAAAAAAAAATATTGCATGAAAAAAACTGCAGTAAATCATAATGCGGTAGATAAAGGGTTAAATCGATTATCTGAAGTTGTAATTGAACCTAATTGTTCCGAACCCCACAACCGAACGCATTGCAGCTTTTTGGAGCAACTTTAAAGAAAGTGTTGAAGGAAAGTGACTTTTTCCAACCAGAAAAGAAATCCTTTCCAATTTTTTAACGGTTTCACACTTTATGAGCATGGTCTCATCCTTTTCTTTGATTGCAGAAGGGTGGACCTTTTTCCTGTTCACACTCGGTTTGCTCCAAACAGTGGCCGTTCCTGGAGGGAGGACAAAAGATGTGCACGCTCCGCTTGGTCGAGCTCCCCTTTTCAGCTCCGCCCCTGCTCTTACTCACCACGTGCCACCACAAGGCCATGCCTATTACGCGAGCTTTTTCTTGGTGATAGATAAAAAAAAATATCTTCTCTGCTTTCTTACCACACGCGAAAAATAAAGGATTCTTGCGGCTACAGAGCATGACGGACGATGACGCTTGCCTTTTCTTTTTTTTAGTTAGTATGCATATGTAGACATGGTTTGTAAAGTGATCGTTGGGAGGTTAAAGTGAAAGTAAGGTGACTTCCGGAAGAGAAGTGAAGTAGGGTGAATTGCGTTATGAATCGATGGAAGTGTTTTATAATCTTTTTTAATGGCGGAATAATTTAACTGGGAAGTTACACAAATAATACAAAATTTTTTGTGTAACAAAAACAAACGAATGTATACAAGTACACACAATATTGAAATAAATATTTTTAAATGTGTAATAGAATTATTAAATGCATCATTTGTGGTAGAAGCGTATATTATTTTTAAGAGTTTTATTTTAACTACCCAAAAATTCCAGGAATTTTTATTAGTAAAATAGTTACACTGTTTTTGTTTTTGTCATGCGGTTTATCCTGTAATCCTATACGAAAGGCGAGAGATAGATTACGGTATCCGACTAGGTTCGGAACCGTGATTTTCCAAAAGCGTGTAAATGGATAATATTTATGATATTTACCGTCACTCAGATTAGACAATGTATATAAAATTGGGTTAAGAATAGTATTACAATAAAAAATTATTTAAGTACAATATTTCGACAAAAAATGTACATAGAATGACACATTTTCAAAATATTCTCCTTTTGTTAAAAATGCTTTTATTATAATAATATTTTGCCTGTATTCAGCTCAGACCTCTGTACAGAGGCTCAACTAGATTTTAGAAATGCATAACTTGGAAGTCGGTTTATCCATGTTTTACGAAAACAGAAGGGAGAAATTTTAAAAAAATACCCCGATAATTATTTCAAATGGTTGTAACTTTGAAAATAATGTGAATTTTTCAAAAATCATAGTTGAGCCTCTATAAATATGTCTGAGCTATATACAGGCAAAATATTAATACAATAGAAGCATTTTTTACAAAAGGAGAACATTTGGAAAAAAGGTTATTCTAAGTTAATTTTTTGCCAAAATATAGTATTTAAATAATTGTTTTTGTCATAATGTCCTTAAAACAATTTTATGCATGTATTCTAATCTAAGTGACACTAAATATCATGAAAATTATACATTTATGCGCTTTTTATAATCATGGTTCCGAACGTAGTCAGATACCTTAACAGAAACATGCAATACAATCAAAGAAGAATGTAGAATTTATTACAAACGATTGTCCCAAAATAGGACAGAAGGGGTGCTCTGCTGTCTATTCGAGACAGGAATCCATTTCAGGCGAAATTCCGACTTGTTTTTCCGAAGATAAATCCATGGCTTTTTCGGGATCGGAACCCGAGCCCACTCGATTACAAGTCGAGCGTCATAACCTCCATGCTAATAGTTACACTAAAAGATAAATTAGTAAAACTTTCACTTGGGGCTTAAGTGTTTTATAACTGCATCTATTCATATAGAACTACTTTCAAAATATTATACATAAAATATTGAAAATCTGAACTGTTAAATACTCGATTAACTAGGTCCAAGCCTTGGAGGTGGGGCTGATCTCGTTCTGGACTCGGCTTTAATACAAACCGGATCCGAATAATCTTAATTGCGAACTATATGCTTCAGTTCAAATCTGAGAACATTTCTTCACTTTAGTTCTTAAATGCGAGTGAAGCAAAAGTTGTAAAGTCTGGCGGCATGGCATTGGCTGACGTAGATCCATTCCATACACGCAAGTAAAAGGAATTAATAAAATAAAAATATAGGCAATTATTATTGAAAAATAATTTTATTATAAAGTACATTGGATTAATTCAAAAAGATTTTGAAAACTGAATGAATCGTCAGATCTTTTAATCTATTTCATTAAAATGGCAAACCGTCAGCTTTTGCAAATATTTTTTTTCTACATATACATACAATCAAATTATTTAAAAATATAGTCTTTGGTCGTTACATTTTAAGGCTAATGAACAATTAAAATAAAATAACGGTGATTAAAATTTAATTAATTTATGAATTCAACAAACATCCAGGTAGTTCCGTTTCATAAAATTTCGTTGTACATTATTAACTTATTACTATACAAAAAATTCTACATATAAAGGGTGGTAAGTGCCGGATTAACATTTTGGATAAATGTTTAATTAAGAAATTAGAGTTTCAGAGTATCGGTACAGGTATCTGGGTGAGAGAAAAAGTATTTTTAAAACGAGATGTGCGTTTTTTATTTTGATGTTTCTTGCTAATGAAAGAGACGCGTGAGAGTTTTTGAAAAATCTTCGTGTTTTACTTATTTTTAATGTTCCGAAGCTTATTTACACGTTCAAGAACCTTGCAAGAGATAATCCTGTTTAAGGTTCTAATTAAATTTTAAAGAGGAAAGTTAATGAGAATGTGCAGGAGTGAAATTAAGCCTTTACGCTTTTGTTTTTATTTATCTATCTATATGTACATATATTTTTTTTAAAAAAAACTCTCTTAAATGCAAAGTTTATACTTATTATACAGTTTCTTAGGCATTACAGATGTTCAAATATTTAATGAACGCTTAAAAAAAGTAATGAGACATACTTCTGACGGGTAATACAGATTGTAGTGGAATGATACAGAATACCTAATCTGAAATTATATACGTGATTTTAACATGGGCAAAAGTATTGAATTCTTAGTTAGATTTTCATTTTTAAAACATGAATGACCTTTAAAAGGTCATATATTTATTTTATTTACACACATCTGAACTGTACTCAGTGGAGCAACAGCGCATGAGGACCAAAGCCGACTGTTCCTGTCTCAGCTTACGTGACTTTATGGGCTGGGGTGCCTGAGCAGATAATTAGGTCAAGGGGTCAGTCTGACGCGAAACCCCATTGTTCAGTTCCCAAGCAAACTTGGTACTGATTTATCAACCCACTGAAAGGCTGAGTCAACTTTGTCCAGCCCAGGATTTGAACCCCGGACATGTGGCGTGGAAGCGAGATACATTATCACTAAGCCACTGAGCTTCTTACACATATCTAGTTCGAGAATTTTAAGAGGACGCGATAGCCAAGTGAACAAGGTAATGGACTCGTGACCGTCGTGTCATGAGTTCGAACCTGGTACCAGTGAAAACCCGCCGTGTTGAGGGGCGATGTACGTTAAATCGGTCGAAGATCAAAC
>BMAV01017476.1:417433-433360 GCA_019973955.1 Trichonephila inaurata madagascariensis | reverse complement strand
AATATTCAATCAATCCCTCAATCCCTTTTATTATTATTGTTTTTTTTTATTGTACACAATGGAAATCGTTATTACAGTGAATAAAATGAATTAAGAGATAATGTACTTACCTGCTTTTAAGGACTTTTAAGTTTTTCTTTGATAAATTGAGCAAAAAATCCAATGAAAATGAACTAAAATGTTTCAAATGCGCGTGACTTTAATAAATGACACAAATTGCAGAAACCTTTCACTTACATTACCGGAATGTTATGTGGAAGCAAAACTGTCATACTTTAAGTTATTGTAGTTTTACTGTCCATTGATGATCAATAAAAAGCGTGTTGAACTTTTTTTGCTTGTGTCTTTTTGATAGGGCACAGTGTCTCTTGTAGTAAGTACACTTGTGGCTTTCTATCTTTCTTGATGGAGTTTTTTAAGTTGCATTTGAAAACTTTCTCTTCAATTCAAACGTTTCCTGTTCATCGCTTTTCTCAAACTTTCACTATCATGATCAATATCCATTTTTTTATCTAGTTCTTCCCTTGCTTAATCAGTTCCAACTTCATTCAATAGAAATCGTAGAGGCCTATTTCTTTTTTATTTTCTGTTTATGTACATTAATAAACCATAGTGAGTCGTACAACACATCAACCAAAACCACTAAATCGTTCACAGAGGCAAAATGTAGCCTGTTCATGGAAAATAGTTTGAAACAAAAATGGTCCCGTTGGAAAATCAGTTACTCCAAGTACCTTAAGTTTGTAAATAAAACGTTTGATACTCCCAAAAAAGAGGGAGATATGTGACAAATACATTTTAGTTCCCATGAAGACTGTCATGTAGGATGATATTGTAAAAGTCATTGGTAACAAATAAATAGTTTTTCCAGAATTAACGATTCCGTGTGTTTGAGATGACACTGTGCCGCGTAGTTTTAAAGGAGAAAAAAGAAGTTTCATAAATATATGTGGCTAATTTGTAATGAAATTGCGAAATTTTAATTTTTGCTTTACTTTAACTCGATCATTATTATTGCTTTAAAATTCGAATGCACGCATAATAATTTGTCATATAATTTAAAGCTTCAAAACAGCTGAAATATAACTAAGTAGTAGTTAATCTTAAATATGAGCTGATTGTGATAATTTAGTCAAATTTTAAATTACCTGGAAGTTATATGATTAATGCGTCAGTTATTCCTATACAGTTTTCTTATAGAAAAATGAAATATATAAATTTCCTCAAAGGAAATTATTAACTAAAGAGAAAATTTTTAAGTCTTACTACTTATGAATGAAAATATTTTTAAATAAATCAAAGAAATTTATATTTTTAAACATTTATTTATTATTATTTCTTGATGATATAAAAGAAGAAAAGAATATCAATGCGAATTACTGATAAATGCTTTTAACATTTTGCAATTTCTCTCTCTCTCTCTCTATATATATATTATTTTATTTCAAAACTATATAATTAAAAAAGTCAATACATTATTTATATTTAACACAAATTCTAAACTGCAATCTATGACTATTTTGTCGTATTTTTGTGTATTTTAACTTAAATAGAGAGTATATTCAATACAAAAAAAATACAACAAAGCATTTTTATAATTAAAATCACTTTCCTAATATTTAAGACCAATAATTCACATGAAAATTTATATTCACGTATATTGAATTACTTCTTTCACTGGAACTCTTTCTACCACAAGAATTGCAGAGTTAACTTTCATCAAACAAAGAATGAAGTAAATATGCAATTCAAATAATATTTTATTTTCAGTTATTATTTGCATCTCAAAAGTCCAACTACTTACTCCATAAAACTTTTTGAAATACCAATTCTTCTGCTCATATTTATCATAATTAGAGTAATTTAGCTATGTAACGAAAAGAACTACCACAAAAGTTGTTTGTTTAATGACATGAGATGAACGCTTCTTCCTTTTGGAGTAATTTAACTTCAAGAGAAAATAAATTCTTTCGTTCTAAAAGCAAATTTAAGCTAGAGTACAACAGAATAAACCACAGCAACAACAAAAATACTTGTGTCCTATTGCATTCATTTAGCTTAAAAAACGCGAAACGAAGAAAATTAGACACGTAATACTTCTTTCACTATTAGAAAACTCGATGATAAAGAACAAAAAAAGAGTATTCTATCGTTTAGAATTTTTCCAACAATAACAGAAACAGGAATGGATTTACTCAATCTCTTTAACAGCTTCTTCGGGAACGAACAGATGGCGAATGGTGAGTTTTGATTGGATGCTAAATTTTGTTTTGATTGGATGGGTCAACCTTCGAATTTAACGGTTGCTTCGAAGTGATTAATGGGTAGAATTTTAAATCGGAATCGGTAAGAAATTGAGTTTTCAAGAATCTCTCAGTGGTTTTAAGTTTAGAATTTTTGCAATTGTGGTACGAAACACTGCTGTGAACAAAATGAAATTTTGACGAGTACCAGATGAAAACTAAACGGTTAATAGATCTTGTTCTTTTAAGAGGGAATTTTTAAAAAAAAACTATACTTGCATTTTTTTTATAAATGGCATCGAATTTTGATTTGAAGAAGAATATTCCAATTTGTAATTCAAATAAGGTTTTGGATTGCTGAATGATTATAAATATAAAATAATGGACTGTGTCATTGTCGACAACTATTTAACCATTTCGTGTGGGCGGAAATGTTGATTTAATTAAAGATTGTTACGTAAAATGATGAAGAATGCGCTGTTAAATAAAAAAAATATTTGACTTCAGTGTTTTCCAGGGAAATTTGGAAAAAAAATATATAAGAAGAATTGGTACTTTTCCGTTTCGACGGCGCCGGTGATAAAGTTGCCAACAATGATACAACCGACGCCAAACGGAATATTCCCACTGTGGTAACCTTTTATTATAACATTTTCAAAAAAAAATGCGTGGCCTTTCTTTTCAGTAACGTCTTTTTTATTATACATCAAAAATGGATGAAAAACCAATGACAGCTAATTTTTGTGAATATTTTTTATGTGTATATTATGTGTTATCGTAATAACGCCAACTAAGTGAGATTTACGTGGCGAAACGGAAAAGTACTGAGTAATGTTCTGGTCGAAATATTATCCTCCAATTTGATCGTCTCAAAATTATTAAATCTGTCGTCAGCATCTTGTGCAGTTTTTGAAAAACGTTAATTCGGTAGAGTACTGTTTTCTATTGATTAACCAATAATATTTTCATTTGTGATTAACTAGTTGCAGAAATTTAAGTTAAAAAGAAGTACAGAAAACAGGTAAGGGCGATTGTTGACGACTCTTCGGTTCGCCAAACCTATGTAAGAATCAGCACAAAGAAAAAAAGCTTTTATTTTAGCAGTTATTAAAAATAAATACTGCCAGAATATAAAAACATAATAGAACTACACTTTTTGCGGATTCCTTATTTTAACCAAAATTTAAAATGTTTTCTAAAAGAACTGTGGGTTATTGATGATATAACGAAAATAGTATAAATCTGAAAATAGAAAATTTACGGATATTAATTATTTATATAAAGAATTAAGTCCAGTTTGAGGCATGATTTGAAAACAGTACTTTAATAATTATTACATGCATGTATAATTGTTCACATTGTTAGTTTTTGTTTAACGCTTCTTATTAACCCCGCATTCGTTATATTTTTTCTGAAGACAATTCGAAATATTTCGAATTCTATTTTTAACAATTCGTATTGTTTAAATTTCGTTGATCATGTATATATTTATGTCGTTTTAAAATAGTGTATTACTTTTTTTTCAAGGATATCAAACTTAGATTTTAAAACTGGAATTTGTCTAAATGAAACTCAAATTTGTCATGAAATAACTTCCATCACACTTACACCACTGTTCTCTCCTTGAAATATATACACGAAAGTATACATTGATTAGGAGAAAGTTCCAGACCAGTTCAAAATTGCAGGAAGTCCTTTTCACGAGAGCATCTATTCACAGAAGCATATTTATGGAGAAATATGATCTTCCTCTCCCCATATTGGATATTCTATTTAAATGATTCTGCAGATGGATAATTATCCTTTAGTCCAAAGTGTAACTGCAGAAATCAAGTTACCTAAAGAGTGAATTTAGTTAAGGCTATAAAGGAAATATTCAGCAGTTAATATTTCGGAATAAGTACTTGACCATTACAGCTGGGTGTTTGTAATAATTTAGAACATTTACTAAGGGTTGCTCGTGAGGCTCCAGAAGCAATTTTGGATTAATTTAGAATTAATTAATGGCAAGAATATTTTTCATTTGCTTCATAAGTATTTTAATTTTTTTTAAATAGTAAAATGTATTCGAAAAATAAGAAAATACGGTACTTTTCCGTTTCGCTGGCGCAAATCTCGCCAAGTTGGTGTTATTGGCGACAAGACTCAAAAAAACACTTAAAAAATTAGAATAGATGTTAGTTCCCATTGGTTTTTAATCCAATTTGATTCTGTTATGAAAAAGATGTTACTGATAAAAAAGACCATTTCTTGTTTTGACTATATAGTGGTATAAAGTTACCTAGGAATATTCCATTTGGCGTATGTTGTATCATTTTTGGCAACTTTATTGCTTGCCTGCCCCGGCGAAACAGAAAAGTATATCAATATCTTTCTCTTTTGTTTTAAAGAATATTCTATGGATAATTTGAGTGATTTTTAAGGTGACATTAAAATGTTATGAAATAATCGAGCATCTGAATCTGCTACGAATCTTGAAGACGTTTAAAATTTATTTGTGCGTTACATGGAATTTACGAATTCTTGAATATAATATAATGTATGTGTTTATGTTGCAGAATTATACGAATTTTCGACACTATTATCTGTGTAAAATTATTTGAAAATTTATTCTATCTAAGCATTTAATTCCAAAACAAATTAGGAAATGATTTATTTTTTGTCATTCTTAAATGGACTTAAGCATACAAAAAGTTGCCAAAATACTAATAAGAAGTAAAAAAATATTTTAACTTCGGGGTTTCTGGCTGCTTTCGAAAATTCAGTGCATAATTTCTGGTCAGTTGTTACTATTCGTTGTTTGCTCCTCATTCTCAACCCAATTTGCTTAGGATGACAAGTTGGTGTAGTTATTCTTTATGCGGAAAATGTTTCGTGCTACGATGTTTGAAAATGAGATAAAACAAATGAAGATAAAAAAATTATGCCATAATTTATAAAATCTTTTTTCTATGTTTCTATTTTTTCATACTCAAATCCAATGACATCTTAGGATTTCTTAAGGCCCTGGGAACTTTTACAAAAGTCACTGCAGTCATTCGGTCTTACTTTTAACAATAACCTCGTCAAATTCTCGAACAAATTGTAATCCGTAACCAATAAATGTGCAGACCAAAACGCAAATCTACTCGATTGATGCCACCGACCGATTAAATGTGTAATGATGATATATGATGGTAGACCTTGGTTTAGATACGGATAGTGACATGGCATAATAATTCAGTTTTGTCACTGTTTCCATTTGGCATATAGTTCGAAACTTTTAGTTTTGGGGAAAATATATGACCAGAAATAGCATTTGATGATTAAAATTATTCGGATCAGGACCTTATTGAGGCCTAGTCAAGAGCAAGACGAGGTTTTTTACCCGAGTCCGAGTGGCCCATGCTTTAAAACGACACTGCTTAAAACCATTACTATATTATCCATTGACATATAGTTAATTTTGAAGTCCAAAATAGATCACAAAGGTTTCGATATTCCTGCATTTAAAAAATTTATTTCTTCAAGAAATTTAAATGTGATGCCTGTAGAAGTTATATGAGTATCATAGTAACAAAGGGAAAAAATCAGACTATAATAGAATTTACACTTAAGGAAAAAAACGTAATTTAGTGGATGTATGTTTTGTAAATTTCAAGAGTGAGTTTGGAAACATTGAACTGAAAGAAGTTAGAGATATATCTTTAACAGAGGATATCAATTCTTGTTTTATTTTATGAAAAACCCATCAAAAAAGTCCCCACGTAACGATCGAGTGACTGTAACTACTGATTCAATAAACATTGAATTCCATTCCTTTGATCCACCGTCCCTCATTCAAGGCACAATCGCAAATACCCATTGTTTGTTCTTACTGAGCATTCAAATAAACTCTGGCTGGATGCCACGGGAACTGTTTTATTCTGCTAATAGTTGACAGATGCATTCGTGTGATAGGTTCTTAATGACTAAAGAAATGTGCTATTTCTTGCTTGAAAAGTGACAATTGTGACAATCTTTTTGTGGCTAATATCACCAAGTCTTATTATTTTCGATGCCAAACAAACGAGATATATGTATTTTGAATTTTTAGTAACTGGAGTATGCATCTAATGTGCTAATTTTCATTGGTTTTTATTCTAAAACAGTCGTGAATGTGAAAGAAATTCGAAATAATTTTAGTTTTTGCTTTAAAAGAGACTAATGGAATACTTTTATCTGATTATTTAATTAACATCAAAATGTCTTTATGAATTAATCTCGTTAGGTTGTTTATTAAAATCACTGAGGTTGAGGGTATATCGAATTCTTTTTTCATTTCGGCTACTTTTGATGTTAATCTCTCATATAGAGCAAACATGTATTGCTTGAAATAAAAACTTCCACAAATTTACATTAACTGTTACAAATCAATCAATTATATTAACTTAGAACCTATATAATGAAGTAAAGCTATTTCTTTGACAGATTTTATGTTTTCGTTTGTATATTAACTTTAAAATAACAAAAGTCTGCTTTGGAAGGCTTAGAAAATTGCTATAAGCAGCCAAAAAAAATTGTTTCAGTGAACTAAAAATCACTTTAAAGTTAAAACGGATCACTGAACTACAAATATTGCTTAAAAAGTAATTGTGCTCTGGAAGACAAATATTTATATTAAACAACGTGAAATTTCTTTGAAAGACAATTTACTTTAATATCAAATAACAAAATTTAAAGCGAAATAAAAGTTGTACAGCAGAAAGTTTTTCAAACATAACTTCTCCCTCTCTGGAAGATTATTAGATTTTAGCATGTATAACTAATTTTAGTCTGAAAAATCAAGAAGTATTTCACCCTACCAAAAATGTTTACTATGAGGGTTAAAACTATTGAGAAAACAAAGAACTATTGTAGAAGACAAAATGTTTCTTTACAATGAGAAACAATTTCTGTTGGCAGATAAGCAAGTACCTTGTAGTTAGGAATCCCTTTGAAATACTTTAGGTAATTAACTCGAATATTATATAAGCACAGGAACCTTGAAAAACAAATAATCACTTTAAATTCCAAACAATACCTTTTCTAGTCATCAAATTTTTTGGCGTAAATTAAAACAAAATACAGCGTGAAGGTCAAATTTTATATATACTTCATTAGTTCTTTAATAATTTTATTCTGGAAAACTTCTTGCTCGATTACTCTCTTTAAAATATTAAGTTTTTCTAGTTACCTTAAGATATTTTGGTGACCTTAAAATACGCCAAAATCGCCAGCCTGTACTTTATAATCTATTTTAACCGTAATATTAAGGTGACCAACCGTCCTTCTCTAGGGAGGACAGTCCTCCTTTTATAGATCCTGTCCTTCCTCGAAAAGTGTCCTCCTACTTGTCCTCCTTTTCAATATTTTAAAACAGATCTGTTAATCTCTGTATTCGGAGATGAACCCAACATGTTTTCAATATGTCGAGGAATAGTCTGAAACAAATATCACAGGAAATAACAGTTTTCAATGGTGTTTTTTGACTTCATCACACAAGTAAATTGGGCAGATATAGAAAACTGTGTTTATTTTTTGTCAAAAGAAATGCATGATATTAAAATCATTGACAATGGTCTGTTTGAAGAAATTTGAAGACTGAATTATATTTAAATTATAAGAAATTGAAACAACTGTTAAATAAACATGCTGAAATCGATAAAAGATGGGTTGAAATACGTAACCATTTAAAAAATGAACACATTGCATGAAAATTTAGTTATTCTTTTTTGAATTTACGTTGTGCTACCCTGGAACTAATGCATCTGCTGAGAGTCTTTTTAGTTGGTAACTTTTGGACAAATGAGAAATCAAGTTTGAATGTTGATATTTTAGCTGCAGTGCTTACAGTAAAGATGAAGGATATTTTTTGCTCTGAAATTTCCGATATACGTAGGCTGTTCAATACGTAATAAGCCTAATTTTACAGCCTCAAAAACATTCACCAGAATATTAATTTCTGTGGCATAAGAAAAGTTTGTTGTCTATTTTAACAAAAGCTACCGATAGATGGCGTGTCAGACTCGTATTTTTGAGTATCACGTGATCAAACTGAAGCGTGTTTGTGGGCGCCTACGAGACACGGCCAGTTGTCGAAATGGAAGCAAAAATATGCATCGGAGACCTTTGATATGATACGATATGATTAAAGATCGGAACAAGAAAGCAACAATATCTTAAAACGCTTTATCAAAGTAGACGAAGCTTGGTTGTATTACTATGATCCAACCATAAAACAACAAAGCAGTGAATGGAAACATCCATCTTCACCTACTCCCAAGAAAGCAAAAACTGTGAAATCGGCTGTTAAAGTTATGTCCATAATTTTATGACCATTGTCGAACCCGGTACTACTGTAAGCGACTCGTACTACACGAATGTCCTGCGAACAATGGTACAGCACGTTAAAAGGAAACGTCCATTGCTTCGAAATGGCTTCCTATTGCACCATGACAATGCCCGACCACATATTGCTCGTTGCGTACTGGATGTTTCGCACCAGAACAGTGTAGAGATTTTACCTCACCCTCTATACAGTCCTGATCTCCCTCCATGCGATTTCTGGTGGTTTCCTCAACTTAAACCATTACGAGGCAAACGTTTTGCAAGCAACAAAGCTTGTGTAAAGGCTGCGTAGGCGGTTTTGAAACAGCTCTCACAAAACGGACTTTTACATGTTTTTAAGAAGTGGACAGAACTTTGGGATAAATGCATTACGTGCCACGGAAGTTATTTTTTATTTGCTGCTTTTATTTTTTTTAAATTTATATATAATTTTAGTCTTATTACTTACTGAACAGCCCTCGTATATTAGAAAATAATGTGTCGATAAACAAAAAAGTTCATTCAATGAGAAAATACTCGTTTAAGTAATTAATTAAAAGAGATGTAGGTATAATTAGCGTATTTTTGTTTGAATTAATAAAATGTTTCATATATTTACGTTGTAACATTTTCTTAAATTTTTCGTCCCCGTTTTCATTGTAAAAAAACTGGTCACCTCAGTAATATGAATTAATTGTTTCAAAATTAAACTACCACTTATTTTAATTTCTAAAGTTTTAATATCAATTCAGTGTTCCAAAGATGATAAATAATCGCCATGAAACTGAACTGAAGGTGATTCTGGACAACAACTTTGTCAAGAAGGACAGTTGACTCGAATAAATGTTGTCCCATTTTGAAAACAGTCCCTTTTTGGTTCTCCTACCCAATATTCCAAAGATGAATGACGCTTTTGTTACAATAACAGCTGTGCATAATGCGATGTTGAGGCAGATTCATTTTTTACATATTGGCATGCTTTCCACCATGCCTTGTCTTCAGCAGACGTCGATCGTTAAAAGCATTCTGTCAGAGATGGCGGGAAATTTACTTTTTTTTTTTTATTTCCTATCTTCTGTGGACAAACAGAGTGAATGAATTTGATTTTGGAATGAAGCAAAAACCCAGAAGTTATGAATTATTTGCTCTTTTTCGTTCCTTTTTATGAAAAGGAGCATCATCTGTATTCTTTGAAAAAATTACAAATTTAGAATGAATTGTCGGCTACAAGAGAAAAGTGGACAAGAAGCAGATTTTTATGCAAGAAAAGTTCGTGTTTTTGACTGGTTATATATCGATTACATAAAAAAAAATTGTATGGAATTTTAGTTTATAAAGAGAAAAAAATCAAGTAAGAATTTAAAATATCAGCTCAAGTTTTTAAATTTTATGCGTCGTATAATATGGCTTTTAACGTGTACTTTTAACACCAAAAATGAAATAAAAATTTACAAGTGCGCTTTATACTCCATATGTAAAAACGATAGCTATAAAAATTAGGAATTGATGAGAAGAAAGAATTTAGATTTTTACATGCTCATTAATACTGTTTGTTTAAGAGAAATGATACACCTTATTAATATTCATTATTGGATAGAATGAAAAATTCTTCGCATATTCTTCTTCCGTTATCTTAAAGTAAAACATCGAAATCTGTTTCAACTTCTCGCCATAAACGCTCTCTCTCTGTTCAAAAACAATACCACATATATATATATATATATATATATATATATATATATATATATATATATATATATATATATATAATATATATATATATATCATTTAAATTGCTAGATTTACTACATTTTTGAATAACATTTTAATTATGTCAGTTTTAATTTAATTCCATTTTTCAACTCCTACTATTTAGCTCGCACCGTCTATATATTTATTTATTTATACATTTGCATATTTATTTATTTATCTTGGTGGAATTTTCAATCTAATAAAATACATTTTAAAGCGCTGAATTGAGCTGAAATTTATATACAGGATCATTTTAGATGACAATACAATATTTTAATTATAATTAATGAAAATTAATTGATTAAAACTAATTATTTAAAGAATTACAAATACAGCCACGTTGGCTACTTAGCGACCATTTTGGTGACTTGTGTCAAATCTTGAAAAGGTTTTTTTCTCACGTGTTAAAGCATTCAGTTGGACTGAAATTAAAAGGACAATACGATACTTTAATGATAATTAGAAAAAACTAACTACCACTTAATGTTGTGATTCTGTCCTATGTATATACATATTTATATTAATTGTAACTATTTAATAAAAAAGCTAAAATAAAATTTTTCATTGTTGATCTAAGTAGGAATTGACTTAAAAACTCTTTTTTATATTACTTGTTTCATTATCCACTCACAGATTATATGTAGACATATAGAGATCAGAGAATTGCACATGTACGTTTCATATTTCTTCGTAAAAAAATATTCGTGTTGTTTTTAAAACGTAAAATATACAGTTTGAAAGTATAGGTGCGCGTTTTACGCCGGCCTATACGATATTTAATTTTACTCGAGAAAAAATTATATTTAATAATGTTAAATAGAGAGAGAGAAGATTTTCTCTGTTGAATAACTTTATTTTAAATATTCTTTTAAATTGATTGAAATAACCTTTAAGTAACCCACACTTTTTTAATAAAAGTATTTCATGAATTACAAATTGCTTTTAAAATTATTAAGCTCACGATTAAAATTTCAAAAGATGTATCATAAAAATTACTCAGATGGTTTCTGAAATCGATTTATTTTCATATCCTTCAACGACATTCAAAATGCAGATTAATATAAATTCAGTAAGGAGAGTTCAATTGTATAGTAGATAAAATTAAATTAAAGATTAGATTTACTAAGATTATTGTTTACCTATCTTTACGGACACCCTTCAAATTGATGGGTATAAAAAGAGATATATATTTTCTGCGGGGGGGGCGATTGATTTAATTAAAAAAAGAATTCCAAAATCACCGGGCTGAGAGGAAAATAAATTTGGTTATATGTTTGTGTCATTACAGCACTAATTATCAGAATCAGTTAGAAAATGATTATATCAATGAGATTCTTGTAATTTTGCTCGTAAGTCTGAAATTCGTCAAACTAGTAAACCTAGTGTTAAAAAGTCTATTAGTTTAAGTCTGTATCATTTTTTATTTCACTTAAATTTAGATGTTACATGAATTACACCAGAATTGCATTTAAAGCGCAGATTTGTATAAGTTGGGGGGAGGGGCATTCAGTTATATTGTGGATTAAATTAAACATGTGGTTTGCAGATATTTCTTGCATACCTATCTTTACAGACCCCCAGTCAAATTCATAGGTTCAGAAAACAACGTATTTTCTAAGAAAAACTGATTAATTTAATTTAAAAGTAATTTTAAAATTGCAAGGATGAGAGGAAATAAACTTGGGTATATTTCAGTTTCGTTACAGCAGTAATTATCAGTCTCTATTGGAAAATAATTAAATCAATGTTTATTGTGATTCTGTTCTTCAAGTATGAATTCCGTGAAATCAGTAAACCTAATGTTTGTCTATGTATTTAAGTCTACGGCTTTGGTTTTTTTTTTCACTTAAAATTAAATGTTACGTGAATTATACTCGAATAACATTCAAAATGGAAATTAGCATAAGTTAGGGAAAAATTTCCCTTATATTGTAGAATTCCCTAATATTATTTCAGTTATATTGTGCATTAAGTAAAGCACATGAGATTTACGGAGATTTTCGTTGTTCCAAATATTTATTGAGGGAGGGGACGGGAGGTCGATTAATTAAATTTGAAAATTTTTCTAACTTTACATTTCTGAGGGGATGTAAATTTTGATATGGATTTGTCTCCTTTTATCATTGATTATCAGCATCAATTGTGAAAAAAATTATGGCCATGGATTTTGTAATGTAGATCATGAAGTCCGAAATCCGTCAAAAAAATCCCTTAACTCTGCTAATTTAAGTCTGTGTCTCCTGTTTATTTCATTTAAAGTTACATGTTACATGAATTATACTCTTGAGCTTTTAAAAACAAACATTTCATTCCGTGTCGTATAAAATTCTTTACTTTTACAAAATTAGAAACCTATCAAATTAAAGCTTGAAAATACCGAATTGTTTCGATAATTTAATGTATTCGTATTAGATATTAAGTGTTCAGAATATGCAACAAACTTAAAATGTATTAATTAAAATGTACTTTTTATAATTTTTAATAGAGGCGCGATGATGAACCAAAAAATTAAACTGAAAATATTGATTCATTTTACAAATCATTACATTTTAAAAAGGAAAACTTGTACGGAAATGACGCATTGCCGTCTCCCTAAGCATCATCCTAGTTTATAATTTCTTAAATGAAAATAAATGGCTCGACAGTGGAATATTAAGTTTGATAGTAAACTTTTGCAACCTATGTTTCATAAAATGAAAAGGAGCTGTGAAATTTGCGGCTGGGAAAATGTGTCTTTAGCGCAAGATTAATGAAGTTATTAATGAAGCCATTTAGTATTCTCATGGGAGTATTTAAAGCAGAATGAACGGTGACAAAACTGTTGTGCTTAAAACTCTCTCCTGGGATCACTGCTTAGGAGACATTTTGAACGCCATTAGGGCTGTTTCCAAAAATTATTCATATTTAGTCATTTTTTTTTAATACTTTATACGATAATGTTGAAGAATTTATTCAATTTTTATCACTAAAATTATTGTATTTTTTACTAAATCTACGCACCGTTTATATGTATAGGAGAACATATTCATGACGTTTATATGCACGGAATTCGGAAATGAGCTAAAAATAAGAATATTTTATTAATTAGAATTCCAAATGAAACTGACAAAATGGATATTGACATACATAATACCTGATTTATTAAAGCATAAAATGAAGTTTCCTCGAAGATTAGATATGATTGTATAAGGTGTGTTCAAATGAAAGTGATTCAAAGCATCGCAAGCGAACAATTTTCAATAAATTTTCGTGAAACAAACGTGATAGGGAAGGTGTATGTACCATACATGTGATGTATGTACCATACATAAGGTGTATGTACCAACCAGCAGATTTGTGATAACTGCATTCATAAGGACGTGGCATTCAATTAAAAATGACTGGTGTGAATGCAACTGCATCCGAACCGGATCAGCAAACTCTAATAAAGTTTTTAACACTGGATGGGTGTAAATCAGAATGAGCAGAATTTGCTGCATGGGCAACAAACGTTATAGTGTTTGTTGCGCTATAGGGATGACGGTGTAGACTTTCTATAGCATATACAATTCGGGAATGAAACCTGGCAGAACACCATTTCCAACCGGAGGAGAAACCTGTCAGTAAGCAATGGAAACATCTGGACTCACTTAGGCCGAAAAATTCGAAGCTCAGCAGTAAATACGAAAGGTGATATTGACGGCCATTTTCTACATGCAGGGACCGCTATTACTGGAGTTTAAGGAGCAAGACGTCTCCAGCAATGCTCAACGGTACACCCAAACACTTGATACACTGCATTAGGCTATCAAAAACAAGCATTCAGGTATGCTGTCGTCAGGTGTTATCATTCTGTACGACAATACAAAGCCACATGTCGTGAAGGTGTGTGCCAAGGCACTGGCCCGTAACAAGTCCTGGAACATCCAGCTCATAGTTCAGATCTGTCAGCTGACGACTGTCATGTTTTTGGACAGCAGAAGAAAAGCGTAATGGATCAACGTTTTTCCTCCAGTGATGACATAAAGTCTGCAATTCTCTGATAATGCAGTGCAACCTTATTTGAAGCCACGGCAGCTGAATGGTTCTGGTCGCGAACTTGTGTGTGTTTTGTTTCTATCCTGTCATAGGCTTGAGGGCTGTGCCGCTTAAGTCCCATCTGGTAGAGAGACTGATGCCTGTTAAATCAGCCGCAGATCAAAGTGTTGACGTTATTATTATGTGTTAAATAGATACCCTCTATTGATTCTGACTCAAGTAGTTTTAATCAAAAAATATTATATCTATTTAGGTGCCTCTACATATGAGGTAAACGGTTTTACATACAAAACTTTCATAATCACATAAATTCTTAGCTAGAATTTGGGATTTAAGGGATTATGAATATGTTTCATGCAAAGGTAGGCTGTGGTAGCTGAGTAGTCATGGTCACGAATTCGTGGTCATCGTTGTTTGTGCAGTCGTCGATTGAAGTTCTGCTGTCATTAAAGATTAAGCTGATGCACATTAAGCTGATGCACATTAAGATGATGCACATTAAGTTGATGTACATTCAGCTGATGCACGTTAAATGTTCTCGATGCCCAAAGTGAAGAGAAAGTTTGGAGAGTGAGGTATTAGAGGAGTCTCATATGTCGCTCTCGACCACCGTTCAAAATTACAATGTCCGTATCGTCTTAACCAAGATATATTCACCTTAATTGTTTAGTTCGTTTAAAGTTTTTTTAAATCTCATTTCATTACTAATATAAACATTCATTGATTCCAAAAATGAAAAATATTTATTCGATTAATATTTTAATATTTTGTCTTACTGCCTTCATATTTGCATATACGTATTGTTATATTTTTATAATTTGCTTTTTAAAAACTCCTTCATTAAATTACTCTTTTGACTGCTTTAGTTTATTGATTGTGTGAGTATAAATACAACCAGACGTTACAAAAATAATCAATTTTCTTTTATGTAAAACATTTTCTGTATTGATATTTTAAACTTTTGACTATCTATATGCAAACACTTATAAGCATTGTACTATTCCTTATAATTTATTTAAGGGAAAAAAACCTCTCTAATTAAATTACTCTTATGACTACTTCAAGTTATTGATTGCAAAGGAAAACACAAACAAAAGTTATTAATAAACGCTTATACTCTTAAACAGACTGACACATTAAAAAAAAGAAGAGATATGTCTGATCAAACGCTTTACGTGTTTATTAAATTAAAACGTTTGCAAAAACAAATTTTCCTTCTTAAGCTAACAGCATTTCTAATTATGTTTTTTCTTAAACCAAACTGCGCGCACTTCAAGTTTACTAAGTAATTGATTTTTTTTTCTTCTTAAAACAAACTGAAAATCTGATAACAAGAGAAACGTTGCACCCTTCTTTAAAAGTACGTTAATTATTGAGGTACCTTCTTAAAACTTGGGAATCATTTGCCACACACACACACACATATTTTTCGATAAAACGAACACCACTCGAAACTAGTTCGTTAGTTGGGAGATGTATTGTGTCTTTTTTAATTAGTCTTGTCATCAGACTTCCTTTGTTTGTTTCGTATTTTGTTAATTATTGATACATTCCTCACAAAGAATGTTTCCTTTTTTCTTAAAAAAAA
>BMAV01017476.1:388803-412433 GCA_019973955.1 Trichonephila inaurata madagascariensis | reverse complement strand
TTCCTGTTTCTTTAAAGCATTATTTATGTTCATTCAAATTTAGGTTAAATTAAAATATTGAAGCAAAAATGTTATTAGGTTTTTTTAGCAGATATAACATTTGAATATTTTTATATATACATAATTTTAAATTTGATATTTTTAATTAAAATTAATGCTTAAATTAAAGGCAAACATAGGACGTTCCCTTAAAGAAATTGCAATGAATTTAACTTTTATTCCATGTTCTATTTATAATTTTTTACTTTCTATATTGTTAGTGTTTTACGTTACCTTTTTTATTTTTAAATTTTATATCAACTTGAAAATAAGTTATTTTTCGAAAATGTTTTATGATAATAACTTTACAAATTAACGACATATATATTATTGAATACTTAAATTAGCATTAAATGAGATCTAATATTCAAACTTAATTATACAGAGTACAATATAATTATTTAAATTAATTTATTTCCTGGGCAAATGTTTATGAAGTAATATATGAATTTTTGTATGAAAAATTTAATTTTTTCCTTTTATCTTACAGGTGAGAAAAACACTTTACTTCATTCTCATACGTTATAATTTCCTGGAAGGTAAATCATTTTTTAGTATTGTAATATAATAAAGGAACTGTGAATGCTTCAAAGTAATTTATAATCATAAATGTATATTTGTTTTACCATTAAATTAGTTCTGATATTCATGAATGGATATCAGAAATTCACGAATGGATCAATTTACTTTCTATTAATAGTAAATGGATTTACATTTTAAAAAAGCTGAAACAAGAATAAATTAACAAAAACTATACAAAAGTAATGTTTTTTCAATTCATACTATTAGCTCACTCTCTCTCTCTCTATATATATATATATTTATCTTGTTCAAACTTTTAATCGTTAATAAAATACTTCCTGTTCATCCAATCCAGTTCAAATAATTTTTTTTAAACCTGTAATGGATGACACTTGATGTTAATACAGTTTTCTCAAATATTAGTTCATTAACTAAAGTTAATTCAGTTACCGGTTTTCGTCGCCAACTTAGATTCATCTTCATTGTTGTAACAATTTAACTGTTAAAACAATGACAAAAGTTGGCTCCGAAAATCGGTTTTTCAGCCAAACAAGCCAAAATGGGTGAGCATTGTTACAACAATACAGACAAATCATGCTCTTTTTTTCAATTCCTGTTATTAGTTCACTCTCTCCATATATATATATCTTGTTCAAATTTTCAATCGTTGATAAAATATTTTCTATTTGTTCATTCAAAGTAGGAATTGACTTAAATTTTTTTTATATTTAAACGGTTTGCTTAGGTACAATGTAGCTTCTTGTACAAATAAAAAATAGGAAAATTACCTGGAGCTAAAATTTACTTGCATTTGCATTGCTCTTTATATTTATCACGTTGTTAATCTTATGTTCTATTATGAATATAGCAAGAATTATATAAAGTATGAGTATTTATTCATGTGTTAACTATTTATTACCCATTTGTTTTAACTATCTTGAACTAATGAGAGTTCTTTCTTTTTCGACAGTGCAAGTCATTAATAGTAATAAATTTGAGAGTTTGTTAAAAGTTTACTTTCGTGAAAACTGTTTTCACTTTATGCGTTTATTCCCAAAGAAAGTTAAAGTCGCAATATTTTCAAATTATTTAAACCAATAACACTTGCAATAATAACATGAAAAATTTGAGTTTTCTACTACGATCCATTCCCTTTCCTGGAAAAGTAGAATTTTTGTTATTAATTGCAAGTTAACTATTACTGCAATTAAACCAATTAATTTTAACTAGTTACAAGTTTTCACAGTTCCTTTGTTACATTTATAATCAGTTAAGATAACTCGTGTTGACTAAGTTTTATTCAGACAATGTTTCGGTTCTAAAAATTATGACTTCTTTTATTAGTACTATTATTTAATTTTTGTATTATGAAATAATTAATATTTTTTAATTTGTTAAAAGTTTTTATTAAGCATCAAAGTGTACTGTCAAAGCACAGAATATTGTAAAATAAGCTCACCAGTTTCGAATTCACGATAGCGAAGATTAAATATTGGATTAACATACAATACCTGTTTTATATGACGCATTGTTCAGAAGGTAGTATATGTAATAAGAGCAGTCTATAACATGAAAAAAATGTATGGCAGAGACTAGAATAAAATATTTTTTGGTATGAAACGAATTGTTAATTTCTAACAAACATATGTTTGCTAAGCTGAAAATTGAATGGAAGTATTCTATTTTTTTTAAAGAAAAATTACAAGTTTATTTAATTTTGCTGTACAAAAATACATCATACATGCTTAAGGCTTTTAAGTATTCGGGAATTGCCAAATAAAGTTTAAAACTTAATTATTTTAGTGAATTTTTAGAGTGTTCAGTTCTGTTTTTCTTATTTAATTTTTTTTCAACTTCTTTTTCAAATCAACTTGTTATAAAAGAGAGGAGATAAACTGATGGAATTCCTATTTGGGATCATCTTTAGAGTTTTTATCTCAATTTTTAAATGTGATAAAAATAATTGTGCATTTCATTTTAGTTTTTCTATTATTACAGACAATTTTTTTGCGCTCTCCTAAACAGATTAAATTCCAATTAAATTTTATTTGATTGCTTTAAAAATAAAATTTTTCTGAAGTTTTGAGTACGACAATTTAGATAATTATTTCATATAATCAGTAATATTCTTTTAAAATATTTACTTATTTCCGAAAGGAAAATAGCATTTTCTTGTATTTTTAACATATCTTAAAAAATTTATTTCAATGAAAAATAGTTCTTAGAATTTTATGCCAATTAAATAACTCATTAATTTTCTAAAAATTACTATATGAAAATTTTGAAATGAATAATGTCTGATAAAAATATATATTGTTGTGAAATAGATATATATATTTTTCTAGAAAGCAGACGCACAAGTAAAACGTTTGCACCCAAAATTTAGAAAATAAATAACTTTTGAAAGTTCTTAGAAATGTAAAAAGGAAAAAAAAAATTATTGTAGCTCCGTAAAAGAAAACTGAATTTTATTTTAAGTTTTCGCAACTACTCTTTTAAAAAGGAACAAATTCTTCTTTCAACTTTTTAAAATAATTTTGCTCACAGTAATAAAATTTACATTTATTGAAAATTTCTTTACGGTTTTCTAAGTAACATTTGTACAAGAAATTATAAGTTTAAAAATTATTTTCTTAAGAAATCAAGTTTTTTTTTAAAAAAAAAAATGACTGGATTAAAAAATTATGAGGAACTTATTATCAAAAGGAATGAGATAATTAATAGAAAAAGGCATTTCTTTTGAGTGAAAAATCTACGTGAAAATGTTTTTCTCAATACATTTTTTTAAAGTTAGTACTGTGTTTTTTTGCTTAACCAATTACAGTTTTGTTAGAATTTTAATTATGCTTAGTAAATTGTCTCATTACTAAAGAAAAAAACTTTATTCTAAATTCATAGAATATTTGTTTGCTAGAAATGCTCTTTAATAAGTTTATTTAAAGTTCAAATTGACTGTAAAAAATTTTCGTTAAAGTGTTTTAAAATTGGAATATGCACTTAATGTTTTCCGGGTAACCTTGTGTGTTTCTCTGAGAAATCCTTAGCCATTAATTATAATTTTATTTAATTAATATCAAACACTCAACTTTGACAATTAAAAAAATTAGAATTTTTATTTAAAAAAAATTTCTGGTGAAAATTAATAAGAAAATGAAATAATCTATAAAACAAAATAATAGTAATTAAAATGAGATAAAATAAAGTTTTAAAAAAATAGTAAATAAAATATATATTTTCAAGTGTTTGTATATATATGTTATCATTAAAGTGTGTAATACAGTTGTTTCATAAAATAACTGCATTTCATGAAATAACTACAGTCAGTTAAAGTACATATAATACATGAAAAATATCATACTTTCATGCTAGTTATTCTATGAAATAACTAGTTATAGATCGTTAATGCGAAAATAAACAATTTCAAAGTTATAAATTAATTGATCATAAAAAGCTAAAATCTCTCGAAAAATACATTTTATTCCTATTGCGGATGGTTAATTAATAAATAATAAGGACAAGCAAATGATATAATTTATTACTGCTCATATTGCTAGCGTTAGTTAAACAGAAAAGGAAAAAAAATAAATAAATAAAACACTTTGCATCTGTTACTGGCACAATTAATTTTTCTACTCTTTGAACTTCTAGGATACCATAATGCTGGAGCAACTAATAGTGGTGTTCTACTTTTTTTGTGCTGATTTGGCACTATTTACTTCAGCTATCAAAGTTGATAATTTTTCACGAATAAGTGCCGCACTGGTTTCTTGTGTCCTACTCTTATTTAATGAAGATGAAAATCTCTATTGCATCAAATCTTCCATACTTACAGATTGGTCCCCTATTCCGGCAGAAGTCATTGCTTGAAAACAGGTTGCAAAAGTATTTGTTAATTATCACAAATGTAAAGCGCTAACATAAATACACTTTATAAATTCTATGTTTAATAGCAGCAGTATGAAGGGTAAATACATACAAACATCATTGCAAAGCAACTATGGGTGGTTCAATACTGACATCTTGAATCGATTCAAAAATCTTTCGTGGACAGTATTCCTTACTTTTAACGATTAAGAAATCGTTATTCTATAGAATAATGATTAAATCGAAAAATTCAATAATTTTATATACTTTAACTGACTTGTCTGGTTATTTCATAAAAATACCTAGTTATTCTGGGATGTAACGGATTTCACACTTTAACGGTAACATTACATAAATTTGGATATCAAAGATGTATGCTCAGTATCTGTAAACACAGGAGAATTAGAACTGCACATATATGCATATATACATACACATATATGTATATATGTGTATGTATATAATCATAAATAATACACTAAAATACTATATTCTTAATTTAATTTGCTAACAATAGTTAAGAAAATAGCATAACAGTAAGGACAAAGTACAATAATCCTATTAATACAGTAGCAAGCTGTTATGCTTAGGACTGAGATTGCAGGGTTAAGAATAATTACTAAGTGCCAAACTTCTTCTTTATTTGCCTGTATTATGGGGCCGAAATAAGATAAGAATAGAAAATGCATTTTAAATTATTTTTAATACTGAAAATAATTTTTAAAAATATAAATTCCATAATTCTATAGTATCAAAAGTTTAATCAGTAATAAATTTTTTAAAAAAATAGAATTAATTAATGAACCTGTAATCTCTAAAAATAATAAATAGTAGTACTCGAACTTACCTTTAAAGATCCATTATAATATAAACCAGTGCTTCTCAAACTTTCTATACTTGCGACCCAATTTTCAATCATAATTTTCATCACGCCCCCCTCCATACAATAACAATGTATTGAATTTAATAATACTATACTTTGACGTATGATGAAAAAACGACTTTAATTATAAACCGTACAAATTATCAAGATAAATATTAAATTTTGTATATAATTTTATGACATGCCCATAGGGTTACTGGTAATTATTAAACATGTTATTAACTTAGTACTGTTAAATTAATTATGAAACACATTGTATAGTACTGATGCATTTATTCGTACATTATATCAGTGAAAATGTGTATTTTATTTTTTTATTATGTCAGAATGTATTTTTGTTTGCTTCAATTCAGTAAATCAATAATTTCTTAAATCTTTTGTTTTCAACTTTTCAATATACTCGTGCCCCCCTTGTAGGGTTATCACGCCCCCTAGGGAGGCGTGCTCCACAGTTTGAGAAACACTCATATAAACCAAAAGATTATTTATAAATAAAGGGCTTCATTTGTATTTGTAAGATTATTTAGTATGTTTAACGTAATGCTTGCATTTCTAAACTAAATATAGAATTAATTACCGTCGCGTTGATTTCATTAATACACAGGTCTAAATTATTGATCGCTATAAATTATGGACTGAAAACAATCTTCTCTTATCAGTATTTGCAGATGATTTATATAATTTTCAAAACAAATGTGTATTTAGTAAATTGTAAATCACGAGAGCCGAATTAATATGCTTAAACATAATTAAATAATTTTCTAATGTAAGTGTATATATACATTCCTTTAACATTATTACATTCTAAATATTCTCTTTAAGGCGTTTTTGAAACCATTCCAAGCCCCAATTAGTTATTCCTTTAATAGAATACAAATTAAAAGTTCGGTTTCCAAAGTTTGAGAACGCCCCTTACTAGACCCTTGCTGCCTCCACCTGTTCCAAGGGTACATCGGAAAGTATCAAACAGTTCGCACAGATTCGTAATGATTGACTAACTTAATCTCACTGGGATATTATTCCAAACATTTCATTATGTATTCCCAAAGTTTAGATCCGTAAAAGTTAGCACACGTGGTTAATGAAACCTTGCGCCCATTCTCGGCGGAAGAAAGTAGTCCCTTCGAAACGGCTGCTGAGTAGAGCTTTGCCGATGCCCGGTTAGAAATTTAATTAAGGCGTTGTTTGGATGGGTTAAGGCTGATTGATAATTCATGAGACCATCGACGGCTTGGCACGTTGGCATTCGATTGAAGGGGGTCTAAAGGGGCAGTAAATTGGAACTAAAAGCCTCGATATTGGAACACATAAATTAAGTACCCGTCCTCCTTACTATTATACGAACGACATCAAAATTCGGAGGCTTGTCATACTGTGGTATGCAAGCCTTTGATGGTTGAAAATTGCCCGCTTGGGAGATGCATAGGTGGACTTTAAATGGATTTTATTATTGATAGATAGAAGCGGCCGGGGCGTCAAAATCTACCTTTTTATTAATTTTACTGTCAAAAAGGGCTCATGGACTTTTAAAAAGCATTTATTTGGGAGCAAGGGTATTAATTTTGGGGGAGAGGATGAAGTGACGAAGGAAATATTAAAAAAATTGTAATCTATCCATCAATATTTTAAAATAAATATCTTCAGGTACTTGAATATAGATATTTAGGAGAGATATACTGAAATTCTTTGCTATAAAACTTTCTCTAATAAATAAAATTTATGTTCAATAATATATATCGAAATCATTTTTATTATGTATATAAATACACAGTACACACATGAAAAGCTTTAATTGCTTATGCTGGAAAAATAATTTAAAATGCTTATAAAAACAAAAGTTATAAAAGTACTATAGTCCCTTTTTGTCTATTTTTTTTATAAAAAGTTAATTCATTTCTTTTGTGAAAATATCATAATAAAGATATATATATATATATATATACAAAGTGGGGGAATAGACCAACAAATTTTTAATTCTTAACCACGGCGCTTTCGTATGTGTTTTTAAATTATTATCCCCCATAAAAGAGATCTCTGTATGCCATTAGATACACATTTGACTATTTATATGAAAGAGAAAAAAATCTGAGAGTTTTGTTGAAGATTTGTGCAGATAAAATCGCTAAAGACTATTTCCCCCATTTTCGTAGGGCTGCGGTAGCCCAGTGGTCAAGATATCGGATCATAGCAGGCATGTCATGAGTTCCAGCCCAGTACCACTAAAGACCCGCCGTGTAGGGCACCGATGCATGCTAAATCTGTCGAGAGCTCAAACGTCCTCCCGTTGGTGTAGTGTGGTAGTTAGGAGAGGGGGTGCCAGCTCTGGTGTCGTGCACGTTACTTGACCATGGTTCAAAATTACGCGGTCCATCGCCAAAAGCCATCGTGTAGCTGAACAATTCGACGTTAATATTCACTCTCTCACCCACTCCCCATTTTCATAAATATATTAAGAAAATACCCACTAATATACTAAATAAAAAACATACTAAAGAACAAAAGAGTTATGTGTGGATGCAAGATAAAAGTAGATTTTAAATCCATAAACTTTTTTTTTAAATTGAATTTGTGGTAAATTTTTGCAATGTAAACAATTCGAATAAAACTGAAATTATTGTAAATATTAATTACACACATTCCATTTATACTTAATTCTTTTAAATGTAATTTTTAGTTCATTTAATTCAAATTGAATTCCTTTTAACACCTTTACTGCCATCGACGTATATATCCGACTCGGTCAACCGATGCATTGAGTGCCTCGGACGTATATATATGTCCTGTCAAAGTACGATTCTTTTCTTTCTGCTGCTATCAGTAAAAATTTTCCGAAAGGTGTGAAATAACGCAATGAAAAGGCTTTGATAATGTTTACTTATTTCTGGGGAAAATTTGCTTATTTGTGCCTTTTCTCTATCACCTCAATACACAGCATACGCGCCCCTATATAAAAAGTGGTGAAACTGGGGTGTGAATCGCGTAACTTTTAATTGGAAGTTAAGGGGTTAGTATAATTTTCAAATTAAGTATAAAATTTCGGCTTAATTCTGCTTTTAGAAAAATTAAATACTTAAGCTTACTAAAAAAAATGGACTTATCTATATATTAAAAATGATAAACAAACAAAACACACACGCTATGTATTACTGCAGAGGTATTTAACAATGACCATTGAAAGAAACGCCAGGTTTTATTCTTGACCTTTATGTATTTAATTAACTTTGTATCAAATAATGAAATAATTTATTTTACAAAATATTCGTAAAAGTAAGTTTGATAAACATTCCACGTATCTTAAAGAAAATTAGTTTTATCGTCATCAAAGTTTATTTAACGAAACTAAACTTTTATTTTTGTAATTCATATTCTTCTTTCCTATTATAATTTGATTTATTCAAAAATGTTTGTTGTCATTAGTATTTTTATTATTGGTTTCCCGTATTAAAGAAAAATAGTAACTAAATATTCAATAAAATATTTTTAAAGAAATTTTTTTTTATTACGCTTGTACAGAAACTAAATTAAATTAAAATCTTTTTAATCTTAAAATCTTTTAATCACAAAAGAATTTAAAGGACACCAAATATGTTAATTAGCCAATATTATTTCAGGTTCCTTTTTTTTTCTTTTTGAAGCTTTTATTTTCTCGTATATTAGATAACGAAGACTTTTAACGCAGTAAAAGTTTTTAAAAATATACGTGTTTTACATTTTTATGTATATCCTGCCACTGATAAATTATAGTACATTATTGATTGACTTATGAGAAATTGCTCAAAGTGAAAAAGAAAGCGAAGCAGAGAATATGTTGCATAATAAGATTCTTTGAAACAGATTAGATTAAGGAATTTTGAAAAAAATCAATAAATTGATTCTTTCTTTTAAAATTATTCCTCAATGAAAAGAAAATGATATTCTAAAAATAAAAATTCCATTATCTGTTTAAAAAAAAACTTAAATATCAGCTTTAACTATTCTTGAATAAAAAATCAGTACAATCAACATTTAATTATTAATAACGTGAAATAATTAATTTGTGTACTTTAGATTTTAATTATTAATTTAATTTATATATCGGTGTACAAATATTAATTTTTGTTCTCCACAGGGTTTCCGCTATAGATTGCATTTCGAATTGAATTGATTCAATTAATAATGATATATGTTTATATGTGTTTACTAAATAATTATTAGGTAGAATGTAGTGAGAGTTCTTTTTATTGAAATAATATTTATCCGAAAATTATTCAAATAAACGTATGTATACTTACTTAATACTCTATTTACTTAGACATTACGCTCTAATCAGACTCTATTAGTTTATTAATTATATTAATTACAGAATAGTGTTAAGTTGAAATGTAGAAATGTATGTGTGTATATAGAACTAAAATTTCATAAATTCTAATTGGGGGAATGAGATTGTTAAAAGAGCAAACAAAAACAGAGGAGATTGAATAAGTGCGGAACCGTGAGCTTTTAAAGGCGTATAAATGGAAAATTTTGATATTTAGTGTCAGTTGAATTAGAATATACTTATAAATTTATTGTAAAAAACATTATTGCGAGAAAAATTCCTTAAATGCAATTATTTGGCAAAAAATGACGAAAAAGTGACATATTTTAAAACAAACATCCAAACAAACATCTTTTTACCAAAAATTCTCCTATAATTATAATAATATTTGCCTATATATAACTTAGACTTCTTTACAGAAGATGAACTAGAATTTTTGAAATAGAAATGGATTTATTCCTATTTTACTGTATCACAATATATAGAGATTTTAACAAAAAACACCCGTTATATATTTTTTCACTTCATCGTAACTCTGAAAACAATGTGACTTCTTCAAAATTCCTGATTTAGGCTTTGTATAGAGCTCTAGCTATTGGGAGGCAAGATATTATTATTATTATTATTTTGATAGTATTTTTGAAAAAAAATATTATTTTGAAAATATGTCATTATTTCCTTATTTTTTTTTTTAAAAAAAATTGGATTTAAATAATTTTTTCTTGTAATAATGCTCTTAAAACAATTTTATACGTATATTCTAATTCAACTAACATTAAACATAAAACTAATATTCTTTTATACGCGCGCGCTTTTTTTAAAAAAAAAAACATGGCTCCAAACGTAGTTAGTCACCTTAAGAATTCAAAATAGAAATTAAGAAGAAAAAAAATTCTTTTATATAAAAAGGCTGAACTCATACAATATCTAGATTAAAACGCGAGTTATTTTTTTCTTACTTCCAAAAATATCTCTTTGAAAAATATGTCTCACGGAAAAGGGACAAAATGTATCTTTAATAACTCTGGTTGCTTCACCTTTTTTCATCTCTAGTTCTTTGAAATGATCTCTTTCTCTGGGCTTTTGTAATCAAATCCTTTAGGATCTGGTATTGGTTTTCATGCATCTTTTAGCATGGAATATTTTACTGAGCCTACCTTGTACTCGGATATGTAGTATGTGCCTAAAAAGGGGGAAGATTTTAATAAACGGCATATATGAGTTTTTAGTTCCAAAAGAGTAACCACGATATTGTAAAACTTGTATGCAATATTATTTACTGTAAGAAATAAAAAAAAAACTGTTAAAAGAGTTGCATGAAATATCGACATGTATGTTCTCTTTTTTTTTACCATCATATGTGTGGCAACTAAAACTTTATAAATATTATTTTCTTGGTGTGTTGTGAATATTGTTTTGGAAGAATATGGTTATATCTTATGGAATATAGAAGTTGTTGTCAAGCTAGCAATATCCTTTATTCTTAGTATCGAGAAGTTGTCAAATATACTTCAAATGTGAAATTGTTTCGGAAAAAATAAAATTCTTCTGGAAAAATCAATGACCGGAATAAACTTCTTAACTTTTTCTTCCGCTTCATTTTTCGTTCATTTTTTTTTTATGTTTTCACTTTTCTTTCTACTCGAAGTCGATTTCGGCTCGTCATAAAAGTTTGAATTTTTTGAAAATAAAATTTCAATGTGAGACTGATGGATCACTTTGTTTACTCGTAGAAAATTCATTAAAATTCTTTGTTAAAGCTTTGGTAAAGTTAGAGTTTTGAATATATCTTCTGTCTGAGCTACAAAACTTTGTTAAATTTAATTACATAATTGCTGATTTTGTTCTATTTTGTATATCTTTATTGAATATATCTGTGGTGTTCTAGTTCAATCGACGAGTGATATGATATTAATTCCTGGTATTAATTAATCGGCAAATACTTAAAAACAAAAACAGTCTTCAGAACTTTCTTTTTATTTTATACGATACATAATTTAGAATCGTAAATCAAATGTATAACTAAAGCATTAAATTAAACTGTGTTTTTGCAACTGTTAATTTAAGGAATTTATTTTCTAGGATAAAAACAGTGAGCACATTTGCAATGGCTTAAGCCAGTGCTTCTCATACTTTCAATGCTCGTGACCCAATTTTCAATCATCATTTTCATCGCGCCCCCCTCCACACAATAACATTGTATTGAATTCACTAATACTATACTTTTACACTAAAGCTACAGTACGACTTTAACCTCTTATGTGCCACCGACGTATATAAACGTCTCTCTCAGCCAATGCATTAAACTTATGGACGTATATATACGTCTTTCTGAAGCACGATCTTTTCTGTGCACTGCTATCCATAACATTATTCCTAAGGCTTTGGAATGTAGTAAAGGGACGTTGACAGTCTTTGCAAAGGATTTACTTATTTTAGAGGATTTTGCTTATTTATTCCTTTTATCCTTCCCCCTCTAAAAAAAACCACGCGTCTACGTGGAAAACCGTGACATTGGGGACCGAACCGTGTATTTTTTAATAGGCAGTTAAGGAATTAATTATAAACCACACAAATCATCAAGATAATTGTTAATACAAGCCCATGGGGTCACTGGTAATTTTTAAACTTGTTCTTAACTTAGTATTGTTAAATTAATAATAAAATACATTGTACACATCACAGATACTTTTATAAGTGTATTATATCAGTAAATGTGTTTTTTATATTTTATTATGTCAGAAAGTATTTTGTTTGCTTACTTTCAGTAAATTAATAATGTTTTGAATAATCTTTAGTTTTCAACTTTTCAATATGCTCGCGCCCCCCTTGTAGAGTTATCACGCCCCTCAAGGGGGCGCGCCTCACAGTTTGAGAAACGCTGGCTTAAGCACTTAAGTTCAAATCATCATTTTAAAATGAGGTACAAATGTGCATACAAATTGTATCAAAAGAAGGTACAAATAAGTATAAAAATGCATCAAAAGTAAATACAAATGAGCATATATATTGCATCAAAACGGTACAACTAACTTTACAAATTGCATCAAAACGATACACAACTGACCTTGCAAATTGCATCAGAGAGATGCAAATGGGCTTACTAATTGCATCGAGAAAGGTACAAACGAGCAAATAAGTTGCGCAAAGGTAGATGCAAATAAAAGTAACTATTTATTGAAAATTCAATTTAGTCTTATCCCCAATAATATTTCATTTTTTTTAAAAATGTGTGAAGTCCCCTTTTTGAAGAATTTTCTAAATTATATATTCTTAAAATGTTTTTTGTTTGATTTTTTATTGTATTTTAAGCATCAATGTGAAATTTATTAAGTTGCTCATTATTTCTGTACAATTCGAATATATGTGTTTTGTATTAAAATATCTACCTTTCGAAATTTTTGGACGCTTCTTATATTTAGAAATGAGAAAGGTTTAGTAAACAAACTGAGATAAATATGAACAAATAGTTTTATTTTAAAAATGTACAATTTTCACATGTATTTATATGTTAATAAACTACGTTAGACTATTTAATGTACAATAATAATTGTTACGAGTTTATAATGCATTTTATGTATATGTTTAAAAAAAACAATTTTTTAATAAATAATTTTGAAAATGTTCATAAGAAATTCATAAAATTTTCATAAGAAATTCCTTAAATTTTCATAATATCACTTTTAAAGATGCGAAAGGATATTTATTAGGAATTTCAATTTGTAATTGAAATATATCCACATAAAAATTTCAAGGCAATTTTTTGAGCTAAAAACACTTGAATAAATAATTGAAAACATTTTAAAAAATGGTTCTAGTGCCAGTTAATGAATCCCAAGAGAGAAAAAAAATTTTTTTCGACATTTAAAACTAAAATATCCTGCAATATTAATTTCCAGTTGGTGTTTACTTCAACAATGATTGCGCTATTTTAAAAACTTAGATTACAAAATTATTACAAAATGAATGAATGTATAAATTTAATGTATGTATAAATTTAAAAATTAAATCAATTGTAATACTGTATTAAATTTTTCCCATGTTAAACTTACTTTCATTAAATTCAATCCTTATTACTGAAACGCATTTAATTTAAAATTACAGTACATAAGGTTCAATGAGATTCAAGTTCTTTTATAAATAAAAGAATTAGACCTGATTTTTTCCTACATATGTTTAATATTTTAATAAAGAATTTAATTTTTTTTTTCGATAGCTGATTCAGTGAAATTGAACCATTATGAAAAAAGAAAATCTAGTACACATAAATTCGCAGTTAATCCCTTGAATTTCAATAATTCATTTGCTTTATAATATAGAATATAATGACTAATGCTTCGAAATATTGAATGATTAACTAAATCGAACATTTATGATTATATCTAAGGTGACTAATTGGCGGGAATGTCCACTATAGGCTCACTCTAGTAATGATGATGCATAAAGTCTTAATTAAGGTATCCGACCACGTTCGGAACCATGATTTTAAAAAAGCGCATAAATGTATAATTTTCATGATATTTAGTGTCACTTAGATTAGAATACATGTAAAAAATTGTTTTAAGGACATTATGACAAAAAAAAAATTATGTAAATACAATATTTTGGCAAAAAATTAACTTAGAATAACCTTTTTTCCAAATGTTCTCTTTTTGTAAAAAATCCTGCTATTGTATTAATATTTTGCCTGTATATAGCTCAGACCTCTGTACAGAGGCTCAACTATGATTTTTGAAAAAATCACATTATTTTCAGAGTTACAACCATTTGAAATAATTATCGGTGTATTTTCTTAAAATTTCTCCCTTCTGTTGTCGTAAAACATGGATTAACCGACTTCCAAGTCATGCATTTCAAAAATTCTAGTTGAGCCTCTGTAGAAAAGTCTGAGCTATATACAGGCAAAATATTAATACAATAGAAGCATTTTTTACAAAAGGAGAAGATTTGGAAAAAAGGTTATTCTAAGTTAATTTTTTGCCAAAATATTGTATTTAAATATTATTTTTGTCATAATGTCCTTAAAACAATTTTATACATTATTCTAATCTAAGTGACACTAAATATCATAAATATTATCCATTTACACGCTTTTTCAAAATCATGGTTCCGAACGTAGTCGGATACCTTAAAGTATTTTCGAACGATTTCCTGCTCTGTTTTCACAGAAAATCTATCTCATCGGTGGAGTATATTATTCCCCACACTTCCAGTGAAAGATGATGCTAGAATAACATTGGTAATTTGTTTGAGGTATTGTTCTGTAAATTTTAAATACGATATGTATATATTTTCAAAATTTAAATATTTACATAAATTATTTATTTTAATTCGGTTTTCTTCCTAATCCATAAATTTGGTATTATTTTTGCTTTACTTTTAAGTACTTCCTTTTGTATCTAGATTTATTTACTCACTACTTTGTTACTTGAAACAGTTTTTTTTTGTTCCAAACCTTATATTTATTGGTTCTTTATTAGTTTTGTAGTCTTATTTTTAAGCATAACAATACGTTTCTGGTCCCAAATGAGCATATATTCTTCATACTTCCTAGAAGTAATAACTTACTTATTTGATATAAAATGTTCACGTTGTGGAATAATTACCGTTTTTCCTCACCTTTATACCTCCAAAATATTAGAGTTAAGCTTGAAATATGGTTTTTAATCAACGTTATTATATAAAACCTCTATCGATATTTCAATTGCTAAATTTTTCACTGTTTCAAAGAAGTAAAAGAAAGAATGCATGCATGCCTATTAATGTAAAATGGTATAAAAATATTTTGAATTCTAATGGGAAAATTTAATTCTTTAAAAAGTTGGATATATATTTTAATAACAAATAAAAATAACATTAAAAGGTTAACGATGGTATTTAATATAAATTTATTATATCCAGGTTAAGAATATTTTGTTGAAGTTCTAGATATGGATCAAATTCTAAAACATTAAATGTATTTTGAACTGTAACTCATAGTTTTATTATATATTTAAACCATTCAAATGAAATATGAGGCAGACAAGACTGTATTTTTTTTCTAGATTCTATTTAATGCATGTTAATCCTCATGAATATTTTTCTATATATTTAAAATTTTGAGTATTTTTTAAAGAAATATAATTTTGTGTAAATATTTAATTGAACTGAAATTAATTGAGCAATCTAAGTTTGAATTAACAACTAATAATATAAATTTCCCTTTTAATCGTTTTTCTTTACT
This sequence comes from Trichonephila inaurata madagascariensis, assembly GCA_019973955.1. Taxonomy (NCBI): domain Eukaryota; kingdom Metazoa; phylum Arthropoda; class Arachnida; order Araneae; family Nephilidae; genus Trichonephila; species Trichonephila inaurata. Next base: position 396,605 of record BMAV01017476.1, on the reverse strand, counting down.
GTGCTAAAATAATGGTAACCAAATATATTTTGTAAAATGCTACTGATTTATTTAAATTCTGAGTTTGGGTTGCTTCTGCTTATTTTATTCCCATCTAAAATTCCAAATTACCAGAGTCTGGAAAATTTCGAATATAGTATTTTATACTGCGCAATGCCTTATCTAAATTCAAATCTTCTCTTATCTAAATTCAAATCTTATTCTTTTTCTACGGTCGTTATCTAAGCAATTTAGATTTGAAACTTGATGATATTCTTGCATGCAGTTTACTCAAAAAGAAAAGTTAAATCAAAATATATGGTGAACAGAAAATTTAATGTTAAATTTTCGAGTTGATTTTATTCTTATTTTGTGTATTATTTTCGCACATGTGCATAATAATTTTTATTTTCCTGATAACGTATCAATTATTATTTTTAATGTTGAGAAAACTAATTTGGGAGAATTTTAATTAAATGTATCGTTTAATATCAGATAATTTATGAACTTTTGTCATTAACATTGTTGCATTAATATTTATAAATAACTTTTAAAAAAATTTCTAAGGAAAAAAAATAATAATAATTGATACAAAAAATTGAATAATGGTTCAAAAGCTTAATAATTATCCTTCAACATTTTGAATTTAACTAAAGAAGCATCAAACGTACTTAACCCGCGGTCACTCGCGCCTGTTTTTGCTACCTTCGTTACACGCGGGGTGTAGAAAACACCCCAAACTTTTAACACGTGTATTTAATTATGAAAATAAAAATTAAGTCATTATGATACATATTTATAAAGTACAAGATGTTTTTGTATTATACAAATAAAATTATTAAATTTATTGCACACAAATGAAATTAACATTAATTTAAACTAAACATACAAAATTTTCATTTTAAAACACATAATTTTATATTTTTTCATAAACCAGTATAAAACGTATATGTCAGTAATAAATATACTTTATAATTAATGAGATAATGATTGTAGAAAGTATAGAAAAATAATATTTTAATCGTTTTCCAAACTTTCAGAGCAGACTGTATACAAATGCTCAACTTCTCAGCCCTCCAGATAAACTTTTGAAGGTCATTACATTCCAATCGTTCCTTAAAGAGGGATGCATCACGCCTGAAGGTTCAATGACCTAAAATGTGCAGCTACAGAAAATATCGTGGTTCTGCACATTCTTTTTAGAAATCTAGGAGGATTTTCTTGTTGCTGGGGTGTACAGAACACCCCGCGTGAGTGATCGCGGGTTAATAAGAGATAACAGAAAAAAAAGTTTTTTTTAAATCTTTGTGAAACAATCTTATTAAATATGCTGTAGCTGATATTGTATTAATATATGATTTATTCTAATTATCATATAAATTAAAATTAAGACTATTTATAATAATAAAACGTTTAATAAAGCTTCGGACGTCTTTTGTAAAGAAATAAAAATTGTATTTTGTAATAAATCGCTATTAAAATATTCTACAATTAATAATTGTATAAGCGACTTTTTTACAAAGAATTTACTCTTTTTTTTTCTCACTATATATACTCACGTTCGTTAGTCGAACGAAACGGGGAAACTACAGAAATAAGTGCTAAATTTCACAGAAAGCTGATACTGCGCCTACATCAGTGCTTCTCAAACTTTCAATATTTGCGACCGAATATACAAAAATAATTTTCATCGCGCCCTCCTTCCATACAAATAAAAATTCAGAAATTCAATAATACTTTGACACTAAGGCTATAATACGACTTTAACCCCTTAAGTACCACCGGCGTGTATATGCGTCTCGCTCAACCCATGCCTTAAATTTCTCGGACGTATATATACGTCTTTCCGAAGTACGATCTTTTCTGTGCACTGATATCCATAAAATTATTCCGAAGGCTTTGCAACGCAATGAAAAACATTGACAGTGTTTGCGAAGGATTTATATGTATATATATATATATATATATAGCAGAGGATTTCTTATTTATTCATTTTTTCTACCCTTTCACAATACGTCACATACGCACTTCTACATGTTAAACTGTGGCATTGGAGAGCGAATCGGATAATTTTTAATCGGCAGATAAGGGGTTGCTTATAAACCGTACAAATTACCATGATAAGTGTTAATTTTTGTGTATAATTATATACATGGCAAGCCCATAGTGTCACTGGTAAATATTAAACTTGTTTTTAACTTTATATTGTTAAAGTAATTTTAAAATACGTTGTGCAGTACTGATACATTTATAAGTGTATTATATCAGTGTAAATATTAATTTGATACCCCATCAAAGTACATTGCTGATCTTAAAGCCTACCTGCTGCTGGAATTGCAGAATCTATAACTGCAATAAATAGATACAAACTCTCATTATTAGCATGAAACATCGCTTCGATAAATAAATATTTATATTGCACAAGATCTGACACACTTCCTGCAAACAAACTTTAACAGATTGTATACTATTCTTACAGTAACAGACAAACTTCATGCTTTTATCCACAACTTTATCTCCTCAAAATCTACTATATTGATACATTTCGTGGTAAGATAATGTAATACTACATCAGACACTGAGTCTGACAAATCAGGAGATTAAAATCCAGAAATCATATGATTAACGAAGATTCGGGAATCTTCCGGTGGGAAAAGACATAAAAGCTGAGAATTTTGGAATGAAAAAAAGATTAATATTTTTTGTCTTTTGTCGTATTTCCGTAAGTGTTTGTGTTGCTGAATTTTGATGTGTCTTATGTAATAAAAAAATTTTAATGTTAAAAATCATCTTCATTTGATCCAACCATAGTATACATTCAATGTACATAATAAAATAGAAACAGCTTAAAATGCCAATGGGCCACATTTGATTCCAGGAAAAATTATATATAGCTTTAGCACAGTGATAAAAAAACTTAACCTAATTGAATATGCAAATTAAGAGAAAACATATTATTCAGGAAATAGGAAAATACTTAATAGTGGAAGGTTAAATTCATTATAAAAACTAGTATGTCAAATTTTAGAATTAAACTTAAGACTGAAGATAAATATTAAAAGTTCATGCATTAAATTGGTATGTAATATACTTTTCAACAATTATTACGAAGTTGCTTTTAAATCTGATTGTTACAAGACTGTATTTTGAACATGATTTTTACTTTTAATTTTTTTTTAGTAAAGTATAACTTCTCAATCATGAAATAGAATTTTAAAAACGCAGAAATGTTAAGGTTTTAGTTTGTTCAAAATCTCAAAACGAATTAAGATTCAACGCATAAGAAAAAGAAAGCAAAACTTAAAGAAAAAAAATGAAATGTTAAGATCCCTTTAATTCATTCAGATCAGTTTCCATTAAATTGAAAAGAATTTGATATTATCTTTTGTGAGCTAAACCAATATTTCCCCTGGAATAATTCAATTTCATACTTCTTTTAAGTAACACGGATAATGCTGATTTTTTATTCTTCATCAAACTATAAGGAGATTATGATTTTCTTCATTTAAAAGATGAAATCAAATTTAAACTTCACATCCAGATTAGAAATCAACGACACATAGTTTTTCTTCTTTTACAATTCTATTTTGAAAGCGGTTGATAAGACAAGGTTTAATTAAGGCTTACTGCAGTGCTTGATTAGTGAAGAATTAAGATTTATATGTTGAAAAAGAAAATGATGCACATCAGTTTTCCAATTTTTTTCTTACTTAAATGGAATTCACTTGAATTAAGAATTTCGAAGATAAAAGTGATTGCTGGAAATCGAAACGCATACATTGCTTGTTTGTTCAATTGCTTAAGCGTTTTTTGATCTTTTTTGTTTATCTTACTATTGATTTTTCATGATTAACACTCTGTTCTGTTTTCTAATATTGTGAATACTTTTTAAAGGCAATAAAAGATTTAATTTAATCAAGTAAATTAAGTTACAGTTAAATGATGTATTGAAGAATATTATAACATATATATGCATTAATTACGCAATTATATATTAAAGCATTTAATTTTTAAATTTCAAACTATGATATTTTATAATTACTATCCAATTAAAATATCTCTTCGATTATTGGCTTTCAGTTATTCCCCTTACTTTTTTACTCAAGAATATGATAATTTATTAAAATAAAAAGGTAATTTATATAAATTATATACAACACACATACAAGAATTTAATTCTTGTAATTAAAATATTTGGAAGCTGAAATATGAATTATAGGTTTGGCAGCAAATTTGGTGTCAGTTGTCAGAAAAGCATGGGGAGTAAATTTGTTAAACTTAGTAATTATCTTCATGCAAAAGTTCTATTTATGCTGATGCCATTCGCAGTATTACAGAACAAATTATGATACTTGTAAATTTATGTAATACGGAAAAATTAATATAAGATTATATTTGTTACAATTTGATAATTAATAACGTTTATATTATCTATTGCATTATTTCTATAATAATATAAATATTGCAATATGGAGGTTTACTCACTAATATAATATTGTAAAATAAATGGAGAAAAACACTTTTGAAGAATCTTTAAATACCGTGAAGTCTAATTATGTTTTCACAATCACTGAAAAATTTTACTCTTTTCAAGTACAAGAGTACCTGCTGAAAAATATGAAAAGGAAAATGTACAGATCTATCAAGGCATCATTTTTTCACATATTTTGGAAAATATTCTCAACATTTCTAGCATTTATTTTTTTACTGAGAAATAAGTTTTTTTCAACTATTACAGGAATACTATCATGCAATCATTTTTTACATGATTTAAAATCAATCTGTCCCTTCTATGTGATGTTAATTTTAAAATGTACTTCTGCAATCTTAATGTACGTTTTTCTAAACTTTGTGACTGAAGTGCTAATTGTGAGGAAAGTAACGAACGTCTTATTCTTTATTTGTTCAAAACTAAATAATAGTAATAATAATAAAAAGAAATGCAACAAAGTTAATTATTCTGCTCTTAGAATGAGCTGGCTTCCTGACTGACGAACTTATTTTTGGCAAACCTGCATTCGCATTATTGTGTAACTTCATGAATTTGATTTTGTGACTTTTATTTTGCAATTTATCTTTTTTGCTCGCATAATCTGTTGGTTTTCTTATATTTGTAAGCCCCCGGTAATGACTGAAAAGTATCCGAACAATTTTATCTATTTTCAATAAAAAAAAATTGAACAGCTTCAGCTATTGATGAAGCTCTAAAGCCATTCTAACTAATCCGATTTCAGTTATATTTATTTATTCTTTTAGACATAAAATAATAATTTAAAGGATCTTGGTGATGATAATAACAAAATAAAATAAAACAAGTTATTCTTCAAGTTCAAGTTAAAAATCTTTCTTGTTGTTATTAATTTGTAATAACCCCGCGCGTGCATTGTGGTTATTGGTGTTTGGGAGCTCGAGTAAAGATCAGCCATAATCAGTTCAAATTCTAATTTATTATTTCTCTAACTTTAATCGAAACAACTCGGGGTTGGAAATGCACCACACTATTAAGTATAAGAGCAAATTCATGGCAATCAGTATAATTTAATTGAGTATAATCTAGCTCACTTACTCTTAGAACACTTTGGACTTACTCCTCGACTAGCTCTCCACTAACTTTGCGTACTAAAAACAAAAAGTCAATGCTTAAATCAGTGTTTCTCAAACTGTGGGGCGCACCTCCCCTAGGGGGCGTGATAACCCTACAAGAGGAACTCAAGTATATCGAAAAGTCGAAAACAAAAAATTATTTAAAAAAATCAAGAACAAATTTAATAATTACCAGTGGCCTCATGGGCATTCCATAAAATTATATATAAAATTTAATACTTATCTTGATAATTTGTATGGTTTATAATTAAAGCCTCATTGTAGCTTTAGAGTTAAAGAATTTTATTACTATTTTCAGTACATTATTATATAAGGGGGGGGGGCGGGATGAAAATTATAACTACAAATTGGGTCGCGAATACTGAAAGTTTGAGAAGCACTGGCTAAAATAGATCTATTTATTTGAATAAATCGAGTCTTTTACGGGAGAAAGTTTTCAATAGAACGATAGTTAAAAAGAAATAAATTTACATCAAGAGGATTAGTTACAGGTTCGCGAATAGACCCGCTACAAGTTTCATGTTTTTCATAAAAAGATACTTTGTATCAAAATAAATGGGGAGAAAAATAACTAATTCAAGTAATAGAAAAAGAGAAAATAACTAATTTAAACAATAATTGGGAGAAAAATAACTAATTAAAAAAATAATAGGGAGAAAAATAACTAATTCAAATAATAATAGGAGGTAATTTGCTCACTTTCTAAATTTTGTTCTGCGAATGCAAAATAAAATAAAAGCAAAATTTAGAAGATCTTCCTTAACGTTGATTCGAGCTGAAAATAATTAAGCAATTCCTTCCTCCCCAGCAGGCTTCTTTTATACTTTGTCTAATATCAACGTCAACAGTGCTCAGATATATGCAGCCATTACCAGGACGCAACGAAAACAAAACCCAACTCTTTCAGCAACTTTTCCCTTTCCCAAAAGTATCCTCCTGAAAATAACATCTTTTTTCCCCTATGCATTCATTTCCCTCTCCTGTCTCATCCAGTCCTTGCTCCAAGGGAAAAGTGATATCCTCTGATAACTCCTAAATGCATCGTACGGTAGCCGGATTCCATGTCGGCGAATCCGGGTTCTCATGAAAAATACATCGTAATTCGGCTAAAATTACTCCGCTGTCTGCCATCGCTCTCTAGCCGGACCCATGAAACTGGCCGGATGCCTGGATAGACATTACCTGTCAATAATCAGAATGGATGTGTGTTATCTTTCTCAGCTTGTTATACTGGTAGAGAGCTATGTTTATGCCGGTCGCCATGTTTCAGAACTGAGTCGTTTTAAAAGGGGAAATAGCTGGTTGTATTTCGGTGGTAATGTTGCAGTGGAACTTGTTTTTATTGGTCATTTTATATAATTTTATGTCATGCCGCATTGCTGGAAGTGCATACAAGGTACTTTTGTGCTGGTAATGGCGTCAAGAAGACTCTTCGGTAAAGACGATAGTTTTGAGATGCTTTTTCTTTTTTTTTTAGTTATTGTTTTTATGGTTTGGAAAGTTGATACTTGAATTTTCTGTTTGGGAGGCTGTTAACTTTAAGGAGATCTTGAGTTTATTGCTGCGTGGACTTTTGTAGTAAAACCTTTTGAAAGCGGCATCTGTTAAAGGTGTTTCGTAAAGGATAGTGGGTTTGGGAAATGAATGTTAATAAAACGCTTCTTTAGTTCGTTAGTGGAAATTCCATTAAGTAAATCTGAGTTTTGTTAAGTACAAGTTGAATTAATTTAATCTCATGTCATATTGTTTGTTTTGAAGAGTAATTTGAATAATTTAAACAAAAATGTTCTTATCTAAATTTGTTTCTCGTTTATAAAAATATAGTTATCTTACAAACTGCAGAGATGAAAATAGTATGCAGTTTGGCCTGGTCTAATGAAACAATTAAGGTAAAAATACGAATAATTATAAGTTTATTTTTTAAGTTACCTGCCTGCATAATTTGGCGTATAACACGCACTTTTAACACAAAAATTAAGATCTTAATTTGCGGGGGTGCGTTATAAGCAGTGGATAAAAATAAGAGCTTTAAAAATTAAAAAAGAAAGAGATGGGCATATAAAAATTAGGCTTCTACATGTATCTAGATACTGTTTGTTTGAAAGGTACGATATACCTTACGAACTTAAAGGGTAGTAGTTCTAGAAATATGCTTAAAAAAAAAATTGGGTTAATACCTCGATAAAATGGCTTCAAAACTAAAGAGCATTGTACATGTC
>BMAV01017476.1:323866-376833 GCA_019973955.1 Trichonephila inaurata madagascariensis | reverse complement strand
TTTTTTTACAATACTTTACTGTACGATCTTTAATGGGCGCAGCGTTAGTTAAGCTCAACACATCGAGTCTATACGAAATTTCTAGCCGTGTTCCCTGAAGCATTGAATGATAAACAATCTGAATGGCCGTGGTAATTCGGCATTTTATTTACCCAGCGTCACTATTTAAAGATTGGTAAACAATATCTTTCACATCTTCCCTCAAAAATAAGCTCAAGGGTGTTATCTATAGAGATCTAGGTGGCCATGGTATTGGACTTCCTTTTTGCATCCAACGACTAGGGAACTTCTTCTCATTTCCCAACTCCAGCATGGTGGTGCTTCATATTCGCTATACATCTGTAGAACACTTAATTTCGACCAATCATTCTACAGCTTGCCCTTGCTCATGCAGTGAAATAATATTGAAACCAGAATGTTAAAACAAGGATACGTTGCGCCGTCCAATTTGGGTTTACTTATCATTGTGTTTCTTTATTCAATTTCTGCTATTAGTTCACTCTCTCCCTATATATAAATATTTTGTTCAAATTTTCAATCGTTTATAAAATACTTTCTATTCATCCATTCAAGTTCAAAAGTACAAGTTTTAAACTTTTAGTGGGTGACACTTGATGTTAGTACAATTTTGTTTTAAATATTAATTCATTAATTAAATTTTATTTTTTAATTTTAAATTTATTCTGCCTTATTTCTGTCGTAGTTACAAATAGCTGCAACAGATGGCCCCAGTACGTTTTCCTGAAGTAGGAATTAACGTTCAAAAAATTTTATTATTATTTTTTTAATTTATTCTTCAAAATATAGTCATACTTCTCGGACACCTTATACTATAGTTGTTTGCCGTGTAGATGTGTATGAACTAAACAAAATATATTAATGAAAAATTTCTTGTGTAAAGAATAATTTTTTTGTTTATGATAAGAAGAATTACGTATGTGGCTTTATATGTGATCATATATAATAAACTTTGACTGGTTAAAAATAGTTTTTGAACACAAAGCTTTCTTATATTGTAATACTGAACAACAAAATACATCAAGGAAAATTCATCGCTACTAATTAACTCTTGTAAGAAATTCTTTGTTCCTTGGAAACAATTAATTTACTTTGTTCTGAAGATAAAACAACAAAATTTTTACACTATTGTACTAAAAACTGTCTCTTGTATAATTATGCATGTACGAAATTAAATACATAATATTAAATGCTATATTTCCTGTAAACAAGAAAAGTTAGTAAACAAAAGATATATTAATGCTGCTTTGGATTTTTTTTATTTATGCTGGATTAAACTGAACTAGGGAAAATTATCATAAATGGGATAGATTATTATCGATTATTTTACCCTTCATAAGGACGTATAGTTAATATACTTACCACTAATTTAATTACATATAAATGTCTATGAGTAGCAGTTTTCCCACCTATGATTTGTGCTGCTAGCACAACGACTTGCAAGACAACCTATACCTAGATTTTCTAGTTGCAGATGCAAAGGACGACTTGTAAATTTTCTGAGCAGTTAGAAAAATGTTCCAGATGACGTATGACTGACTTAAGTTGGTGATCAGATGCCTACTTGACAAAAAACATAGCGACGTTGCCGTTTTTTACTCTACAAAAGCGCATGAAAACAAGATACTTTTGTACAGCTTTCGAAGTACTACTACGTATTCATCCTTGTTTTCTGAAATTTCATGGAAAGTAATATGTACAACTTCTTTAATTTGGGAATACAAAATGTATCTGATTTATAATTCCTTCAGTATATTATGGTATTTACAAATTATTTTTTCTTTAAATATCATGTTATGCAATGTAAAATGAAAGTCAAAAATAAGATGTCCTACATTTAAATAGCTCCCAGTGGATGATGAGAAACATATTTTTTACATTGCCAGTTTGTCCATTTGGCACTTGGGGGAGGAGGTGCCCAGGGACCCTGGATAAGCTGGATTTAACCAGATTTTCTGGTTATAAATTTCGATCCGCCAGTGTCAAAGGGATCTTCTGCGCCCAGAGCCCGAAATAAGCTTAAATCGGCACTGACTTCCTAACAAAAAAACAAAAAATGGTCTTAAAAATCAGAGTAATTTTAAATAATAAGCTAAATGAATTTCTTTTTACAAATCATTCTAAATCTCAAGTGAGAAAAAATGGTCAGGATAAAAAAAAATTATAATATGTAATTCTATATTGTTTCCTAAAAAAGTACGTTAAACTTCCCGAAATTAGAATTCAATTCCCCATTATCTTTTTTCCTCTCGTGACTTCGGAACAAGCCATTATGTCGGACTTTAAATTAATCTTTCAACCTGTTTATAAAAAAAACATACGACAAGAAACAAGGACAATACATTCATGTAACCCAATCATGATTTTAGTACTTAATATCTCAAAAAATATAACAATAATACTTCAAGTTTATAAAAGAAAGAAATCCAAATGAGAAGTTGATGAAAAAAAATCTCCATCCCAGCCTCGCATAATATATTTCAATGGCCTCCCGCCAGCTATCTTCCGGAAACTAAGAATAACCCATAGAGTTGGGATTTTTCCAAAGAATTTTTCAAGGAATGGAAAAGAGCAAGGTTTAAGACAGTGCTAAAGAACTGTGTGCTTTTCTTTCTTTTCCATAGGATACTCTCTTTCTCTTTCACAGTGAGTTTGGTCAGCGTGCAGTGGATAGATATATGGTGGGATAGGCACAAAGTAGCACGCTTGCCTATGTTTGTTTTTTGGCTTTTAGGAAAATAAACTGTGCATGCACGAGATTTATTTCTCTCTTCTTCTTTGCTAGGAACCAAAGATAATGGTTTAGAAAGAGTTTTTTTTTGCCCGGGGATCCAATATTTTTATTGGACGGGTTTAAGATTATGTGTATTTTCTTGTGGAAACTTTCATGGGGAGTATGTTAAATTGTAGTCATGTTTTGAAAGCGATAGGGAAAATCGGGAATATTTCGTGCCAATTGGCGAGTGTTTCTGCCTCTCTTTGCCGTTTGTTAGAAAATATAAGTTCTAAATTGAATTGCTAGAGTTATTTTAAATAGAGTCTTGGTTTGTTGTGAAATGTTATTGTTAAACAATGTGGGAAGTTTGATATGTTCTTGAATACTAAGTATTTCTATAAATTTAAAACCTAAACTGGTTCATATGGGTTTAATAAATCAGAGTTTCTAATCTAGTCGATGTTTCATGTGACTGGTTAAAGTATTTGTAAGTAATCCAAGAAAAGAATGTTTTGTTAAATAAAAATACGAATGAAGTTTTCTCTGTGGAAGACGATTTTTAATTCAAACCACAGTTAAAGAAAAATTTCTCCAAGAGGATTAATAGGCCCGTGGATAGAAACTGTCACAGTTTAACAACAGGAGTTAATAAATAGAAGAAAAAAATGAACGATTATTAAAGTAAGAATAACCTTAACAACCTTTCATATAAATATCTAAGCAAACCTTAATACTTTTATGCAAATTATATGGTGTCGAAAAATATTTATGATTCAAATTTATAATACATTAGAATATTTGTATTGCATTTGATGTTTAACTTATCATGAATTAAAATCAAGGAACAATGTTATAAGAGAATTTATCACACAAACAGAATGTACCACGAAAAACATTCTTAACCACTATCCTACAGTGCTGGCTATTCGCCAGTGATTTATAAAGGTTAACCAACTCTCCAACAATGTTTAATGCAACTAACTTTATGAAGCAGACTTCAAATAGACATTCATAGTTATATTTACTTTCGTGTTAAATATTTGCTCTCAAAATATTTACTTTTGTGTTCTTATATCAAAACGGAAACTAACAGTCTTAAACACAAAAAAGAAAAAGCATAAAGACCTTTTAAACTAAATATATTTTACAGTTTCTTAGGTCTTTAGTTTAAAATACTCTTTCAAAAGTAGTACCTTACGTTGCCATGTGCATATACTTAAATGTAACATATTTTTGAAAGACGATACATCAAATAATTCTACATGTAGAATTTTTCTGTTAATATTTAAATTTTGAAAATTACATGAGAGTTGCATTATCTAGGAAAACTGATTCCCTTACTAAAATTTTTTTTCCAGAAAAATGATGTAAAAATGATTTAAAATTTAAAAATAATTCATGTGTAGTTTGTTTACAGAAATAATTGATAAAAATCACATATTTACAAAATTTGTTTACCAGTTAGTTGTTTACTTGATGTGTGTGATATATATTTGAGTTTTAGTTCTCAAAACTGAAATAAAAACTTACGAACAAGGTTCTTAGCTAGTAATTTTTACAACATAAGATTTAAAATAACTCGTGCAATTCTTTTTGTGTGCATCTGTGATAATATGTATCCAAATATTTGTTTACGAAAGTCAAATATTTACATGATTTAAGTGATTTGAATCCTCCTAAAATTGGACGAACAACTTATAAGCAAGAATCTTTCTCAATTGTTTTTATAACATTTTAAAGTTTAATATAATCCATGCGTGCATTTGTGATAGTATTTGTATGTATACAAAATTTGCTTACGAAAATCAATAGTTTACATGATTTGATTCTTAGCTCCTAAAATTGGATGAATAACTCATAAACACAGGCACTTCGTTATAGTTTTTACAACAATTTAAAGTTTTAAATAAACAATTTACACGTTTTTCACGAGCATCTATAATAATATCTGCAAATATACAAAATTGGCTTAAGAAGACAACTATTAATAAGATTTCCCTGGTTAGTATCTTAGAGATTCTAAAATTGGATGAATAACTTGTGAATAAGACACTTGGCTGCTAGTTTCTACGACAATTTAAAGTTTAAAATAAATCATATGAAATTTTTTCACGAGTATCTGTGATAACATCTGTATGGATACAAAATTTGTTTACGTGAGTCAATTGCTTACATGGCTTAAGTGATTTGGATCTTAGCTCCTAAAATTGGATGAATAACTTGTGAACAAGAATCTTGGGTCGTAGCTTTTACCAGGATTTCGATTGGAAATGCACCAAGTTTAGTGAAAGTCAAGGGCGGAGAAACTTTCACCTTCCGAGCAGACGACTTTCTTGCATAATCAAGTAGTTGTCTGGAAAATGCTTCCCCAGGCGTTAAAGCGCCAGCTGTTTCGACAAAAAAAAGTAACCAATAACACCAGCTTTCCTTTGATTTTTTTTAAAACAAAATTATTAATTTGTTAGTTAATTGAAAACGGTTTTTTTTCACCTATTTACTTGATAAACACATTGTCCTCTGGAAATTTAAGCAATTTTTACCATGGTTGCACATGATGAAAACGGGATCAATTACATTAATTTATTCGACAATAACGTTTGTTTCTTATTTTACTAATTAAAAAACTGATTTTTTTAGGATGATTATTTATTAATTTCAATATAAAAAGTATTTTTCATAATAAAATGAAAAAAAAAATATTTAAAAAGAATTGTGGAATACAAAACTAAATCGAGATTTTGAGAAAAAATATCAAATATGCAAATGCAGTTGCGTATTTCTTTCTCTATGAATTGAATATATTGCAACGCAGCCTCTTAGTTAACCAACTGTCTTCTACCCCTTTTGTGTTTCTCTGCACCCCAGGTGAAAAGGCACACATTATGGCATATTCCTTCAAAGTAGGAGATAGACTGGCCACACCTATGTCATCTGCAAAGTCCATTCTTTTGTTCCATTTTACACGTGGCCCTGCTATAAAAGTGTGGAATGATTAGTTCGATATTGTGAGGTGGAAATGCTGGAATTGTGTATTATGCGTCTGGAATGGAGGGGGGGGGAACATGTCGATTTATGGTCCGTTCATATGACTTTTGACATGTTGCACTTGAACGGGCGTGAGTCAGTGAGTGAGTGAGTGAGTTTAGTGTTTTATGGCGCAAGAACCAGTTTTGGCTATACTGCGCCAAACATTCATAGGTCTGTGGCCTGGACGGGAAAAGAAAAAAAAGGAGAAATTGGATGACAAGATGAAGGGTCGAAAATAGAGAAGGATCACTGGGGTACCCCGGGGTCGTGACACCTGTGTTTACCAAAGATAGTAAGCCCCTTGGGAAAAGGAAAAAATCACTAGAGAGAGGGTACCTCGGGATTGTGACACCCGTACCCATCTAAAGAAGGTGAGCCCCCTGAGGGGTGGGAATGAGTCACACGATGCCTTATCCTGGAAGAACGATTGGTGATTTCGAGAGAGTCTGGGGGGCGGGTGCCGTATGCAAGTCCGTGCTCTGTCCAACCAGGAATAGAAAGTAGGAATAGAAGGGGCAAGAAACAGTCTTGCCCGGGACGCTTAAAGAAACGGATTGGAAAGAGAAGAGGAGACCACAGTGAGGATAGAGCGAAAAAAAGAGACCAGTGAGGAAAGAGCGAAAAGGTGAAAACGAACTTTAGCTTGCGAACTCTACCCTATGCCGATTCTATAAAGTATCCGATAACTTTATACAAATAAAAAACGCCCTGTCAACCTATGCTAAAATTGTAAATAACATCATTTTGCTGAAGCTGCTTGACCCATCACGCTATCTAGAAATTTTATTAAACTTGAGATCACGATGATACAATATTAGACGCTTATGATAGTTCATATATGATTTTTTATACTTTACAAGAAGTTTAAAATAGACAACTGTGGAATTGATGGTGGCAATAATTAAAGTAATAATAATTACTACACAATTATGTATGAAAAAAGGTACAAGACAATATACAATGTAAGGTACAGAATAAAAAACGTTTGTAATTCAGGAGAAGCACTTTTTTTTTCTGTAAATTTATTCAATCTAGATAGACGTAAAAAAAACCGAAACAATATATTTGTTATGGAATTAACTCCTGTATTGCCACCAACGTATATATCCGTCTCAATCAACCTGTGCGTTAAGTGTCCCGGACAGTGGGACACACAAGGGGTGTATCCTAGGGGTCCGGACACCCCCCATAGCCCTCGATTTTATTTTCGATTGGTTATAATCCTATGTATACATTACGTAAAATTTAATTATGTATTTGTTATTAATAATTAATTTTATTAATTAATGCTAATTACTTATTGAAAACTTAATTTTGTATTGTTGTTTGCTCCTGAAAATCGACAAAATCAAAAAAATATGTTGGGCGGCGTATCGGAGCATAATACCAAAATGGTGGACTTTCGACCCTGGATACCCCCCTTCAAAAAATTTTGTGTGCACTACTGGTCCCGGAACGTATAAATACGTTTTTCCGAAATACGGTTCTTTTCTTTGTGCTGGTATCGGTAAATCTATTCCAAAGGGTTTGGAATGCAATAAAATTATCTTGACAATGTTTGCGAAGGATTTTTTTATTTCAAAGAAAGTTCGACTTTTTCTGCCAATTCTCCATCCCCTCCTCCCAATACACCACATAGTGTTCCTATGAGAAAAATGGTGGTATTTGGGAGCGAATCGCCTAACTTTTAATCGGCAGTTACGGGGTTAAAGATTAACTAACTTGCTTGTCACCGTTTTATCAGATGACATTATTTTAATGTAAACGTAAGGAAAATGCTTTTAAAACAATGAAACCCACCGACAGGATTGATGTACATAATATAAGAGTATGACTGAAAACTGTCATGAATGGATCTGCATAGTCGAATGAAACTTGAAACAAATTCTTGAACGTGAGAAAGGAATCCAAAGCTCTGATCCTATCACATCACCTTGGGGAATTTGACAAGATTCCAAGTTTCGCATATTCTGATTGGTTCAAAACACACGTAAGGATTTGAAGAATGAGATTCTCTTTTTTTTTCTTCGATAGCAACACTGCCAGAAACATTTCAGGTGAAAAATATCTTCTTCCTGTCATAACTTTTTTTTTTCTGTATGTGTTTGACAGAACACAATTGGAGTGAAGAAATTGATTCATTGAGAATTAGTTCTCTAATTATATGCTTTTCATGAGGTCTTTTTGCTTAATAATGAAGTATACATTGGTCTGTGCTTAGTGTAGGTTATACATATTGACTTGTGTATCGTGTAGGTGTCTTTTAGCATATCATATTATTGCAGCAAATGTGTAATACCAGTTGCGTACAATGACTAAATTTATAGGAGTTAGGGTGGTTATGTTTTAAAAACACACATAGATGTGAAAGTCCCGATACGTAACCTTCATGATAATAATTAATATCTTGGTGTACGGTAGGTGGTTTTGGGCTCTCCAACCCCGACTGTAATTTGAGGTGTCAGAAGCGACCGCCCCCACCCCAACAGATTGTAAAGACAGTCCGTTTTGAAACACTGAAAAGAACGGTTGTGTTTGCCTCTTCTTTCGCTAATAACGCATTCTGTAGAAAGGACATTGTCAATAATTTGAATAACTTGCATCTAAATATAAATATTGTAATTAATAAATGTGGACGAAATAAATCAATTATTTAATTTCATAACTATCCCGTTACTCGTTAATTTTTCCAAAAGCCACACTGGTAACTAATTTATATTAGCATCGTAGCTTGAAAAGCTAAAATACTTTTAATTTAGACAAAGTCAAAAATTTAATCTGCATCAAAAACAAAAAAGGATATAGTTTTTTTTAATTATAAATCTAAAAATCTGTGTTTGGACCTGTATTCGGCAGTGTCTCTCTTTAAGCAATGCCTAATGGTTATAGTAGGCTAGAGGTCATAATCGCGTTCTCGTGGCCGGCGTTGTCGAGTCTTGGGCCAGTGGAGTTACGGAGAATATCAGGGCCACTCTGCAAAGCCAAATCTTGGGCCCTATGCCGTATCTACGGCTTTGAGCCCCCTAGAATCCTGAGCTTCTCCGCAATTCGAGGGTTGAGGGGGTGTACGTTAAGCCACTGTCTCGGGCTCGAAACCTAGTGCCATTGAAGAGCCGCCCTGTAGAGGGACTGATGAACGTTGAATATGTCGTGGTTCAAATTCATCTCGTTGGCATTGTGTGGATGTTTGGAAAGGAGAGTCCCTTTGTTGTGGTAGATAGAAGAGGGAGGGGTGCCATATCAGGTGTCGTCCACTTTAATTGACCATGGTTCAAAATTACGTGGTCCGTCGGCAAAAGTCTTCATGTAGCTGAACAGTGCGACGTTAATATTCACTTACTCACTGGTAAGGAGAGTGCTAGCAAAAGGTTCGTTCTCGTCACCTGACCATGGTTCAGAATTAAGAGGTCCATTGCCAATTGTCCTCGCGTAACTTTTAAGTGTGACGTTAATATACATTCAGTCACTCTTGATGATTATTTTTAAAGTGTGTGTATTTCTTAGGGATAATCTCTTTACTAAAAAACATAACACAAATATTCAAGCAAACACACATCTGATTTAAATAAACTTATGACAATGACATATTCGTCTGAAATGCTTAAGTTACGAGTATATCTAATTAAAAGCCTTAATTCTCACTAAATAACAAACTGTAACGAAAATAACGAGTTTCACGGTATCAAGCTTTCCTCCAACAAAAGTGCACTCTCTACTCCCATCTCTTTTATTTACCCAAACAGAGACTTTTAACCTCTTAAAATTTGTGGCCCCATCCGCATTCTGAGCATACCTACGGATCCATTCATAACCTCGGGAGGTTTGAGAAATATTTTGTTATTAAAAATTTGAATTTTAGGCACCTCGTATTAAAAGCTCGTGATTCCTCCTACCTCCAAAGGATAATCGTAGGAAATTAGGGTCAAGGAGCAGCAGTTTTGTCAAGGGGAAAATTTTCGGAGTGAGGTCGCCAAATTCTCATTAACTCCGGGGTTTTAAACATTTACGAGTTTAAAAGACGTAAAGTTTGTCGCCGGATTTAAATGCTGTGCGTCGCATTGATATTTTAGACTGCCTAACGTCTGAGATGCGGGTTAAATCAAAAGGAAATACACATTTTGTAGATTATGGCGTTCCCGAATGTCGGGAAGGCGTTATTGAGTCATTACGTAGGAGATATTAGAAGGTAATGTGAACCCATTGAAAGTATTGGGTTTATCAAGTCGTAAATCTATTTTATGAGTAAATAGCGTAAACAATTACGGAAAAATTTGAAAGGATTAATATGGTTTTCGGAAGCTATTACGCATCTGGGTCACCCAATCAGATAGCTGGATTTAATTTAAAAGTTAACAAGAGAGGGTACGGTTTTAATGTGATATCTAGCTTTGGAAATAAAATATTATTTTCTCTCCCGACTCTCACTCGCAAATGTTTGCATAATTGAAAAGATTTATTTTATTCTGATATAAAGATTCTTATCTTAATAATTGATTCTAAATGTTTTAATCGAATCGTTAATGAATCAGCTTCCACTATTCAAATGGGGTGCATAGTGTAGAGTTAATGCATTAATATGGTTTAGAGCTAATAATTAAAATGCCTCACATTTTTTTTTCAGTTGGATTATTACGCTTATAAAAAACACTGGTCGTTACTCGGCGCTTCGCTGGGTTTTATTTCTGATGTTTTAAAACTAGATATTGTTTTTAAGTTATTGATATCTATATCCTATATAACATTAGGCTTTCAATTACACAGAAAAACATATTTATAGCCCTTATCTTTTGATTTTAAAAAAAGAATTTTTATCTAAAGCAAAAGTATGTTTATCGTTTATGCCACATATTCTCCTTGGAGTCGATTTCTACAAAAACTATTTTTAGAGGACCTCTACTCATCAAATTGAAAATGATTGCCAAATTTAAAGTATTGAGATCCAATAAATCAAAAACAAATTTTTTTTCTTATCTACAATCCCCGCATTTCCCTAGGGAGTCGATTTTTACAAAACTTGTTCTCAGTTGATCTCTACTCATCAAAATAAAGATGTTTGTCAGATTTCAGGTCAGCTCATAAATGGAAATTTTTGTCTTTAATGCCCCCTTAACTCCCTCTTTGAAAATCCATTTCCAGAAAGCCCGTTTTTAGCCGATGGCTACTCATCAATATAAAATTGGTTACCAAATTTTATGTCTGTAGATTTAATAGTTCAAAAACGGAATTTTTCTTAAAAAACCTAAAATATTTTTATAATTCCTCTTGGGGGTCATTTTCCGCACGAATCGTTCTTCACATGGATCTGTACTTAACAAAAGAAAAATATTTTTTTGCATTAGTTTTAGTCTTCAGATCAAATAGTTCAAAAACGATATATTTTTTTTTCTGTACACCCTCTTCAAACTCCAATGGAAGTCGATTCCCACGAAACACACTCTTAAAGGATCTCTACAAAACACAACATGCCTCTACTAATTTTTAAGTTTGAAGGTTTTCCCGAGATCTCGTGATGTTTGAGTGAATCCCTTTTCTCCTATATATAGATCAATTTTTTTTAAAAAAATTGCTCGACTCGCACCATTCTTTTATTTATTTTTTAAACTAACTATTCATATAAGAACAGAAATAGATTTTGAGCTACACTTTATGACAACCGTAAAAAAAAATGGATTACTTTAGATTTTTTTTGCGTTTATTTTGCCTAAATTTGCGGAGTTTCAGTGTCTGAACTCATAAGAGCGTGATTTCGTGGTCTTGGTTGTTCGAATCGAGCTTCGTGTTCAAACCCTAATTTCGCTAAAACCTCACTATATAGTGGCGTTGATGTACCTTAAGCCAATCAGTCCACAGTTCCCACATTGTTGGCTAGGGGAGCTTCAAATTTGGGGTCCTATCGACAATGCTCAAAACTGGGAGGTCTGTAACCTTAATACTTTGAGTTGTACCAAAAATATAAAATATCGAGTCTCAAAGACCTCCCGTTAGTGAGATGTAGAATTCAGGAGATGGGGGTGAAAGCTCATGCGTCATTCTCGTTACTTGACAGTAAAAAGTCGATCCCGGATAGACATCATGTTCCTTTAGAAGGCGATGTTAATAAACACTCACTCACTCAGCAAAAATTTAAAAAATCAGTCAATATATTTAATTTGGCTTAGAGAAGGATTAATATAAAAAACTTTAATATTACAGATCTTTTTATCAAATATTTAGTTCCCTTTATATTTATTACATTTATTTACTATCGAAATAAAGGGAAAAAATATTATTCTTAAGTAAAAATAAAAAGTATGACACACTGTAAATTAACTTCCTGTTAAAATAAATATAATTAATTAGCTAGACACATAATAATTTTTGAAGGAATAATTATTTTTCACTCATTTAAAGTATTCCAAGACTTGCATAATTACTTTCGTAATTTATTCCAGTACTTTTTTTAATAGTTATGGTTTATTTGAGTAAGTAAATAAGAATTATAATTTTATTGAGTAAATATAGTGTATTTGTGACGAAACATACTCATTTTTACAGACCTAGTGTACAAAACTTTTTATATCTGAATTGGTGTACTGTAGGGCGTACAAAAATGTTATTGTTTACATCTAAATTATAAAATAAAAAAAATAATGTTGCAAATGATTTTTGTATACGACTAAGGAACTATATATGAAATGTCTCTGACCATAATATTATTAATGAGTTTAATCTCAAAAATATTATATTAAGACTCACAAAATAATAATTATTCTTGTAGATAATACTATAATATTATGTACTTCTCTCTCTTTCTCTCTCTGTCATATTTTACAATTAGAAGATTAATTATAGAAAGGAAATTAATATTTCTCTTTTGGGAAATTCCGTGATAATTAATTATCCTTCCTCATAAAATTACACCATATATACAGTAGAAGTCAAATAAATTCATTTCCTGTTTACATACTTCCTGTGGTTTTTAATAAATATCAGAGCTTTTAAACAACGCAATATCATCAATTTCCAAAGTAAATAAGAAGTTAAGACAATTCTTTATTCATTATTATAAAACAATAAGACGCTTTGGGGAAATTCGTTGCTTAGAACCTAAATGTATAAGATAAGTTTAATATTTTATAGTCATAGTTATATCATTAAGTTAAAAATATGAGAGTAGCATTTTGATATGTGTTATTTTATTTATTGTTATAGGTTTTTGCAAAATATTCTGATTATACTTATAATGGTTTACTGAAATAGTTACTGTGTGTGTGGTTTCACTGAATACTTTTTATCGCAAGTTTTTTTTTTTTTTTTTTAAGCTTTTTATTTTTGAAACTCTATAAGTAATATTTTTGACGGTATTATTTTTAAATCAGTGCATAAATTTGAAACAACTAATAATTTTTTTTTCTTAATAAACATAATAAATGTATATTTTTTTGAATAATTTGTTATAAATAAATTTTGAAACGTTCACACATGAAATTTTAATTCAAATTTACAGTTTGAGGGCGAAAAATGAATTCTTAGAAACGATTTTGTTTAAAAAGTACTTTTTAAATGTAAGGATCTTGTTTTCGTTTTTTTTTTAAAGTAAAACTTTTTAAAAGTACCAATTGCAATTTCATGTATACTTTTCTTTTTCATTAATAAAATGGTTAAAAAAAACACCTATTATTAATTGCTAGTAAATGAAAACTGAAATTTGAATTGTACTCAGTCCTTGTTGTAACCAAATAATTCGAAATAATTCTCTCAATTCGATTAATACAATGAACTTAATTTATAACATTTGTGAAACTTCAGAATTCTTGGTGTGATGCCAAATTACGCAAGGCACACTAAGAACTAAAACGCTTTGTTTATTTAACTGGATAAACTCCTAAGGTTTTGAGATTAAAAGGTAAATTAAGACTAAGACTATGCTAAAGATAAGTAGAATAATTAATCTTTGGCAGAAAATAGTAAATTTTTCCAAGAAGCAATTAAAGAATTTGTAAAGTTTGAAGTAATCCTAAGGTTAAATAAAGTCATCATAGTTAGTGCTACATCTGCGTAACAGTTATAGTGGTAGCTGACAACTATTATTTTTAGGTAATAGTGAAGGTTTAAAACACCTCACCTTTCCCATTGCTCCATAAAACGCCGTTAAATAATAAGAAAGGTTTGTGTATTGGCATAAACCTTTATACGGACGAACGATACCTTTCTTGATTTCACAAAATCAATAACACAGGATTACATGTATATCACATATACAAATTGATGTAACTATAAGAGAGTAAAGTACGAACTACACAATACACCCAGTGGATTTGTTGTGAATCGGAATTCTTAATGTCTCCAAATTTACGTCACGACAGTAATATCTTAGCTAGTATTAGGAATAAAAGAAATTTAAATTTTTAAAATTTGCTATCACTCATTAGTAAGAAGGAGTTGTGATATACTAAAGGTTAGAATTGATATCTTCGTAATTCACGAAATTGGAAACAGATTACTAATTTCTTATGAAGATTACACTAGCTTCGGCGCTTTAAGTGGAATTTACTTTCATGGAAAATAAGAATTAATAGAAATTAGACAGAAACGAAACAAGTGCCATCAATGGCGTACGGAAGGCTAGAGTTGGTTGTAGTGACGTAACGGATAATATTAGGGTCCCCCATGCAAAATCAGGTTTTGGGTCCCAACCCAAATTTTGTAAAGGATTGCAAAACCATTGTTTCGTTGATCGGGGTTCAAGGATTTTATGTAAATCAGCAACAAAGTACAAGACAGTTCTTTAAAAGCGATGAGAATTTATTATCGAAAATCCAATTCTCTTGAAATACAGGATTTAGCAGAAATATTCACTGAATAAATCTCAGAGGGTCTTCACACCTTCAACAGCAATCAGACACGATTATCAGTGTCTAAAATACACGTATGTAAAAGATTATTCACAAGCACAGCCGAGCTAATCGGCAATCACAGTCAAAACAATACTCACTAGTCACTGGTTGAAAAAAGACTGGCCGTTTCGGCGAGCATCGCTCTATTTATAGACGTGGCGGAAACTTCCAGAAAGATAACCGCTTGCGTTATAGAGCGTGCAACTAGTATATTTGTCTACAAATTTCTAGAATTTCCGAACTCGCCATCATGGTCGCCAAATTGGCCGCCAAAAATGATGCCAACTTGGCTCTATCGCCAACATTTCGCCAAGTTCTCATTGAATCGTCACTATAACGTAAGGGACGGCTTTGCTTGTGAATATTACAATTTTAACCTAAATTAAATATAATTTAGAGTAAGACAGAGACATTAGACATTCAAATACAAATTATTTACACTATTTTACACAAAATTCACAACGCCATAGTATCAGGCTTTGGGCCTCTTAGAATCATGGTCCTCCCCGCGATGCAGGGGTTGTGGGGATATACGTTACACCACTGGTTGGGAATTCAAATCCTTCCCCATAGACCCTCAGATTTTTAATTTTTATCATAGACCCTTCGACGTTTTTCTTCACATGTCTTTCAGAATATAATTTCATTCCTTCATAAGAGAGGTTTGTGTACGCTACTAAGGGTCATTTGAGTTTGTACGTAGAAGAGAAAAAACGCGGTATTCTAAAGTAGTTAGTTGGCCTAAGTAGCCAAATGATCATAGTCTCGAACTTGTTGTCGGCGTTATTTCAGTCGAGTCATGGTTTCAAATTTTAGTGCCATTCAAGAAAACCGTGTTAAGAGACTGTTGTATATTAAAACTGTTTAGGATGATTTTATGGTGACGTAACGAGTGCTCTGAGAGGAGACTGTACCGGAAAATGTTCGTAGCCCCATTTGCACGAATTTCTATAGGGCATGGCCGATGATATCATGCACATCACTTGTACTGCACTATCACGTGTTATTAACTGATTGCATCAGTCGGCTCTGCTGGTACGGCTACTGCTACTTGTGTCGATTTTACTATTTAATAAATCTATGAAATCGTCTGTCGCACATGAAATTAAATACTAGATGAATGGAAACAGATATATGGTTTGATGCGAATAAAATACAATAATAAAATATACAGTATAAAATTAGTGATGTATCGTTTAAATTACAAATTTAACAAGTTGAACTCAGTTATTGTGGATTAAGCCCTCAGATTGACGTGGTGTAAAAATTTGTAGAGGGGGATTCTATTTAAGATATGCCCTTCGTCACTTGACAAGGGGAGAAAATTACGAGGTCTGGCAACTGGAAACTACGCCAACAGGTTTGTCGTCAGTAGTTTTTATGTTGTTTTGAAGTGCAACTTCATAAGCAATCAATCAATCCATCAAAGTTGAAACACGGGTGAAATCCCATTTCTATCAAAGACCTCTCATGCGGTGGAATGAGGACATTGCATATTTAGTGAAATTTAATTATATTCTTTAATAAAGTGGTGCAGAAATTAGAAGATTAATGTATCAACTAGTATGCTTAATTTCGTAATTTGATAATTATTCAGAATTTTGAGATCTATCACCTGTGTGTTTAAAGTTATTTTGATTAAAAAAGTCTATGATTCATAAATATATTTTAATTTTAAGGTATTAAATTTTTTTCAATTCCTACTATTAGCTCACACTCTCTTTATATTTATTCATTTATCTTCGTGGAATTTTCAATCGTTAATAAAATACATTTTAAAGCGCTCCATTGAGCTGAAATTTTATATACAGGAATATTTTGGATGACAATACAGTAATTTAATTATAATTAAAACAAATTAATTGATTAAATAATTACAAATACAGCAACTTTGGTTTCATTTTTGGCGACTTAGCGACCACTTTGGCGACTTGTGTCAAAACTTGAAAAGTTTTTTCTCACGTTTTAAAACATTTAGTTGAACTGAAATTTTATAGACACGATTGTTTTCGATGACAATACGATACCTTAATGATAATGAATAAGAATTAATTGCCTTTTAATATTGTGATTCTGTCCTATGTATATACATATTTATATTAATTGTAACTATTTAATAAAAGGTAGCTAGAGTAAAAAATTTCTTTGATCTAAGTAGGAATTGACTTAAAATTATTTTTTATATTACTTGTTTTGTATTATTATTCTTAAAAATAAACTTCTGTTAAATGATTTGAATTTGATTATATGATGTCAGTTAAGTGGCTGCATACAGTGCATGTATATTCAAATCGCCTTGATTTCACATTTTATTAAAACATATTTAAAAATTAAGTCTTTTTTTTTAAATAATAATATTTACATTTTAATGGTATTTTATTATGAAAGCAAATGTTAATAATAATAATATTTACATTTTATTGGTGTTTTATTATGAAAACAAATATTTGAGAAAAAGGCATTTCTTTATTACGTAAAATTTCTTCGTATCAAACACATTGTGTGTACATCTCATAATTTTCATTTTCTCCTTATATTGTGTTTTTCATGAGTAGGAGTTTCTGCACATGAATTATTAATTACTCCCATGGCACGAACTCCCAAAATTTGATACTTTCATGTATTTCAAATTAAAATATGATAAATTTAACTATTTCCAATATTGAATATGTGTGATGATAAATCGAACCAATACATGTAATTTTACTCAACCCTAGTTGGTTATTGATCACCTCTGGAATTGTTTTGCCTTAACTATCGAGAATAAACTACGAGATTCGCAACCAAAGGTACACAAATCACTTAGATTACCGAGCAGAGGGTTTTGTAAATTCTAAACCCTCTCCCTGAAACGAGCGGGCACAATTCACTGCGTAATTTTATCTTCCTACTTTCCTTATCTCAGGGCAATTCTCCGTGCATTCTAGAAATAGTTGTCCTAACGCATTCAAGCAGAGAACCTTAACATACAACTCGGACGAGGGATGCCTTCCCATTTTTCCTCCACCCCTGGCCCCCCTTGCTTTTTGGAAGGAAAATATTACCCCAATGGGAGTTACTTGCGACGACGAGAAAATCTCCTAAGCACTTTAACCTCCCAGAATCAAATTATCTGGGAAAACTTTTAAGAGATCTAGTCCTTCTCCTTCCGGAAAGGTGGAAAGTCTCGAATTACTTCATTTCACTTCGAGGAAGTGCCACGTTCCTGGCATACTTTGAGCGAACGTTGATATATACCGAGGAAGGGCCGTTCCATGGGGTCGTCCTGGCAACACGAGCATCTTGCCAATGATGGAAATTCCTCATTAACGCCTCCTGCACGAGAATTTTAGTCCAGAAATCGCGATAAAAGATTTCAATCTCCTTCTATTCCGAGCAGACTATCTTTTTAATGACCTTGGAGTGGGGGTGTTTCTGCTGCGGATTCGTTGAAAAAGTTAATGATGGCTTCCAATAATTGGAGATGGGTTTAATGTAGGAAGGTTCTATAGAAATTCTGTGATAAATTTTGTACCCCTATTGGTGGTGGTGATATAGACTCTTCCTCTAACTCTGGAGCATAGTTCTCTGTGTGTAATGGACAGTTTAGATCCGTATCTCAGTTTTTATAGCTGAATGGAGTTTTATAGGGATTTGGTTAAGGAAAGTAGAAGTGATATGATCAAAGAAAAAAATTCGATATTGGTGTATTCCATTCTTTTGTAGTTTTAGAATCCGTTACAATCGATATTACTAATGTTTGGAGCGAGTTTTACTGAAGTTCTACTTAAAAATCGAAAACTAATTTATTATTCTTAAAATTGCTTTTGTATTTAAATATATAATGGGTTCTTAGTCTCAGAAATATTTTTGAAACTAGTTTTAAAATGAAGTATGTTACTAAATACTTCAAGCAATTTGATTTTCTTTATCTCCGTTTCTTTCTTTTTTTTTCTTGAAATAGTCAAAGAAAATAAAACTTTAATTACTAAGAAAAACTATAATTGAAATAAAATGTTATGTTGTTTAGCAAGTAGAATATTAATTTAGGAAATTTATTATTGAAACTGAACGTTATGTTGTTTGGCAAGTAGAATGTTAATTTAGATTTTTTTTTAAAGCATCGATAACTTGCATATTGAATATAGTACATTCAAAATATTTTTTTTTCCTTTGAAAATTTCTTAATTAATTTAAATTTCTGTGTTCTGATAATTTTTTTTGTTCAGTTTCGGCACCTCTTAATTTTATTTTTTGGCTCTTTCAGCTTAAATAATTTTTTTTTCTTAAGTAAAAAGAGAATAAAGTAAAAATACCCTAAAAATTAATGGCTTGAATTTTAATTATTAATTTTTGGTGAAATATCTTGAAGCTCTACCATAATTCATTTCGAGTAACCAGTTTTCCTATTTTCTTTCTCAGTAATGTAGTACTAAGTGTCTATAATATATGATTAAATTAGTTTTTTTTCCACATACTGAAATTCTATTTATGTTCATTGAGCGAAGATTGTTGAAAAGCGTATATTCAAAAATGGTGAGAAAATAACGAAACTTTTCACGCAGAAACTGCGATTAAAATCAAATAATTATGAAACATTTATATCTGTATATTAAACTCATATCAGAATCTTCATCTCGAAGAAAATGATTCTATTATTGCATTACAACAATTGATTATTTAGCCATTAATTAAATTTTTAGTGCATACTTTTATTTATCGCCCCACTTGGCAAGTTATTGTAGTATTGAAGAGAAATCCAATACAGGAATATGACTGTTGGCCCAATTTGGCACGATGGTTTTTTTCCGTCGCCTAAGATGTGAACGAAACTTGATTTTATCCCAATTAGATCCTATACCTTATTCTTCAGTTGTTAAATAATTAAATCTAGAGATACATTGCGTTTTTCTGAATTTAATAATTGTTTCATAATGCTACATTATACCAAATCAAATAAAACTTGAAGGCGTAACCTCTTTTAACTGTCTTACAAATTAGTTTCCTGTCTGTAGATAAATTCTTTCACGAAATTGGTCCCTGGTGCTAAAAAGGATAATGTCTAGCTGATCTAATGCGTTACAACTGCGTCATAACTGAAATTAAAACAACTCGTAATATCATGAGCTAGATACATTTCATCTTAAATAAAATATTTAAATTAGTATAATAATGCGCATCCCGAAAATTACGTGAGTACCCTGGTGAGAGCGCTTAATTACATTATGTGCATTATTATATTTAAACGAATTACTAGTTATTTTTTGGTTACTTCATGTATCCGAAATATTTACTTTACACACTTAAGTTATTTATCTCTTATTATTACTTAACGACAACAAATAGAATAGGTTCTAAATTATTAGAACTTAAATCTTAAAAGTTAAATTTTAAAAATATAACTCCATTAATTTACTAGAGAATTGTATATTCTTGTTTGTGTGAAAATTATCTATCCTTAATTCTGTACTTACGTATTATACCGTCGACCAATTCGTTAAAAAAAAAAGACGTTGCCAAATGCACAAAACTGTTCACATGCATGTACAAGCACAAAAATCTTGTTCGCGCGTATATGACCGTTTCCTAATGCAAAATGTTCAATTCTATCTAAACATCTTTTTTTTTTCAATTCTGAGTCACAGTTTTTAATTGTTTATTTAAATTATACAGTAGTTATAGATATAACTGAAAATTCCTTTCCTTTTTATAATTATCTGCTTTTATTTAATAATGCATATCAATTTATCTGATTACTTAATTTATTTGCTGATTTATGATCATCGGCTGTTAAAATTGTATTGCTGAAGTTCGCATCTATAGTAATTATTCTAAATATGTTATTTCGATAAGAGAAAATAATTATGAAGTTTAATATCAACGCTGGTTGAGAGAGAGAGAGAGAGAGAGAACTTACAAAGTATTTTATTTTTCTATATTTTCTTGATATCATTCATTTAGAGATCCTTCTAATTACTAGAGAGATTATAAGAATGAAAGACGTTTGTGGAATAAATTTTGGCTGCAATTATTCGCAATGACAGCACTTGGCGACGTCTTTTGATTTGGCAAACTTTATCGACGATATAATACGAAAGTACTCTTAGTTCTTTCTTCATTTACACCAATTTAAAAATTGTTTAATATTAATGTCCAATTCGTACTTTTTAGGATATTGGTGATCCACGCCTTATTTTGATTCTTTATTCCATATTTCTAGAGTTGGTACCTCTACATACTGTTTTGCCTAACTTCAAATTTGAGGCTTGATAAAACTAAATATATGGAAACACCAATTATTCTATCCTGTTTTTCAGGATTGAAAAGTTACCCGGAGTTATAAGTTAAATGTTTGTAAAGGAAGAGAAACTGAATTCAAGGAATATATAAAACATTTAAATTTTAGACCGTATTTAATACAATTTAAAATATATTCCGATTTCTTTTCATTTTCTTTAAATTATTTTATCGGTATTATTAAAAAGGTTAATACCTTCCTTATTAGAGGCACAACGATGGTTCTTTGATGATATCTTGCAAAACGCGCTTTACAGACAATCACGTAAAATTATAGATGCGGTGTTTAACATGCACGCCATTTGCTGAAATCGTTAACTACAGCATACTTCTAAATAAGAGGTGCAGAAAACAAAATTTACTCTGATGCTTTCGGGTAAAATATCGTAAACAAACTAAAATCCATTCCCAACTAATGTCCCTTTTGTAATGTCTTGGGTCGTAAAAAAATCAGAACAGCAAACAACACAAAGATTTAAACACGATTTGCCTGCGGCCTGAGAAGCTCATTTCCTCTCCCTTTGTTATTTTCGAGTCACAAATGTCGTATTCTGAAGCACTGAAACCAGAAATTCTGTTGCGGTAACATTTCGTAATGACGATAATTCTTTTGTTCGTCTTTTTTAAAGAGAAGACGTTGGAAATATCATCTAAGAATTCGTTTGGGAGAGAAAAAGTTTTCTCTTTGAAGAATATTATTAGTATTTCTCTCCTTCTTTTTTGGAGAATTTCGAATATTTTTTTTGTCCCCTTGTTTTCGAAATCGTTTGCTAAACATTCGTTCTAGGGTTAAGTTGCGAACAGATTCCCCCATCACAATAAATCATCGATTCTTATCGACCAGTTCATGTTTTATGGAAACGTTCTGAAGGCCTATGTGTGTATATTTTCCGATTATATCCCAAATAATGTTCTTTTTTTTTGGTATTGCTGTGTCATATATCTTTATTTTTTATACTGCCCCACTCCACTTCGTTTTTTTTTATTTTCTAAATACAATACGATTGGTTTCCAGAATATTGGATATGATATAGGATTGGCAAAAAAATCTGGCTACTTAAAAAGCATTTGCTTTGTTGGTAAAATGATATCGATTCAATAACCGATATCGCTTTTATAATCAGACGATTTTTGTTTCTGCATCTCACAACTCGAGTAAATCACAAAAACACATCATTAATAAAGAAATAATGTGGAAGAACTATTAAAAAGAATATTTCATACAACATTCTTTATTAATATGAATACTAAATGATACTTCTGAAGCTTTTGCACACTCGATGTAAATGCTTTTAAAAATGCATAATTTACTCTTCTTTTTTTTCGTATTCGAAATAATTGAAGTTTTTAAAAGAATATTACAGAAAGAAAAAAAAAATAAATTCGTTTTTGGGGTTAATTAAATTAATCTTTTATTTTTTTTTTTTTTAAACCAAAAAAATTTTTTTTTTATTTTCTTTTTTTTTTTTTTTTCCTTTGCTGACTGCAGCAGAAATCATTTTTCTACGCGGGTAGAATTCGCTCGTAGGAGGTTACAGATGATGTAAAATAAAATCAGAAACTAAATTTATTCATAACAAAACTGCAACTGTGTTCGCTTATTCATTTATTTTTCTCCCAGTGCTTTATTATCGTTAAACTTGGAACGTTTTGCCATGGAGGAATTTAGAAATAGCTTAAGACATCGTGTGAAAAGCAAAAGGTTTTTCTTCAGTGTTTTTTTTTCCCTCTCTTTCTCTCTCTGTAGAGTAGAAGTAATGTTTGAATAATTTATTTCTGAGAAACTCCAGCTGGAAAGTATGCAGCGAATAAAAAACACACTATAAAATAGTAAATAAAAAAACGCAATCATTAGGTCTTCAGAAAGAAATGTTCTTTCAAAGGTGGATGAACTATTAATAATCTGTTTAAATAATGAAAACTATACTTAATATTTTTGATATCTTCACATTTTTTTTCATTATCTTATATTGTGATATTTACAGAGGAAATATTAATGATCTACGTTAGTTGAAATGTTGAAATGTGAATAATCGTTATGAATCACGTAAAAAAA
This sequence comes from Trichonephila inaurata madagascariensis, assembly GCA_019973955.1. NCBI lineage: Eukaryota > Metazoa > Arthropoda > Arachnida > Araneae > Nephilidae > Trichonephila > Trichonephila inaurata. The sequence goes on along the minus strand of BMAV01017476.1, from coordinate 353,864 downwards.
AAGTGTAATCGTCGCAAAAGTAATTCCCTGTACAGAATGCTGTGTTACGAAGTATGGAAGTTAATGAAATGCAGAAGATCCTAATATAAAAAGCAAAATGATGATAATTTTCATTGTGTAATAAAGAATAGATTGTATATTAAATATGCCTGTCTAGTACAATTTATTTCGTTGATAATTATTATTGTTCTACAGTTTCTCATTTAAAACAGGTTTCTTGATTAAAAGATTTCTGAAGCATGCAAGAATGTGTTTTTATGTACAAGGGGAATATCTGTTGAGTAGCTTCCTAGTGCGTCGTTAATAAATAATAGATCACTTTGTACAAAGGATTAATATAAGCGTTGCAACATTTTATAAGGAAACTACAAAAGAAACAACAATGTAAAGATTCCAGAGAACAACGAAATCACATATATCAGAGGTGGGCGTAAAGAAAATCTTTGAAAAATACACTAATATCTCGACTTTCGCGAATTTCAAATTTTGTAGATTCGTTTTTGTTTCGAGAAAAAAATTCGTAAAATTGGGGAAATAGGTAATATGATCGAAGAAGTTGTCGATATTGCCAGGCAAATAAATTCAGAAATGGATAGTGTTGACCTTCAAGAACTGATGTCTTATACAATCAGAAGCTGACAATTGAGGAGCTCATAGAAATGCATCAGCAAGAACGAGACTTTGAAGAACTTGAGTCTTAATATCTAGTTTTATCAGAAGTTCTAATAAAGGTTGCGAATTTGAGAAAAGGTCCAAGGTTTAATTGAAAAAGGATTGCAAATTTTAAAAAAAAAGGATAGACTCCAAACGATGAGCGTACTTTTTTAACAAATCAATGAGAAAAAATTATGAGAATGCTATAAGGAAATTTTACGTGAGAAAGAAAAAATATATTTGAGTTGCAGACATTGTTTTTTCTAAATTATTATTTTTCTTCTCTGTGGTCGCTTCTAAAAATAATTTATATATGTTAATATGCGAAATCATACCCCGACTTACGCGTTTATCACTCTGTCCCTCCAACCTTTAGGGGCTGCGGTAGCCCAGTGGTTAAGGTATCGGACCATGGCAGGCATGTCATGAGTTCGAGCCCGGCACCACTAAAGACCCGCCGTATAGGGCAGCGATGCACGTTAAATCTGTCGAGAGCTGAAACGTCCTCCCATTGGTGTGGTGTGGTAGTTAGGAGAGGAGGGGGTGCCAGCTCACAGGTGTCGTCTACGTCACTTGACCATGGTTCAAAATTACGTGGTCCGTCGCTAAAAGCCCTCGTGTAGCTAAACAGTGCGACGTTAATATTCCCTCACTCACCCCCTCCAACCTTTAAGTTCGAGATATTACTGTATCTTTTTCGGAGAAATGTAAATAGCTTGCAGCCATTGGGAGCTTTTTTTCGCGTATTTTGATTTGCTTTTATCAATAGTTTTAATGCATTTATCCCATGTCATTTTGCCAATACATTCAAGACAATCTGTTTTCGAAAGATATTTAACTATAGGAAATAAATTTACAAGTACTACATTGAAAATGTTATAAATAGCTAACGATTAAATAATAGAACAACTATTTCCGTAGCATATTGAGCAATAACAATTGAGGAACGCTCTTCTAGGTCTGTTCCAATCGTAACTGTCTTTATCTGCATTTCTGTGAGAAAAAAAATGGAATAAGAATTCTTTGAAGTGAAATTTAATTTGAATTGAGGGTTAAATATTATTTAACTTTTTTACTCATTCAATCTCTGAGGTCCTGGAATAAGAATCCTTACTTTATATAGAGTTATTAGAGAAAATCCAGCTAAGGCTTCCCATTCAAGATAACATTTGTGTGGAGTGTAAAGAGAATGCTTTTTTTCGTGTTAATTAAAATTTTCTTTTGTAGTAATTTTCACTTGGAATTCTTTCTTCATAACAATTATTGTGTGTGTTCTGTAAGCTTTAATACACACTTATATTACAAGTTTATACATAAAGTTTAATCTTTAAATATTTAAATATTAAATCTAATTTTTGGCGGCGGCTGCAGTCAATAGACCAATATCTATCTAGTAGGTACCTTAAATTCAAAAGGTTCTATATTGGATTATTTCAAAATCCAATCGTGGATTCGAGTTGATTTCTCGAAGGCGGTCATGCTGTATATAGGTAAGCAACTGCAAATTGAATGAAAAAAGTGCTCGAAGTTCTTTGTGGCAGTTCCGGTTTATCTATTGGGTGCTTGGGATAAGCTGGACTTGACTAGGTTTTCTGATAATACATTTTGATTCGCCAGTGCCAAGGGGGACTGTAGGTCTTCTGCTCCAAGGGCCCGAAATGAGCTTAAATCGGCACTGCTTTGTGGTGTGGTATGAGAGTAGAAAAGGTAGCTCAAGAGCCCGTACTTCATTACTTCCCGTAGTCGTAGTTGCTAACTAGTCATGATGAGCGAGTTCATGGATGGTTATATTCAAGCTTGAAATATGGTTTTGAGCTCAGATTCATTTGTGTAGAGAAAGATCTGCATTCATTCAAGTCTTTCTGTAGTGTGGATAGGAGAAATGATTTGACAGTTCAAGTGATGTTCAAATCATTTGGCAAGGTTCAAAATTTTCTTTCCGCCCTCATTTACTCTTCCATAGTTGAATTCTAGGTGGATGTTAATGTAAAAAGCAAATATGTGTTTGTTACTAAATGAAAACACTAATCGAGCACGCAAATGTGTGAGGAGGTAAATAATATTTGAGATTTCCGACAACTTATGATTAAATGTTGAAGTTAAGGAAAAAGTCATCAGCTCTAAGTGTTTCTCCAGGGACGTCTTAAAGAACGGGTCAGTTGGGTCTGGGCTCAGGCTCTTGGCTGTGGGAGGAGGGCTCGTCCTGTTCTCGATTCTACTTGAGTAAGATCATGATCCTCATAATTTCCATCCTCAAATATTATTTTTGGACATATTCTCCCCAAACCTGGAAATTTGAACTATATGTCAACTGGAGTCAGTCGAGCCGATTTGTAAGATTGTGATCATGCATTTTTATTTGTTTAGGGTATTTGACAACTTCCGAGTACGAGTAAAATGTCTTTTAAATGTCGCAGATGGAGCCCAATTTTGCATTAGAGGCCCAGAATCTCCAGAAGTCTTAAAACGTCACTTTCTTTCTCAATATTTGTTCGCGTTACAAAATTAAGTCTGTCTCAAATTGTTCTTCTTTTGCTAATAGTGTGCCTTTCATGAAACTAAATCAATCAGTACTTTACAATGGATGATATACGGGATGTCCGAGCATAAAGTATCCAAAAGTTGTGGCTTATTAATACGGAACTACCCATCAGAATGTAATAAACTGTTCGTCCCTGAATTGGAAACCCCTTTGAGATTTTTTTAGGTCTATTCCAATTGGCAGCACGCGCGCGCATTGTTCGGCACTAGCAGACGATAAATTTGTTACACTGAATATTAGTAAAGATGTGGACGCCACAGCAAATGGTGCAGTGCGCACTTTGGTAACGGAATTTAAATCAGCCACGCGTGTACAGCGACGTTGTCGAACGGAATGGAATGTCGTTACTTGCTTGCCTAATAGACTTATCAGGACTCCTTAAATGAATCACAAACATGATCAATAGTATCTTATATCATGAAAACTTAAGGATACTTGCTAGTTTGAGATACCAAAGTACCAATCTCCTTTAAAAGTTCTTTCCCGTTGGTAGATACATTTTGATGTCGGAGGATCAGCACATTCCATTCTGTTCGAACGCGTCGCGTGATTGATTTAAATTTCATTAATCAAAGTACGTACTGCACCTTTAGCTGTGGCGTCCACATCCTTACAAATGAAGTCAGTGTAGCAAGTTTGTCTGTGAGTGCCGAACAATGAGCGCCCGTGCGGACGATCGGACTAGACCTAAAAATCTCGAAGGGGTTTCCAATCCATGGACGAACAGTTTATTACATTCTAATCAAAGAAGTCTTAAGGCACGGGCCAACTGGCCTCGGGTCCACTGCCTCACTATTGGTGGGGGCCTCGTTTCAGTCTCAACTCTGTATTAATAAGATTCTGATCCAGATAATTTTAATGTGGTCAAATATATTCTTTCCATACACATTCTCCGATAAAAAGGAATTTCAAACTGCTTTTTAACTGGTAAAAGTAGTAAGACTGTATTGTTATGTGATGGCCGCTGTCCATATCTAGACCTAGGCCTGATGCCATAAGCAATCATTCAACTACTCATTTAGTCGAAATGCGGACATCGATCGAGTCGGTTTTTTTTCTAGATTTTTAAGATTGTGAGTCCTGCACATATATTTGTTTCAAATTGCCGTTCGAACGATTATTTGCTGTATACCGTCTAATTTTAACGAACTCGGATAGGGCCTACTTTTACATAGAAGCCCAGGGCCTTAAAAAATCTTAAGATTTCTCTGGGCCCAGGGCCTCAAAGAGTCTTAAGGCGTCCCTGATTCTGATAGGTAGTTCCGTAATAATAAGCCATAACTTTCTGGTACTTTAAGCCCAGACACCCTGTATAATTTTGAATCATAAGATTGAGCATAATAAAAACCTTCGTGATGATTGACTTCCGTGCCAAGCAATTTGAGTGTATTTAGTTACTAAAACAAAATAAATTTCCTTTTATTAGTTGCTATAGTTTTGTGCTTTTTTGTTTGTGTTTGTTAGAATTGCATATTCCACGACCCAAATTATTAATTATTGTTTAATACTATTATTAATTCAATAATTCCAAACATTTAAGCAGATCTACTGATGAAAGACAGAATGACAGAATTTACTTTGTGTCAAAACACCCCTATGTGTGTATTTTGTAGAGAAAAGTGGTTATTATTGTCAACCTAAAATAAATATTTCGAGCGTTACTTTTTCCATTAATGTCAATTCATGGATAACAACAAAGAAATTTCTTATCGATAGAATATTTAAGTTGTAGGGTAAGGTTTCAGAATACCAAAGGGCTCTTCTCTCTTCGATTTGATTTCGAACATCTGGTGCGCTATCACTTTTGCTTGATTCTTGTGACAACATTGATTTTTTTTCACGCTCCATGTGACACAAACACGGCAAACTAAGTTATCTGGTAAACAACAAAGAAAAATATCAACAACTCACGCTTAAAAAAATCTTTAGACGTCGTGTTCTTGTATTTAAGCGTGAGATGAATAATACAAGAAAGGGATTCAGACATTTTATTTTTAGTTTTCTTAAGTTATATATATTTTTCGAAAAAGTTTCTGGTGAGGCTTTTGTTTTTAAAAACAAGTTTTTTCAACAGAAAATCACTTTTTTCTGCTTAAGATTGTATTAATAGTTATTTTTCAAGGATACATTTTTTTCACGTTTAATTTTTTTCTATGATTCCTATAAAAAAGTCGTTTATTTGTGGATTCATTTGAAGTAGCTTTATTGCAGAGATAATTTACTATTTAATAATATCCTACGTAACATGTTAACTTTAACATTTCCATACGACAATTTATCAATTATTCAATTTAAATTGTTTTGAAATTGTTTTACTTATTGAATATTGTTAATAGAATTCTACTACTCAGCAGTCCTATGAATTCAGCGGGGTAATTCGAATTTAATACGTATATATTTTGTAAATTTTTGACAGAAAAAATATTTCACTCAATTACTAAGACTTTGTTCTTCAGCATTTGTATTTGTTTTGAAATTAAATTAAGAGGTAAAATATTATGAATGGCTCCTTTTTTTCAAAATATATAGATAATTTAAATATTCAAACTTATGCTGTATAACCTAAAGAGCACGAAAATTTAAAACCTATTCTTTCAAGAAAATAATCATGTTCAAATTTTATACTATTAACTGAGGTATTTAAAAAGTTATGTATTAAAAATTGTAATAATTTCTATTTCCTAAACGGAATAATATAAAAATATTTCAAATGAATATTAAATACTGTAAATTAGGTAATCAAAGAATAATAAAATTAAAAAAATGAAACACACACAGAGATAAAGACACAGATATCCACATTTAACAAAACTTCTAACAGAAAAAAAAATGCTTGCGATATTTGTCTGTGTTTAAGAAGATAGAATACAGGATTATCCTAAATTAAATTAATAAGAAAAAAGTTGCTCTCTTGGTAATTTAAAAGTTTTATTCCAAAGAATATTAAAAATCTACGAAAGAGAATATCTAAAAAAGTCGCATGAGATTTATTTAAAATGAGAGAAAAAATAAGTGAAATAACTCCTTAAAAAATTAAGCCGATTATTTTTAATATTTTTATTTGTACCTAAACAAATAGCTATGTCCGAGTCAATTCCATTTGGAAAATTACAAATAAGGAAGAAGCGTATGTTGTTTGTGGAAGAAACTGCTGAAATATTTCCTTTTTAAAATACGTATTCTCTAAACCTTAAATAACAATTGTTAAAAAGATGCATCACAATTCATCATTTCTTAAAATTTTTTTCATATAAGTAATAAATTAATCTAATAATTAATAATTAATACGTAAATAGTTAATAACTTCTTAGCGAATTTCTACTTATTGTTCTATTTTTTTCGTACTCCACTTACCCTTACGTTCTCTTTTAACTTTTCCTTATAAACCTTTTGAGATTTTATAGTTTCTTAAAATACCGGCGGATCGAGAAAAATGCTCGAATACTTGGGGTTCCTGAGTTCCCCACGTGACCACTTTCGTTCCCAAAAATATTGTCTATCAGACTAATTTTATCTTCTGTGAACGAGACTTAGTGGTTTTAATTACTGTGCAGTATTTTATTGGCTTATAAATGTAAATTAACAGAATATATGTATATCAAAAAAGAAAAAAATAGGCATCTCTGCGATCTCTATTAGATGGAAATGAAACTTTGATAAAAGAGAAATTAATCAATGAATGATATAATGATGAAAATAATGGATATTAATCATGATAGTGAAAGGAAAATTGAGAAAGGCGATGAACATGAAGCGAAAAAAAGTTAGATTTTTAAATCCTGCCTAAAGAACTTCACCAAAACAGATAGGAAGCCATACATACCAAATACACTATACACCCTGTCGAGAAATACATAAACAAGAAAAGGCTCCACATGCTATTTGTCGATCCTCAAAGGACAATAAAACTACAATAATTTGAACAAAACATGACGGCTTTGCTTTTAAATATCATTCCTGTAATGTTAGCGAAAAGTGTTTGTGATGTGGGCCCTTTATTAAAGTCACGCGCATTTGAAGCATTTTAATTTATTTTGATTGGATTTTTTCGTTATCGAAGAAAAGAAAAGTCCGTAAAAGTAGATAAGTATACTTTCTCTTGATTAAATCATTCACTAGAATTACGATTTTTATCGTGCAGAATTAAAAATAACAATACAAAAAGGATTGGGGTGACTGAGTCACCCCATGTGACCATCAACGTTAGTATCGAGTTTGCGCCTTCTATCGGGTTAAGAAATGCTAATAACTAAATCTAGATACACAAAAATGTACATATATTTGCTTTTTTTTATGAATACTTCTGTTAATTCATTTGAAATTACGAAATCAGCAGCAAGAAGAAAAAAAATTACTTAGCACGCATTATGACCAAACAGGTCATCATCAACTCCTACAAATAAAAGGCGGGAAAAACTAGATTGCCTCTACAGCTCCCAATGTTTTCCGTTGGAAGGTGCCGCGTACATCTGATCATTATCTCAAACTGAATCTCTCACGTCCACTTCCTCTGGACGAAACAAAAGACTGAATGATTATTTATTCCCCCACCTAACAGAAAGAATTTCGTCACTTTGTCCACGATCCAGAACATAACCATTAACTTGTTGCGCATACCGAAGAGTATAAAAGATCTGCATTTAATGATGCAACGGTGTCTTCATTCGGTAAGTACTGGGAGCGTCGTCTAATTGGAAGAAAGCCCCCGTCTTTGTGGACGACCACTTTCTTCTCTGCACTTTTGCAGTTCTTTTTTTTGTTTTCTTTTTTCTTTTAGGTTCTTCCTATATATTCCTTTTTACTTCTTTTCTCTGTCTCTCCGGCCTTTTCATCGGGCTGCTGTGCTAGTTACTGTGTTGTTGCCCATTGAATGGGACAAGCAATGAAAGAAAGGTTAACCACCATTTTTCCTTTGGATTTTCTGCCTCTCATTATGGGATGCGTGCATCTCAAAAAAGAAAACGAGAAAGAGAAAGAGAAAGAGAAAAAAATTGGTCATGCTTCAATGATTGGGAATTGGAACTCGAGTAGCGGGCGTGCCCGCTTGCTATATTGGGTCCTGATGGATCCTTGACTGAGAGAAATGTTCAGGATTTCTCTTCTTTTTATGATAAACTGCAGAGAGATTGAATCGGAAACACACAACATTAATGATGGATGTGGAGAAGTTTTTCGATGTATTAGCTGAACCGTAAAAATGCTGAGATTTTCTTTCGTATATAGAGCAGGTTTTATCTTGATTGCAATAGTTTGTTATGGTATTGGCATATAGCTTGTAATTGCTTTTGAAATACAGTTTTTATTATTTTTTTTCGTTTAGTTAGACTTTATTACATTATACTTTTATAATGATTGTTTTTCGAATGCTATTCAAATTGTTTTTGATACAGTTTTAAACCTAACTGGATAAAGTTTTACAACGTAAAAATAATATTTGTAATTATTTTCTGAGATTGTGAGGGCATGTATTTTCTTCCTGTATTCGCTTCAAATCTCATTATTGTTTCACGTGGAACATATTAATGTGATCAAAAAGAATTTGGAATGCTACTTTTAAAATAAATGTATTGTACTATTTTTTTTTTCGTTTAGTTAGACTTTATTACATTATACTTTTACCATGATTGTTTTTCGAATGCTATTCAAATTGTTTTTGATACAGTTTTAAACCTAACTGGATAAAGTTTCGCAACGTAAAAATAATAATTTGTAATTATTTTCTGAAATTGTGAGGGCATGTATTTTCTTCCTCTATTCGTTTCAAACCTCATTACTCTTTCACGTGGAACATATTAATGTGATCAAAAAGAATTTGGAATGCTTCCTTTAAAATAAATGTATCGTTGATATCGTTTGTAAAGTTTTATCAGTAATTTTTGCGACTTTTATAAACAGGTGGCAACACTTGGAAATTTATCTCATTTTATTTTTGAAGATAAACTTGTTTTTTGTTGAGAAGAAGGAGGATTTTTCAAGAAGTTCAGGGTAATGGATCAAAGAATATGCATTAAATTTTGTTTAGATAATGGTTTCTGCTGCAAGCAAACTTGAAACGTTGCAAAAATGCTTTAAAGTCGGGGTGGGAATTAAGTCGATCGTGATTGACCGGTGGACCGCCAAGAAATGTTGGGGTGACCGCCTTCATTAAGACCTAATATCATTTCATCATACGAAGGTCTAGAAATATTCTAAAAAAGACGGAGGAAAAAAATCGAACCATAAGAGAAACTTTCGTTGAATAGAAAATGCACTTCGCTTTTTGGAGGTTATTTTACAAAAAAAAATCATAAAATGGTTCCAGGAAAAAGTTCGCTAAATATTCGGAAAAAGGAGGTCCAAATGTGTTGCATACCTGCCTTTAGCTCACAACACCTACACCACTGGGTGAACCGCAACACAGAAGTAGCCCGTACTCAGTAAATGTCTGCTCACCCATGATTTAAAGGATGACTGTTAATAAAAAAAAAATAGTATTTGATTGGCGCTGAAAAATCAAGATGATGTTAACTGACTGCTTTTTATTATCGTGGTATTGTGAACTTCTACCAACTGGCTTAAGGCTCAGTAAATATTATTTTAGTGTTTTGCTTAGTGTGCGTGCAGCAGTTCCTTAAAAATAACCTGAATTGAGGTAAAGCAATTAATAGTTCTTGCATTACAACGCCATTATTCTTGATTGTTTATTAAACCATTCTGCAAAAACTGTTCCACAAGCTCCATTTTTACCTCACATATCACCGTTTGTAGAATTATTTTATTTTCTTATTTCCACAGTTAAAAGTGCCTCTTCGTGGTTCATATTTTTAGTCTTTTGATGTAATTAAAAAAAATCTATACGAACCCTAAAAAAGGTTTAACAAAAAAATACTTTATATCAAAACCTTGAGTAGAACAGAACACGTTGAATGTAGTTGGATGAGGTTATTTTGTGAATGATAAGATGTAATAAAAAAATTTGTATCATTTAATTGATACCCATTGTTTTATGGCATTTATCAGAATAATTTTTGTTGATAGTCATTCATGTCTTATACATTTTAGTTATTTATTGGCGAAAACGTTATTGCAATTTATTTATACTATGAAAGATATAGTTACTTTTGATAATAAAAAATATTCATTAATAGCATGAAGAAAACATTAATCATTATAGCAAAATACGCTTCAAGTGTGAAAAACTATTAAAACTTATTTATATAGATACATATTTATATCCTTGCATACAAATTACATTTGCTACTTTAAAATGTATATATATATATTTGCTGCTTGTAATATATTATTTAATGAGAGAAATTCTGACTCATATAGTTACATAAATTGTTTCCTATTTAAGGTATACAAATTGATTCAAATTAAAATAATTACTATAAAATATGTATTTGAATTCTTCTTGAATTGTTGGAAATCTAGAGTCAAAATATGATATACATACCTCAAAAATATCCCTTTTCATTTTGTAAAAGCCGGAATGCATGTTGCTTTACAGATACTATTTCGTACAAAATGCAGTAATCTCATAAATACTTTTGGAATTGCCATTAAAAGTGATCCTACTTTTTTTTTTTTCATTTAAACAGTTTCATGACTCTACACTTCACGGCATAACATGATAAATAATGGTCACTATAAATACTTAAAGCCTGGTAACTGATTTAAGAATCATTTTATTCCATCTAGGCCCATAAAACTAGTTTCAATTCATAATCCATATGCATATTGTATTTTATGCCTTTAATTAATCATCCCCAGACTTTCGACTTTTAATACACGCACGCGACGTCTTGGAACAATAAGCTTTAGGTGTATAAAAAAGGAGTGTCTGCCTCCGTAAAGCCACGGTGACGTCGGGGCCACATCAAAGTGGTCATAAAAATATGCAAACCATACTGAAATATCCCCATACCAATGCCAAAATAGCTCTTTGACATGACGGCGCTCAGAGTTAAGCCTTTCTCGACGGCTACAGGACAGCCCCCATAAATTGTCCTGGTGAAAGAGCCATTTGCCCGTTGGAAAACGAATAATGGGAGTGAATGGCTGGAGACGTCCCACCAGCAGGGTGGGTCGTATATGCAAGTGACACAGTGTGATGTAGGGAAAAAAAATGCATAAAGTCTTTGGGTTTTTACATATGCCAGTTTCCTGAACCTGCCGAGTCTGCACACTTTTCCTGAGCGAGAAAAAAATGATTTTGGAAGGGAAAGAAAAAAAGGACAATAATAAAATGCTTTGGCAATGGTGGAGGTTTTTACGTGGCAAAGTCGCATATTTTGAACGAGTGGATTTTTACAGTTTCAGTTCTCTCCCGTCCTCTATTCTTTTTTCTTTTCTTTTCTTTTTTTGTTCTTATATTTTTCTTTGACGATCTATAAGGGGTGAAGTTTTCAGTTACGGGCAAAATGGGAGGATATTTATTCTATGGCGTGATAAAGGATTGGTCAGCGAAAAAAAGTAATACTTATTCTTCCAGACATCTGGTTACGCTTTAGGTGGTTGTAATGGGGAAATAGCGGAATGGAAAAAATTGACGAATTCATCTTCTAACATCTGGGATTCGTGTTGATAGGCCACTTCGAAATAGTGTTTTCTCGTAAAATGACGTGATATTTTCATGCTATAAAAGTATCCTGGATTCTTCTATAAAGGACATTATACGAAATATTTTGTAGCTTCTTTTTGGAATCTGTAAGGAAAATTAGATGTCCGGACAATTCTTTGAAACTGATATCAGTTAAGCATCGTTTGAGAAAAAAATATATATATTAGATGATTTTATTTGAATTAAAGCATTTTACTGGGATAATCTTTATCTTCTTGCAGTCGCTGAAAGGATGAGGAAGCATTTTTTTTTTTTTGTATTTTTAACCCATAATTTAAGTAGGTAGGTTAACAGACATAAGACGACTGTAGTGTTTGGACTACTGTTGGCGGTGGATTATGGAATGTTTGGCGCAATTCACACCGCGCTTACGGAGACGGGTTCTGTTTTTAGGGAGAAGGTGATTGACCCTTAAGTGAGGTGGTCAGGGTAGAAGAGAGTCCCTTTTTGGAAACATGGAGCGCTCGACCGGGATTTGGTGTTAAGGAAGCGAGTGAACTTGATTGAGAGAACCGACGCATAGCGCGTGGTTTGCAGTACGAAGAATAGAGTTTCTCGGGAGAGGTTTTTACACGAAGGACTGTGTTTTGTTTCTGTGGAGGGAGAAACGAAATAATAGTTCTGGTTGTTGAGAAGTACTTGATTATATGGAAAAGGTTAGAATTTAGATTACCTCGCAACGTCAAAGCACATAGCGACAACACAAACGCACAAAGACAAGGAGAAAACGCGTTCTTTTTTCATTCCGAAGATCTCACCTTTTATAGCTTCCTCAACCAGAAGCTTTGAGAATCATACTTCTCAATGAGGAATACCGTGATTGGTCAGATGCAACATTGCATCTACTTGTTTTAAAAAAAGCGAACATGGCAGTTTCTTGTCGCCCATCAGGTATAGTGGTATGCGACGCTAAATGCTGTGCCGTAGGGCCTGGATTCGATTCCCGAAGAAGACGTGGATGTTTGTAAAAATATAGTGTAGGGCAGGGGGGTTTACTCAAAATAGCCGGGGAGCCGCAAGTCCTCTAGAGAGGTTGGTGGAAGGGGAAGAGCTGTGAAACACTTCTAGGCCCCTCCTAGTGTGTTATCCCTCTAAATTGGGGGTGGAACCGAGCTAATTAGTACTGTCACATGTATAGTACTCAAGGATACGTCCAATCTGTATCGGACAAAACAACAACACAGCATTTTCTTAGGAGATAAGAATGTTGCTAACAATACATCTCCCGTTTGGCGGGCAAACAGAAAATTAACTATATCACACGAAATCTTGATTGGCTGAAGACCTTTATGAATTAAATAGATCCCTCGATATTAATTTTAAATGGCGAATTATTACATGATAAAATTTCTAAGTGTCAAAAACATCTTTCAAACATTGCTATTTAAAATATAATATAAACAACTAATTTAAAATTAATTCTTCTATATCTCAAGAACTAGTTGTTTTTATACTTTTAGAGTCTTTCTGATTAATTATAATAATAACTACAGTGCTGAAACTTACATTGATTGAAATCGAAATTTAGGAATATGAATTTACAATTATTTTCTAGGAAAAAAATAAGCACTTAGTTCTAAATGCGTTAGCTGTTTTAAAAATTGGTATTAAGTTTACCGATGCAAATTATTCCCGAAAGTAAAATATTATTTATTATTTTTAAAGGAAATTTCTTTTCTGTTATATGAAAATATCAGAAAACTCGAACTTTTTTATTTAACTTTTAACCAACACCTTTGTATCTCTTGGAGCACATTTGAGGTACAGTGCCTATAAATAGAGATGATATCGGGCAACAGCAACTACAGCATTAGCCCATATTCTCATACAAGGGTAAAAAGGAAATTCCCAAATCAGTTAGTGCAACTGATGCATTGTTATCGGGGGAACGATCTTTCAAACTAGACACCGAAACCACTTCCACCTAAACAAAATCCCATTTATCTTGGTAACTATGTTGCTGTCTCGGGTGTTAGCCCCCTCCATGCATTGATTTGATTATAGGTGCTACAACCCTCTTTCGGTGCACAATGACTATTATTTAGGGGACTCAAAGTAAATTCGTTTAGTTTGTAATAATCTGTATAACGATCAACACTTATGAAACTATTTTATCAAGATTATTTCTGGAAGCTGGCAGTTTGTCTAGGTTTTTAATAGCAAGCAAAACAGTGGGTATGTGTTTCGTTGCAATTATTTTTGGTTTTCTTAAAATACTTTCTGGAAAGAGAAAATAAAAGCATTAATTCGAGAGAGTTCAACTCTTTATAATTCAAAAATTTACACTGAAGTAAATTATTATTATTGTTTTTATTTTTCTTAAGAAAACTAAGTGTTGGTTAAGATAATATTTTATTTCAGCGCTTTCTCAAAGTGTGGGGCCGCGGTAGCCTAGTGGTCAAGGTAACGGACTGGTGGCCAGTGTGTCATGAGTTCCAGCCTAGAACCACTGAAGATCCACCGAATAGGGGAGCGATGTACGTTAAATCTGTCGAGAGCTCAAATGTCTTCCTGTTGGTTTTGTGTGGTAGTTAGGAGAGAGGGTGCCAGCTCAGGTATCATCCTCGTCATTTGACCATGGTTCAAAATTACGAGGTCCATTGCCAAAAGCCCTTAAGTAGCAGAACAGTGCGAAGTTAATATTCACTCACTCACTGTTCTCAAAGTGTGGGGCGTGTCCCCTTAACCCTACATGAGGGGCACGAGCATATGGAAAAGTTGAAAATTAAGGATTTAAAATGGCCATTGAAAGGAAGCAGAACCAAAATACATCCCGATATAATAAAAAATAGATTACACATTTATATTGATATGTTAACTTATAAATGTATCAGTACTGCACAGAGTATTTGATAATTAATTTTTTAATACCAAATTAAGGACAAGTTTAATAATTACTACAATGTATTTGTCTTGCAGAGCAAAGTTATTCAAAGAAGGTTTAATATTAGATATTGACACTCTAGGTTTTGTTTTTCTATACTTAGCTAGGATCTATATTTTGTGTTTAAAGCAGCCATGGCTGAAAATCCCTTTTCACAAAAGTAGGATGTTGGAAATGTAGTATTAGACTTAAAAAACGGATGATTGAGGAAATAATAATTTACTTTAATTAAAAATTATTTTGCATTATGTTCCAAATTAAAAATTAGAAATGAAAAGTTTCATAATACTTATCCTATTACTTAAAAGCAACTTACTTAAAGTATCTCTATTACTTAAAAGTAACATAACACAAAACTTAATACTTATCTTAATAATTTGTAAGGGGGGTGCGAGAAATTTTGATTGAAAATTGGGCCGCAATTGTTGAAAGTTTGAGAAGCGCTGTTTTACTTATTAATTGTGCTCTTGTTTAAAAATGCGATTTCCTTATTAATATATCGGTAAGGAGTCTAGAGTTATGCAATGTCTTATTGGCAACGAACCTCGGAAGTTCGAGTAACCACATAGGACGACTCCTGAGCTTTTGTTCTATTTACCAAATTCCATTTCGCATCCTGCAAGAATATTGATGAACATATCATTTTTCAGGAAAAGATCCTAAAATTATTCACGATGAATGTTTTGGTTTTAGATTAACTTTTAGTCGCTGAATTCCACCCTCTACTTCCTAGGAAAAGTATGTAAATTTATCTCGAATTTACAATTATCCATTTACATTTCCACTACATAGAATACGATCATTTTTATTGTCGGGCCACGGGTTCTACTCCTGATGCCATTAAAGACCTCCAACTATTTCTGATTAGTATTTCTATTTCTAGAGTAGTGGATCTGCACACGGCGCTCCCCTCGTCTTCGTTCCAACTCCATTAGTTCTTTGAGACAATACGCTAGCGCGTCTGAAACCAAATCCGTTGCCGTATCTAGTATACTATATGGAGGGTCTATCAATCGACCTGTCACTTTAACATTGAGGATACACTCCAGGGTTGTCTTTGTCGTAATAGGCCGTTATTCTTTTTCATTCAAATATTCCACGGTCGACATGCACGAAGGGTCGATACAATAGAAACTTTTCACCGAAGAGTCCTTTCTATGAATCTTTGGTACTAAAATTATCTGGATGTCGGAGAAGAAAAAGGTGTGGCAACATCAAAGCCATTTTCAGAATCGACTCATATCTGTTTTGGCCCAGGCATGAGGGAAGGAAACAATGTATCTTTTGCAAAATTGCAATGTTCCACCTGGGCATTTTCTGCTCACCCCCATGCTTCAGATTTGACAAATATTGCCGTGAAGTGCTCGTCTAATGAGCCGACGCTACACTATGAATCAAATCCATATTGTCGATTTAATTGCTTAGAAATCGCCGGATAAACGAATGTTATTTACTTCTTTAGATACTTAATTTATTTTGATGCTGATTATTTAAAGTTCAAGTGAATTAGTTCTAGATTAAGTTTGATATTTACTGATGAAAATTTCTGTAAACAACAACGAAGGAAAACCGTCACATGGTTGTGAAGTCGTAGTTTTACTACTTGATGTTATATGTGTGGACTTAGGATCGCGCGCGCGAGTTGCCATTAGTAGTTCTTAGACAAATTTCAATAAAAAGAAAATATAGATAGAGCAATGGCAGTCAACTAGTCAAAGAAGTTAATTTTGCAGTTGTGGATATGTAAATTTTCTTATGCAATTCAACGTATTGCGGATTACATACATTCTCATAAAATGTTATATATTATAGAATCTAGAATTCAATACATTTCACATTGATAATTAAATTTTACCACAAGACTACCATTATTATGTTGCAAAAGTTTTTAAAGAATTAGTAGTGGTGGCATCCTCGATAGTTCAGACAAAATTCAATATACATTTTGTTTAAAGGATGCTTTAATATCGGGTTTTATAATTGTGTGTGTGTGTAAATAGCATTCCTTTATCTACAAATTAACAAATTATATTTTTTTATTGTATGTATTTCTTAAAAATATTTTATTAAATCTTATCAAATTCTTTGTGCTTGCCTGAAATTTGTAACATTCGGTTATGTCTTTATGTAATATATTTATATTGGAATAATATAGCTTTTTTCAGTACCATGCATTGAGCTTGATTCGTTGATGATATGCTATATTTAAGCATCGATTCTGAGATATGGAATGTTGCTCTTCCAACTATTTGATGTCTGCAGTTGTTGGTTAACTGAAAAAGTTGTTTTCAAAACGATTCAAATCAGTCTGGCACGAATTCTTTTCTGTATTTTATTCAAAATTTTGAATCATCTGGCTATTTTCTTTGGAATATTTTCAACAGTCTAGTCATTTCGGCGTCTTGGATGATGTACTAGCTTCGTTTGTATCATAAACTTAGTGTTTTGTAAAACTTTTTTATTTATATTTGTTGTTACTGCACATACTTGTAATATTATTTTATTCTTAATATAATCAGTTGTCTCCACACATTTATATTTTGAAAAGTCCTATCTTTGTTTTAGTTGTAGAGTGTTTATAATTTTTTTTATCTTTTATTATTTAACAGTGTATCAAGAAAAGGGATTTTTTTTTTTTTTGCTATGTATATCGCTTCTTTTCATACTTCTCATTTTAAATGATGAATTTTTTTTATTTCTAATGGGCTGCGGATTGGTGTTTTACCATTGCAGATCTAGTACATTCCTGAAAGCAGGTATCTCTTTTTAGTGCGGCACTATATAGGCGGATACCAATCACCGCAGGTAGTTTTGACGCCTAGTTTCCTCCCTAGACGGAGGCACCTGAGTTCTGACAATGCGAACCTGTACTAGGATTCAATTTTGCGAGAGCACCCAAGCCAGAAGCTCTAGGGATCTTTTACATGCCGTATAATCATACGACATGACCGCTGTCGATTTTCTGCATGATGAAAATCCACCGACTTGGATTGGGATTGAACCCGCAACTTTAGGTGCAGAAGGCCAGCGACAAATTAACCCCGCCACCCAGTCGGCTATGATGAAATGAATGACGTGATAATTTAGACTCATTATATCAGTGATATATATATATAGTATTATAATGTAACATAATTTCGTTAAAAGAACCTAACGTGTTTTGAAGCCCTTATTGCAAAAAATTTCGAGACAGGATGATGCATGTGTAGAGATTTTGAGCAAGATATTAATATTTACTCTCTGTGAATCTCTCTCTGTATAATATTCACTGATAAGGTAGTATGAATTAGTTATTTTGCTACTGAATTCAACCCTGCTTTTTTGAGAGGTCAACACTATGGCTTTCTCAAGTGTATAAATCCTTATATAGGTAATCACATCTTCATCTTAAATTGGTTCTAACTTTATGAAGCACTTCGCGGTCTACTATTCAAGATGATGGACTCATGGTCGGCGTGTGATGAGTTCAAGACTAGTACTGCTGAAGACCTACCGTGTAGGTGAGCGAATCACGTTAAATCTGTGGAGAGCTCAAAGATCTTGTGTGTGTGGTGTGGTAGGAGAGGAGATGCCAGCCCAGGTGTCATCCTCGTCACTTGAATATGGTTCAAAATTACGAGATCCGTCGCCGAAAGCCCTCGAACAGTGCGATGTTAATATTCATTCACTGACTCGCAGTCTCTTTTTCCTTATATATATATGTTCATCTTTTTATATCTAAATTTTAAAATATTGACTTTGACAAATAAAATTATACTTATATAAAGCCCAGTGGCTGAGTGGTAGTGTATCGCGTTTCCACATCACAGATCCGGGGTTCAAATCCCGGGCAGGGCAATGGCGACTCAGCCTTTCATCCATTCAGTGGGTCGATAAATGAATACCAAGCTTGCTTGGGAACTAAACGCTGGTTATTTCGTGTCAGACTGACTATTTGAACGCAACATCTGCTGATGTACCCCAGCGCCAAAGGTCACGTAAACTGAGATAGACATAGTAGGCCTTGACTCTCATTGGCTGTTGCACCACTGAGTTCAGTTATATGCTTATATATATATTTTCCTTAATAGTATTTTCTAAAAAATTCCCAATTTGGGAGTTGTATTTGTCAATAAAGAAAATATATTTAATACTTTTTTTATATTATTGGGTTCGTGAAGAATATAATATGTTTTACAATTTCAATTTTCATAAAGAAAACCTTTATTTTATCGTTATTCTTTAAAAGGTTTTGTCTTTTTTTTAATACAATACCTATTTCCCGTTAATTTACAATAAATTGATTTTAGTGAAAAGCATGGCACTCATATGCAGATTGTCAATTAGAATAATTATATGTGATCTTAAACTATTTTTGGTACCACAAATCTATAAATTATGATTTTTTATTTAATTTTTAAGTCTTTGTTTCTCAAAAGTATACTTTTTCTAAAGTGCATATGTATCATTGATGGTATTTATTCTAAGAATTTAAAGAAACATCACATAGGAAGTTATTTTTGAAAAATGACACGAAAATATTTTTTTGGAAATGAATGCAATAAATATACAAAATTAGAAACTGCTATAATTTTCTCTTGTTTAGAAAAGTAATAATTATTTGTCTTATCATATTATAATTATCATTCCCTAAGCTGCAACTAACTGGATTTTATATTTAGCGATATGTTTAAGATATCCGACTACGTTCAGAACAGTGATTTTTAAAATGCGTACAAACGAATATTTTTTTAATATTTAGGGTCACTTAGATTTGAATACACGTATGAAATGGGTTAAAAATATTATTACAATTAAAAATGATTTAAATGCAATATTTTGTGCAAAAAATGAACATAGAATTATTTATTTTCCAAATATTCTTCTTTTATAGAAAATGCTCCTGTAATAATAATATTTTGCTTATGTATAACTCAGACATCTGTACAGAGCCTGGACTAGGATTTTTGAAATATATAATTTGGAAGTGGATTTATCGATATTTTAATGCATCAGAGTGGAGAAATTTGAACAGGAAAACACTGATAACTACTTTAATTAGTAGTAACTGTTAAAATAATGTGAATTTTTCAAAAATTGTAGTTCAGGCCCTCTGTAGAAGTCTTAGCTATAGATAAGCAAAATATTATTATAGAAGCATTTTTCATAAAAGGAGAATGTTTTGAAAAGGTAACTCTAAGCTTATTTTTTGCCAAAATATTGCGCATAAATAATATTAATATTACAATAATTTTCTTAAAACAATTTTATACGCGTATTCTAATCTAAGTGACATTAAAAATTCAAAAAAAGATTCGTTTGTACGATTTTGCAAAATCAAGGTTCTGAACGTAGTCGGATGGATACCTTAAGGTATCCGATTACGTTTGGAACTGGGATTTTGTAAAAGCGTATAAATAGATAATATGTATGATATTTTGTGTCACTTAAATTAGAAAACGTATATAAAATTGTTTTAAGAATATTATTACAATAAAAAATTATTTAAATAAAATATTTTGACAAAATTGAACATAGAATGACCCATTTTCAAAACATTCTGCTTTGATGAAAAATGCTTCTATTCTAATAATATTTTGCCTGCATATAACTCAGGCCTCTGTACGGAGGCTCAACTAGAATTTTTGAAACATATAACTTAGAAGTGGATTTATCTGTATTTTACTACAACACAGGGGAGAAAAACGCCAATAATTATTTCAATTGGTGGTAACTCAGAAAATAATGTGAATTTTTCAAAAATCGTAGGTGAGACTCTCTGGAGAAGTCTTTACTTTATCTAAGCACACACACACACAAAATATTATTATAATAGAAGCATTTTTTGTAAAGGAGAACATTTTGAAAAAGGTTATTCTAAGTTAATTTTTTGCCAAAATATTGTACTTAAATAATTTTTTGTCATAATGTCCTTAAAACAATTTTATAAATGTGTTCTAATCTAAGTAACACTAAATATCATGAAAATTATCCATTTATGCATTTTTTTAAAATCCCGATTCCGAACGTAGTCGGATACCTTAAAGCAAATAAGACACGCCTTTTGAAAATAACGCTGCAAAAATAAACACTCCAAATTTTTTGTTTATATTACCGAGCATGTTCTAAAACTCCTTGCCTCCACTCTCACCAAGTAGCAAAAGAGGTGAAAAAGAGAGAGTTAAGAAATTACAAACATGGAAAAACGAAACCCATTGACACACACACAGGGGGAGAAATTTCGATAAATAAACCCTTTCTGTTGACTCGTCATAAGCAAAACGTACTTTCTCTACCACAGCGTTGCGAAAAATGAAACTCAAAATAAATAACAAAGGGAAAAAGAAAACACCTCTCTCTATAGGAAAAGCATTGAATGGGAACTTAACCGCTTCCTTAGGAGTCTTGTCATTATTCCTGGACACGCTCTGCTGGATCGCCGGGGGAAGTACGATAAAGAAATAAAAAGAAAGAGGGAAAGAAGAAGTCTCCTTGCTGTAGGATGGGGGAGACCTTTCCCAATTACCCACCCCCACCCCGGAGAAGCATTAACCCACTTTTGATTGCATTTGAACCGTTAGCGCAAAGGATGACACCAATTTTTAACGATTTCTCTGCTCGAATCTTGTCGAAAATTCGACGACGATTCCTGCATGATTAGAAGGTTCCATGTTCTAGAGGGAAAGGTATATGATTTTATTGGATTTTGATCTTTGAGGTACATCGGGGCTAATTCTTTTTGCTATCCCTTGTTTTGGAGAAATTTTACTATTGATGATTTGACTCTTGGATTGTGAACGCTTTATTTTGGATTGTCGTGTTAGGAGAAACTAGAGAAAAATTTTTAATTTTTTTTTCCGATACGTGTTATTACATATGTAACGGGCTCTATTCGCGAGTCTCCTACTAATCCTCTTGGGGAAATCTATTTCTTTAAATATTGTTCTATTGAAAACTTTCTCCCGAAGAAGAAGATGCGGTTTATGCAAATCTAGGCTTATATTTAAGCATTAACTTTTGAGTTCGAGAGAGAGAGGTTTTGGAGTTAGATAATAGCCGTTAGTGATTAACTTACAGCAGTAAAAAGCTAGTCGAGTGTGACTCATCGATTAATTACTTAATATTTCAAATTAATAATTGACGATTTAGTCAATAAGATATATTTGAATTAGAATAATATTGACTCGAAGTCAAATAGCTTAGAACGGAATTACGATTTTTTAGAACGTATATTACCAAAACGTTCAAAAAGAGTAAGTGATTCAATTCACACACAGAATTAAATATTAAATATCTTGTCTGCCTCACTTGTGCTCCAATACTTAATTATAGATGCATTTCCCAGCTTGGGTTGTTGAGACTTGCTAAAGGATTAATAAATTATATTTGTGTTTATTATGTGGCTGATCTTCATTCTAAGTACCGAACACTGATGGATGTGAGAGGAAATCTATCAGATATATTACATAGGGTCGATAGAAAATCTTTTTTCAGAATTTCAAAACCTACCTATGTGCAAAAGTTGTTCTCTGGTAATGAAGGGGAAAACAAATAAAATAACTTTTAATTAAAGTACAACCACAAGGGAAATAAAATGCAGGTATTTGAGGTTTTTTTTTTTTTAATACAAGAAGTTAAAAGTAAGTTTCGTTAAAGAAAAACAAGCTTTTTAGTATTTTTCAACATTCATTGCAATGAGAGGACATCTACTGAATGGTTCAGAAAAAAAAGGAAAGAGATAGAGAGAGAGAATGAACCTATTGTTGAAATTACTGTACACATTAAAGCAAAGTACAAAAAAAAAAAAAAAAACTGCGCGCGGACTGATTTGACGGTGTGAGGCAAGAGAGCTGTGGTTATAATATGTTGCAATTTATATATTGTAGTACTGAGTACTCGTTTATGAATAATCATCATTTTTGGTTACTTATGTTGTAAAAAATTTTATTTTGAGTCTAAAATCGTCGGACCAAAACTAAATTCTTCTAAATTTCGATAAATCACACCTTTTGTGACCCCATATTAAATTTTAAAATTATTTTCCTCTTAATATCCATACCATATAACTTCTTTTCCACACTAGAAGGTTTTTATTAATAATAAATTTTTTCTCCACATAACTACAATACACCCTTGTTACACACACACGCGCACATATATATATCATTTACTACTAACAAAATGATTATTCCAATACAAAATCTGACAATATGTAAGGATACTTTTGCAATCCTTCCTCAGATTACTTCATATACATTGCATTTGTTCAATTTGTTACGATTTTTAAATATGCAATTAAAACTTCTTTTACATACAACAAATACATATGATTGAAAAATGCATTGAAAATAGAAATTCTATGCATAAACTTTGTTATATTACTGGTCTCTGTGATAATTTATTTTTAAAACAAATAACTAATAACTAATTATTTCACGAAATGATTGTCGTTTTCTCTCTTTTATATTGTATTTCTCAGAAATTTGAAATTTTATGCATGTCCCTCCCCTCCCCTTTCATTCTGTAATCAAATATCTTACATAAGGAATTATTTTAGAGTCACTAAAAAGCTGTAACAAAAGAATTTCGATTATAACAATCGTACATATGGAGTAAGATAGACGCTTGAAGAAAGCTAGTTTTCTCCCAATTAAAGTAGTTACTAATAAGAATTTGGTAGAAATTAATACGAATTGGAAAGAAATTTATAGTAATAAATTTTCCAATATCAGTTACTAAATAAACAAACATAGACGGAACTTAATATATTTCAAATTCAACACATTTTTGTAAAGTTTCAATATACTTTTTCAAGAACACAGAATACATTCTTTTTGAAATATCGCCACCGGAAAACTTCTAAAGAAGAATTTTGACTTTGCATTGAAATACGGGCATGGCAGACAGAATTGGTTCTCGCTTCCATTTTCGCCTTGGTATCTTCGCAGATTCTCTGAAAGGTGCGTTAGAGAATTTATTTTAAGCAAAAAAAAAGTTTGTATTCAAGTCATATTTCGGCTTGAAAATGGCATTCTTGAAGCCAAGCATGAACTGTTGAAGAAGTGTATTCCTATTTTAAAGATGGCGGTGTTTCACACATCCATGCATCAAATGTCTAGACAGAAAATGACAATGCAACCTGTAAAAATCCCTAAATATATTGTGTTGTGTTCTTTCTGTAACCGTGTTTCCGAGAGATGCTAAACTGAAGAGTTTTGGAATTGTAAAATGTTCGAAAATGTTATAAAGGCTTAAGTGTTTTAACTCTGTTCTAAAGTGATTAGTTTGTGCGTGGGGAAGGGTGACTTTTGAACTTTTGCTTGGAAATATAATCAAATTTAAAATAAACAGATTACAAAGTGAACTTGGAATAAGTAAGGTACTTATTATGGCTCGGTAAAATTATCAGTGTTCACTGGCTAAGAGGAAACATGTGCATTTTATTTTTTTAAAGGATTTTTTTCTTAGAGATTTTTCTTTCTTCGTTCTATATTACAGCAACTACTACTGTCTACTCAGTTGCAATATGATTTACTGCAAAAATTCATTTTGAATTGCTTGGAAGATTTACAGAAATTACTAATATTAGAATTAGCAACTAAATGAAATAGAATATGATTGCAATATGATTTACTGCAAAAATCCATTTTTAATGGCTTGAAAAATTTACTGAAATTACTAATATTAGAGCCAACAACTAAGCAAAATAGAATTTAAATCTTATTGCAAAAAATAAATTTGTATTGAAGATTTTGTTTATATTATATGAAAACCTTTCACTAAACCTCTTATTATGTGCAATATAGTTCATATTTAGACAGTTGTTTATCATATGGGAGGGAAAAAACGTAGAAAACTATAGGGGCTGATCTTTGCATCAGTACAATAATAGAACCGCTTGCTGTAAGTCTCTTTATATCTTCTTATGAAAAAAAGTAATGACGGTTTTTAGAACTTTAAGGTGATAACTTTTAGCTTAACATTAATCAAAAATTCAAAATAGGGTTAGAATTTTCTTAGATTTGCAAAATATACTACAATTAAAATTTTCTTATTCTTATAATCAATAGTACATTTTGTGAAAATATTAGAAAACTTTCACCATAATTTATTTTAAATCTATCAAAAACTTACATCTCACTATATTTTGAATCAAAGATTCAAAATATACAATTCTTAAAATTTACTTGATATCTAATGCAAAATTTTCTAACTGTAAAAATTTCATTTAGTGGTTTTACTATATAGTCATGTACTAAAATACTCGTAAATATTATGTGAAAGAAATGAAGTATTTAAAATACAATTTTAGGAAATACATTTAAAAGTATTTTACAATCAATGTTTCACACACACACAAAAAATGTTTATCTTGGTTTCCTCAAGTATAAATTCACTCATTCTTATTTTAAGGATAAAAAAAAATCACTTCATGTTCATACTAACCTTTAGTTTTATTATTACAAAATATATTTCTCACACCATTATACCATAAAGTTTAAAAGAAAGTAAAGCACTTATAAATTCTTGGAAAATGTTTTATATTAAATTAAAAGTGAAAGAGAAAAATATAAGCTGTTGATTCACAGTACAGATAAGACTGAGGTTTAACTGGAACAGTTAATGTAATATAGGATGACGCATACTTCCGCAATTTCAATTCTATTATTATGATTTCCCCATTTTTCCCTACTATTGTTACAAATATGAATCACTGCTGTGAAAATATCTACAGGAAGTCCTTTTCTTCAAGGTTAAATGACACTTTTATTAAAGTAAATCCGATTATTTGGATGACGAAAATGTCATGGTTAAGTGTAACATTAAAAAAAAATTGACTTCTAAGAAATCAATCAGATTTGAATCATAGTTTATTCTGTTAGAAGTGTACGACTGCTGTTTTGTTTGGCTTGCATTCAATTCAAAATTCATATTAAACAAAAAAATAATAAATAGATAGTTACATCTCTTTCTGATTAATAGTTTTCTCCCTTGGAACTGTATATTTTTTCCATCGTGAAATTTTATACTAGTTGCTGAAATTAAAGGTGATTAATTTCTTCAAAGAGAATCGTTAACAATATATTTTTCTTTCATATTTTTTCTTATAAAATGTTTATCTTTGTGGATATTTATGAGTATGTTATCTGTGAGCCATAAAGATAGCCAAATAAACGTTTCAATACCAATTTTGAAAGTCCACTTATGAATTGGTAAACTTTCCTGAGATTGCAAATAATTTCCCTAACCTTTAAATTTACAAGAAATCTTATTGGTGATAAAAAATTAAAATTTAACTGATAATTCAACAAATAAGTTTTTCCACTGTGGGTTTTTTTTTCTTCACATTTCTTTCGAATAAGTGTAAAGAATTGCATCTTGATAAATTTCTTTTGTTGGTACGCGTCCTTCGCAAGTAATTTAACACAAAGAATATCAGTTACTTTTCTTAACTTTCCATTAATAAAAATAGCAACATCGACTTTATCCAGCATGGCATTTATTCTACAAACATCTCTGGTAGATCAGACTAACGTTACTACAAACTCTAAGATAAAACATGAACTATGTATTATTTTTTCTGTTGCCAATTCTACTCATATCTTACGAAACAGTTACAAAAGTAGTTATCGGTTAAACAATAAAAGTAAACGATTTATTTGATTAAATATATAATAGTAGAATTATAACTAATAAACTGCTAGTAGTCACAGTTATCAAGTGGTTATGGTCACGAACTTTTAGCCGGTGTATTATGAGTTTGAGCCCTAGCGCATCTGAAGAAGATCCTTGTAGAAGCCGGTGCACAATATAAATGTCGAGGCTCAGTCCTCCCATTGACGTGGTGTGGCAGTTTAGAAAGGAGTGACAGCTCAGATCACTTGTCCGAGGCTCAAAATTATGAGGTGCACCTCCAGTAGCCCTCATGTTGCTTTATAGTGCATCATTAATAAACACTGATTCATTCACTATGAAAATATTAGATACTTTAACCCCTTGACTGCCACCGATGTATATATCCGTCTTGCTCAAACGGTGCGTTTAGTGCATGGGACGTATATAAACGTTCTTCCGCAATACGATTGTTTTCTTTGCGCTGCTAATAGTAAAACTATTCCGAAAGTCTTAGAATGCATTAAAATGACTTTACCATTGTTTGTGTGTAAAAGATTTACTTATTTCAGATAAAAATTTGCTTATTTGTACCTTTTGTTTGTACCTTACACCACATAAGCGCGCCTATGTAAAAAACGGTGGCACTGGGAAGCAAATCACGTAATTTTTAACCGGCAGTTATGGGGTTAGCAACTAATTTATTGCCAAAAAGGATTCTTTGAGAATACTTCCAATGAGTCATAAGCAATAGATCTGTAAGTGTTTTATAATGACATGGTGACAACGTTAAAGCCTTTTTATTGTGAGTTTATATTCCAGAAGACCATATTTAGCCAATACATGATCAATAAGTTGAAGGTTATCCAACCTTGTTATGTAATACAATTCCCTTTAAAAATTTGCTACATTTTTAAAAAAAAAATGCTTTCAAAATTGGCAGTTAAAATTAAAATACAACTCTACCAACTCCTTTTTAAGGAAAACCTCTTCATTCCTTAAGTATTGTATTTTAATTCACCACTTTTTCCACATTTGCCGATTTTGAAACGGAGGACTCGTAACTGCAACAGACATCCATCGGAGAAAACGTTACAAAAGTAAGTTGAAATTCGAAACCGGAATTTTTGAAACAAGAGTAATTCAAGCGGACATAAAATTCCTTCCTTGGCTCAGGGTCTTCGTCTGCCTGCTTGAAAATCTTTTATCTGGGAAATTTGATGTTCTCGAAAACGTCGTGGATTGCGTAGTGCCTGGAGCTAAGAGGAGAGAGTTTTGCGATAAACAGGTCTCAGAATCTGGAGTCGGGATCAATATCTTTCGAATATCGCTCGGACTCGGAAGTCAGGCAATTGAGTTTGTTTTCTTGGTTCCTACTTTCGGTGTTTGTTTTATTCCTTTTAACTTTATCCACTCTTTTATTATGAAATTATTTGTGAATTGCTGAATTATATTTCCATATATTTAGGTTACTTCCTCTGTATTTGTTTGGATAGTAATTTCTTTTTTCTTTCCAAAATTTGACTTTTCTTCGAAGTCCTTCCATGTTTTTATGAAAATCAAAGTTGCTCTTGTACGAAGAATGTCAGAAATGGTTTTGTAAGACTTTATCTTATTTTAAGAGTGTCTGGTTACTTAAATATAATACTTTCGTTCAATTTTAAAAGTGTAATTTTTCAAGTCACGTTTGCTGTTGTGAAAATAAAAATAAATTTTTCGTGAAGAGTGTCCCAAAAAATTGTTTTGTAAAATGACTAAGCTAGAAAGGAAGGTTCTATGACTTTAACTTCATGCGTAGCCTTTTTCCTTGGATTCCATCCTAATAATCCAATGTAAATGTTTAATTAAATAAAAGTATCTGCAGATTTTTTTAGTTGTATTAATATATTTTGCTCATTCTTGGTTCGTAAAAAGTTTAGATTTAGAACCGGAGCAATTTCCTTTAGATAATGATGGTTTCTAAGTTATATTTTTAAATTCAAATTTCCGACATAGATTAGAATTCAACATTAAATGCAAATTGAAGTAAATAATTGTAACATTAGATATCTGTACATTATAAATGTTTTTAAAAAATGTACGTATTTTTATTTTTAAATAATTAAAGTAAGTATTTATTAATTTTTGCATTAATGTTGTTATTTTATCTAGTATTTAAAAAATTAGTAAAATTAGATTAAAAAAATGCTATTTTTCAGTTAGCTGAGAGTAAGCAATAAATCGTCAAATACAGGTATCAACTTCAGAGTAAATATCGCCATTTTTCATTTCTTTGCCTGGTTTTTAGTAATAGTTTAACAAAATGAAGTCTTCTGCACCCAGCTAACAATATGTAGTTTTTATTTGTGTATATTAACTACACATTGTGTTACCTAAAATGTCCGTTTGGGGAGATTTGTAATCGATTAAAAACAAAAATAGTATCTATAAAAGAACTGTGTCAAGCAAAAAAAAAATTCTTAATTTTATTTCCTTTTAGATAAAGTTATACTTAAAATTATTTGTTCATAAATATTTTACGTATAAGAATTTATAAATATTCTAAGATTTCACTTTAATATCCATTAAATTCATTAAGATGTCTTACCTATACTTAATCCAAATAAATCGCTTCAAAGTTCTATCTCCAATTCGGAAAAATCAACCTTCGAAAAAAGTATCGTGAACTATTGTAGACTCTCAAACGCTTCATTCCTTCAAATATTTATTCTTGAGTTTGTTTACTCCGATTTGTTTTGCAATCTCGGTCGACTATCTCCTCCCTCAAGAGTACGAAACGAATTTAAAAGAACACACACACACAAAACGAATTCCCTTCCATGCCCAATCCTTGTTGACTTGGAACACTCAATGAGAAGCCAACTCTAAAATGCATGTCCTACTTTTCGTATAATTTCTGTCCATTTTGGTATTTTTTGTGGGTACTTCCACGACATTTGTCCCAACGATTTAGCTTAGCATGGCTATTAGTCACCCAGTTGACATTGTAAGTTGACAGAGATTTGACAAATCTTTTCTGCCGTAGACCGTTTATCAATTGGATAAGTTGTTTTCTTTGCCCTTTTTACATCGTTTTTTATTCTGCAAAGCAAATATTTTGAGCGAGACTATATTTGGAATTCAGATCTTATAGATGTAAACATTTGTGCTTATTTGTATTATGGAGTTGTAATCTTGTTTAAACAAAGCAAGCAAGAAGATTTTAAGTTTTTGCTCAATGAGAGTTACATTTGCTTAAATATACACTATGAATAGGAATTTTATAAAAACTAAACTTTGAAGAGAATACTTTTAAAGTGTATTGTTTTTTTTAAAAAAAATCATTATTTGTATTTCAAGAACTAAAATATATATCTTAATGTAATTAAAGACTGAAAAAAATTCAGGAAATATTAATTAGATAATTTGTAGGCTTAAGCAACATGTAAAAAGATCAAATATATTATTTAAAAAATGCTTTTTATGAATTTCCTCAAAGAGTTATTTATACTAGTATTATTTCAGAGTATCATTAAGGCTTATTCTAATGATATTAATTATTTTAACCAGCTAATATACCTAATTTTGGAAATATTAGTTATCTTGATTTGTATGCATACATTTAATATACTGTATTTTGAAATTTAGAATCTTTTCCATAAATACACAGTTTTTCACTTGAACGCATTCAATTAAGGAATCCGATTACTTGCGACAACTTTTTTTTTTGAAAAAATAGGGATAT
>BMAV01017476.1:93653-311108 GCA_019973955.1 Trichonephila inaurata madagascariensis | reverse complement strand
ATATATATATATATATATATATATATTTAGGGAGAGTGAACTAATAGCAGGGATTGAAAAATTGATCTAAGCTTCTTAACGAACATAAACATTATGAAGAAGATGGAATATCATCAAACTAGTAATCTATTAGAATAAAATAACAAATGTCACCCGATGTTAAGCCACTTTTATTTAATCTCATAATGAATTAAGTACGATATCCTCGAAAATTTTACTTGAAGTACAAGCATTTCAAGCAATTACAAAGAGAGGGATTAATTATGTTACTATTTTTACTGCTGATATTCGCACGCAATAAAATCGTAGAAGAACCGCAGAAAATGAACCTGGATCGAAAACAGGCACATACGCAAACATCTAAAGAATCCATTCTTGAATATCCTTGATATTAATGCATTTCTCTTTGAGAGAGAAAAGACTCATGTAAAGAATTCTTTCGACCAAAAATTGCGACTAAGAAAGTCACGAATGCAAGATTCAAGCTTTTATTTTTCTTGTTCACAGTCACGCTATAATTTTGATGCTATTAAACGCAGGAAGATTTTTTTGTGCGAATAAAATGACAGTATTATTCTATTAACTTGCAAAATCAATCTTTTATTTTTGTTATGTAAGTAATTACGAAATTTGACTTTCATTAATAAATATTAAGGCCTAATGTACGACGGATTATTAGTTTTCTTGAACCGACAATAAAGCTTAACAACGCATTTAAAAATAAGGGCAGCGCCCTCTGCTAACTAAAAATAACATTGCTCTGAAACATAATTCTTATAGCCGATATAAATTTGAACCTCAATTTTAAAATAAAATGTACTTAAATTTTCAAAAAAGTTTGTGACTTTGCTTGTTCTTATATATAGTTATAATACAGTCTTTTAATTTTAGAAAATTTCCCAAATATGCTGTTTCTTGATTTTTGTTTTATAACATGAGGTATAAATCGAACTTAGTATTACAGCATAGTACACGTATTTGAAACAAATTTTTTTTGAAAAAAAAATGGCTGAATTCAGTTTGAAATTAAAACCATACTTGAGTATACTATTCTAATACTATAGCGAAGTTAATAATAATAATTAAAGTAATAAATAGTTAATAGAAACATATATGAAATACTAACAAATGATTTAATAAGAAATAATTAATAATGGTTATAATTTAATTAATAATAATGTTATAATATATTTAAAATTAATGTTGGAGAAGAGTTTTTAGTCTGAAAAATTGTTTATGGAATAAAATTTTTTTGGAATAAAAATATATTTTTCTGAATATATTTTCTCTTAATTATCTCTACTGAAGACAGCTGATTTTGCTATGAAAATATAAATTAGTTTCATTACGTGAATGAAATATTGAAAACATAAATATTTTTACCGAAATAAAGTCATTTTTACAGCAGAGTACGTTTAAAAATTCACTTGTTGCTTTAAAAATTATAATGTGTTTTATAGTTACTTTATATATTTTGTGTAATTCAATAAAAGAGGGTGACATCTTGTACACACACATTTTTGTTCTGTGTAGTTTTTTATTTATTAAAATTACCATGAAATATATATATATATATATATATAATTTTATATTTTGTTATTCAGCCTTATCTTCTTTTAAATAATCTTGACAAGTATTTTTTTTATACATAATTTACGACTTGAACCGTTTTTGTAATATATATATATAATATTTTTAGAATTAAAGGAAAATATAATTAAAACAGAAAATATTTTAAAATATTCTTCTATAAATTGAATTTATGAATTTGAAACAAATTATTAAATATTTGAACAAACCACACTGTTAGGAGATCAAATGATCTGAAATTAAAATGTATAAAAATACCATTAATATTAATTTAAAAACATAACATCACTATTTCAATTTCGCTCTAAAAAAATAAAAAGCTGTACTTGTAAAAAATTCATTAAATAGTTTCAAAAATGTGTCATGTAAATTTGAAGTTTTATATTGTAAAATGGACGTTATAATTTAATATTAAAAAATTATCGTGTAATTTTTTTAAAAAATATCTAAAACATCATTAATTGCCAGAAGTTTGTTTGAAAAAATAAAGTATTAATGTTCTTTTTCTTCTGTACGAAGTATAAGAATTCGTATTTTGGAAATACAATTTTACAGTATTTCTTCTTTTCCAAATAATAGTTACTGAAACAGTCATTAAAATAACAAACGATTCTATTCAAGTAAATACAATGTATTACAATCCGAAATGAAATTTTAAGAAAGTAATAATAAAGTGGAATTTTATTGAAAGTATAAGAACGAATTATCTACTTTTTTTGTTTTAGCGTGCTCTCTTTTGTTTATAAAAGTTTCAAGAGATTTTGTGCATATAACCCTTCATTAAAACTTAAATTAATAATGCATTTAAATATGAGCTCTTATAAAATTAGAGAACATTTTGCGCTAAATGAATTAATTTAACCTAAACATACGGCAACAGCTGTAATTATGAAAATTTAAATTCAAGTGTACGCACGTTAAAAACAGAATGAAATGAAATAATAGGTTATATTATTTGAAAAAAAGTACAAAGAAACGTTTTAAAAAGTAAGAATTATACTTTTTTTCAGTGAATTATTGTTTTTTAGTGAATATATATTAAGGCAACAGTGTAAATTTTTAATAGTGAATGTGTATCTAATAAAAAACTAATATCTCATGTCGTTCCATTTTTGATTTTATTAAAATTATTCAGATGAATATTTTTCAATGGAAATAAAATTAAAAAACATGCAATATTTCTTGAATTTAAAAAAAGCAAATGCATTTCATAATAATTTTTATGTTTTATTTTCTATTAAGTATTTTTTGTCTCAAAAAAGCAGTTTAAAGAATTTAGATTTACTAAGAATATTTAAAGCACAGGTTTAAGTATGTTTACCATACACTCAAATGAAAATTTTTAAATGACAAAGTTTGGTACTTACGTACTACTCTGCGTCAATGCCAAAATTAAAAATAACTCACCAAGTTGGCAACCCCGATTTTGTATGTGTCCTACGCGCTGAATTGGCAACCATGTGCTTCGTCTCATATAATGTCGCCAAACTGGTTGCGATAATCCGTACCTAAAGTTCTTAATTCATTAAATTTTCATAATTTTTTATAAATTACCTTATAATGCCAACTATGAGGCCGTAGTAGCTGAGTGGTCAAGGTATTGGATCGTGGCTGGCCTTGTCAGGAGTTCGAGCCCAGTACCACTAAAGACCCGCCGTGTAGGGGAGCGATGCACATTAAATCTGTCGAGAGCTCAAATTTTCTCCCGATGGTGTGGTAGCTAGGAGGGTGGGGGGTGCCAGCTCAGGTGTCATCCACGTTCTTTGACCATGGTTCAAAATTACGTGGTCCATCGCCAAAAGCCCTCGAATCGCTGAATAGTGCGACGATAATATTCCCTCACTCACACACTCACTCAATGCCAACTATGAAACATTTAGAATTTAATTTTTTTTTATTAAATTTATTTTTTGCTTGTAATTAATACTAATGCTTCGTCTTTATCATGTATGGTTTTATTTTTTGGAATTTTCAATTGATAATGTGTTTAATTAATTATGATTTATTCAATACATGTTTACTTAGATTAAAGTTTAGTTCAAATTATTTTAATATATAAAGAAACTTTGAACTAAAATTATTTTATTAAAGTAATACATTGTGTGTGTTTCTAACATTATCTTATTATATTTCAGGTAAGAATTAAAATGACTTTGGAATTTCCTTTCATATTGGTGAAGAATAGTTAATTCAGGTTTTAAACATTCGATGCAGTAGGTAAGCTAGTTTAAGATCGAATAATGATTTAAAAAACGAGCAATCCATCATTTTATTTTATTTATAAGGAAAAATAATGCGGACTTTTGTACTATATTTTCTGCGAGTAAATATAAAGTGATTTATATGTTTAATTTAATAGCTTAAAATTACTGGAATCGGCTTGCATTCAAGTAGCTTTTTTCAATGGTTAAACATTAAATCAATTTTTTTTCTTGCGTTATTTACAATGAAGGAAAAAATGGATACTTTTAGTTGAGAAAAAGTTTAATTTTTCTCTACTACAGATTACAATTTCATATATTAATAGGCTTGAAAGATGTTTCAAAACTCTTCTTTTTTTCGAAAAATGCCTCAAAGGAATGCTCGTGTTACAGTTACTAATAATATAAACTTTTTAAAGTGTTAGAACATTTTGTTGATGTCTTAAATATTTAGCAGTCATGTAATTTAATAAAATGTATAATAATATCCAATCAAAAGAAAAAAAAGAAGAAAATCATTACCATTTTTACGCTATAAATATTATTGTTACTACCATATATAATCTAGGTTGTACTAAGAGACTCTTTCTTGCTAGATTAAATAAAGAAATAAAATAAAAACCAAGGCTAAAATATAGTGGTATATTACTTAAATAAGTTTAGATTATACAGTTTCAAAGAATTAATTTCAGAATTGAAATGTATTTTCAGTTTCATAAAATTTAAAAGAATAACTCAGTATTTATTCTCGAAAATGTCTGTGGGCTTACCAATCCTTTCTAATATCTTAATACTTCCATGTATTTTAAAATTATTATAAATTACATAATAATAACACAAATATTAAAATATTTTTTTCTATTTTGGTTAAAGTAAAACAAGAACTTGTACAGCAATTGGTTATTTTAAGGACTATTAAAAATAAAACAGAGCCCTTACCAAAAACAATAAGAGCCACAGGATTAAAGACAATATAAAAGTAATATTCGATTAGCTGGAGACAGGTGATAAATCGCCAAATGTTGCTACCGGTAGCAGACAAATATTGCCAATTGTCTGTATTTCCAATCATTCATTGCATTGTTTCAAAATAACTCTAGCTTATAAAATAATTGTGGAAGAGACAATTTTAAGGGGAGTTGGAAATCTCTCTATACATACTGACAATGTTAAATTGGCTGTTTTCGATGTACCTTTTCTCAATATGTTATATGTACATGCTTGAAGTTTTTCATACAATTAAAGTACACCTTTCTCATTGTACTGAAATAAGCTTTTAGGTAATTTTATATTTTTTAATAATTTATAAAATATTTTATCAAACATTGCGAAATTTGACCCAGTTTTCCCATAAAAAATTTGTAAAAAATAAACTTTGAATTATTTACAAAAAAGCTCATTTCCGTATATATTAGTCATTATTATGAATATATCAAAAAGTTAACATACCTGTGAGCAGTAGTTTCTTCGGCTAGGAAATCCAAAAATTAAAGGCTAAATTTACAATACAAGATACATGTTTTGGTTTATATCAGATGTACGAAGTACTTTATTTACATTTTTCGCCATTCAAATGGGAATGGCTCAGTTTCAACAATTATTTAAAAATAGGTTTTAAGGGCTTCTAATTATTCTAGAGGTTTAAGTAAGGTATTTTTAGAAAGGTTAAAATCTATACAATTTGAAAATGTAAAAATCTCTAATTGTCAAAGGAATATGATTTTAATTTTTCAACTCACCTTAAAATGATGAAAATTTACAACCTTCCTTGCCTAAAAAGCTCGCATCTAAAAGTGTCCTCTTGGAGAGATTTGTGCCCGTTTAAACGAACAAAAATAGCCACTCAGAGAACTCGGAGACGTTAAATCGCGTATTTATTTTAAGAAGGAATGTCTTTTTTTTAAAGAATAATTTTGTCTTCCAAAAAATTTTGCAATTACGAAAAATTACAAAAACAAGACGTTCCTTTTTACATTTAAAAGATTAAAATTTTCTTCAACAAACATTGTAGAATTCTCATTATAAAACCACATAACCTGAAGTAATTTTCTATTTGTTTTTACAAACTCATTGCATAAGAAAAATCCACACTAGATAATAAATATGCCCTAATAGTCGTAATAAATATGCAATTTAAAATCCATTGTTCATGTGTAGCTTGTGAAGAGGGATTATGCAATTTTTTCCCCTCGCTACAAAATTTCATTTTTGAAAATAAAATGCTCGCATTTTCATAAATGTGTTTAACCAAGTCTTTTCTCTTTTGTAAATTAATCGTCCGTTATGATTAATTTCAACTTTTTATGAGAAAATATGTTTTAAATTGTTTATTTTTCTGTAAAGAAATTACTTGTTTTTTTCCCTACATCATCCTATTTATAATGCTGGCAATTAAGTCACGTCCCTAAACGCGTGACTCTTTCTTTCACAGAGTGCTTAAAAATTGCTAAATACATTAAAATAATGTATCTTTGAACTGATTCCGCAAAATGTTTTTAAATTTAAGTAACTTCTTTTTTACGTGTTTTTTCAAGAAAGATAACATATTTTATCTTCTAAAAATTTTTTCTTCCCTTAAATTAAACATTCTGTTTACTTTCGGGTTGTTATTTAAAATGTTTTTGGTTTTCTTTTATTGCTTACAGAAATTTAGAATTATTCGTATTTGAAAGGCTTAACTGAATTAATGATATCGGATGATATTTTTCCAAATGCAAAGCTGCATATCGTATTGCAGAGTTGGATTGTGTGTGTGTTAATTTTTTTCCTACGTTTATTATTCGAAGAGCTAAAAAAATTCATTAAAACCAATCAGATTTTTCATACAAATATCACATTCCTGATTTTCTAGATTACTCATTAAAAGTATTTCGACGTTATGATGAATATTAAGACATCATATAAATTTTGATACATTTGCATGTGCTATCGTATGCTTTAGTGTGGCCATCGTAGCAGCAAGGATAACTTAAGACTTTTTGAGGCCCTAGGCCTTTATCAAAAAGTAGACCCCAACTGAGATCTTGAAAAAAGTAGACAGTATATGCTATATTCGCACAAACTATAATTTAATTAAATTAATGTTCACCATTCCCAAACCGGCTTGACCGATGGCCACATTTCGACTAAATGGGTTGAAAGATTGTTTATGGTATCAGGCCTAGACCTAGACATGGGCAACGGTCATCCCCATTATAATACAATCTTGCCACTTTTACCCAGTTGACACGCAGTTTGAAATTCCCTCTTGTTTTGGAGAATGTAAACGGGAATAATATTTGGTCCTTAAAATTATCCAAATCATGATCTTATTTAGACTGAGTCGAGAACGATACGGGCCATAGGGCCAGGCCAAATTGACCCATGCCTTAAGAAGTCCCTGGGTAGCAGAGTGGTTGTGGTCAGCGTTGTCAATACGTGGGCTCGTAACCTAGTGTCATTGAAGACCCGCCGTTTAGAGGAACAGATGCACGTTAAATCTGTTGAGTCTCAAAATTTTTCTGTTGGTGCAGTGTTGTAGTTGGGAGAGAGGAATTCCAGCTCATGTGTCGTACCATGGTTCAACAATTACAAGGGCCGTCACCAATAGCTCTCACGTTGCTTCAGAGTGTGATATTACTTAAAATCTTAAGATTTAGTAGGATATGTCGTCGTTGTCAAACCAATATCTGATATGTGCCATTTTTGGACAATTTGACTATTATGACTAGTTAACTAACCAAATTTTTGTATAAAAAGACTGCTATAGGACTCTATGCAAAATACGGTGAACTGTGGTTGTGGTAATAAAGTATAATGTGGACATCAACCAGAATATTATCAAATAAAAATATCTCAAAGTCACAAAGCTATACTTTTTACACATAGCAGAGATTGGTTTGATCAACACCAAACACATCGATACCAAAAGGAGAATATGAAGAAAATAACAATAAATTTACAACTGAAGAAATTTATATATTTAATGCTCAGTTTCATATTTAACCCCTTAATAAATGATTAAAAGTTAGGTAATCCGCTCTCCAGGGCCCCCTTTTTTCACATAGACGCGCGTATGTGGTCTATTGTGGGGAAAAGAAATGGGAAAATAAGCAAATTTTTTTCTCAAATAAGCAAATATTTCGAAAACACTGTGTCAATATAATTTTATTGCATTCTAAAGCCTTCGGAATAATTTTGCTGATAGCAGTGCAAAGAAAAAAAATCGTATTTTGGAAAGACGTATATGTACGTTCGGGCAGTTGATACACTAGCCGAGTGAGAAGTATATATACACCGCTGTGTGTATATACGACTCGGCACTTAATGGATTAATTTTATGCAATAAATAAAAAGAATCTATGGCAGGCAAATTAGTAAGCAAAATCGCGAAGGAAAGAAAAAGAAAATTTAGGAGAAATATTCAATCTTCATGTATTCTTTATCAAAATATTTTTAGACGGATATTATTAAAAGTCGTGATAATTATTTCGCATTCGTTTTTGTTGAACACCATACCATTTAGCAGGATATCTTCATTTTCAGAACTATCCGCTTCCTTAATAAAGCAATAATACTAGGAGCAGGATATGAGCTTTTCCACTCTTACACTTCACTCGGGCGCGTAACTGTTAATCACTGAAATGGTGTCCTTTCCTCTTTCCAAGTATTCTCCGGAGATTCCCGGACCGGGGCTTGGGCTCCTGGAAATCCCGATGTTTGTACTCCTTATCTGATGTCTAATTCCCCCCGGATAGCCGGCCTCCATTACCGAAAACCGACTATCCCTCTCAGATGCCCGGATGATGCTGGAGTTATAGTATTTTGTTTTGGTGGATAAAGGTCCCTCTTACAGATCTCATAAATTGGACTCCAGGATAAATACATAGCTTGGGTGTGAGATAGAAAAAGATGATGCCAATAGCCGGTTAATAGTTCTTTAATCCAAGCGAAGTATGCCTCGTGCAAATATATATATGTTAAGAGTTGGAAAAGTTGACTTGATTATTATTGGTAATTTGGATTATGATGCATTTTTGCCCGGTTTAGTGCTCATATATGTACGATTACTTTCAAATAATAAGGCTTAGCAACCAACAAAAAATAATTTTATCTCATTAATTATTATTATGATGATAAATTTTATCTGATATAATTTCAATTCGAAACTCATTATTTTGAATGCTAATAACTAATATCAACACATATTTTAGTTTCCTTTCATAAATGTTTTTATTTTCTTTGATTTTTACCTGAGTTATATTTGAATTCCGGCACATGAAAAAAACATGCGTTAAATATTGAAACAATTATTGTTAACTGAAATTCAGATTAATTTTTTTTAATATTTCTAACAATGGGAGAGTTAAACTATGGTGACGGTAGCCTAGAGGTCAGGATCAACAACCATGAGGTCAGGATCATTAACTCGTAGCCAGCGTTTGTCGAATCGTGGGTTCAAGTCCCGGTGCCATTGAAAACCCACCATGTATAGGTGCTGATGCGCTTTAATTTCTCGTGCCTCCAAGTTCTGTAATGGCCTCCCACCCGGGGAAGCCATCTCTTCATCTACTCGACCTAAATCTGTAGTAGGTAAAGATTGATGACCCAAACTAGCCATGAGAAATCCAATTTATTATTACCAAATATAATAAACAAAGACAAGCAAACTGTAAAGGGAAACTTTAGAGTGATAGAACAATAGCTCAAAATCCTATGTGAATAAGCGAACGAAATCCTAATAGCTTAACTTGAACTCAAAGTTCTCTTAAGAATCCTTACATTCCTTAATTTATTTTAATAGCTAAATCCCGTCCTATAATAACGCATCTAAATTCTGATCCTTACCGTAACAGCACTACTCAGCTTCTTTTCCTTCCCCCTTCTTACGATTATTAAACCACCACATATAAACTAGCTAATCTGCGTATCATGGTTTCTTCTTGAGAGGGATGGTTGTGAAATAACTCGATTGCTGGCCCCAAAGATTCCCCAAGAGGATTAATAGAAATTCACGTAAAGCCCCGTCACAGTTCTTACGTTAGAAGGGTGTGGAAATTGAGAGTGGAGTGCTAGCTCTCGTGTCGTCTTCGTCACTTGACCGTGGTTCAAAATTACGAGGTCCATTGCAAATACCCTTAGTGCTGCTTTAGTGTGTGACGCTAAGTAAACATTCATTCACTCGCGAGAATCAAAGCATGTCTCAAAAATGTTATATTTTATATAGAGTGGGAATAAATACTCAATTTTTTTCTCTGATATTTTTAATGTAAAATTATCTGATGACAGTGCCTTTGGTAATATTACGCAGTTTTTAATTATTATTATCTTTTCGTCATCTAGCCTATCTTTCAGCTCTACAAGTTTATTCCAATGTTTTGTTTCCATTTTATCGAACTGTATAGTACATAATATTTTATTTAATTAATAATGAAATGAGTGTTGCTCTTAAAACACAGATTAAACTATTTCTATCATATTTATTAAGATACAATACTAATATTTTTTGTATATATTATTTCTATCAGATTACATTTAGAAATTTCATTGTATTCATTTTGAAGATATGGAATTATTTTATAAATAATTCCCAAACTGTGATTCGGTTCATTTTTCTCATCTAGTATTAGAAGAATATTGATACCTCAGATGAAATAATACGCTCAAGTAATTATTTTGCGTTTATAAATTAGTATCCGTAAAAATTGTACATTTATTACGTGCTTTTATCTGTATTTTGTTAAATTAGGAAATAAGATATTTTACATACACAATTTACTTTTATAATTCGTAAAAAAGACAACAATTAAACTTTTTCGGAATCACTTTTTCAAATAAAACTATTTTTGTAAGTAATTCATCTCAAGCCAGTTACAATAAATCAATTTCAAATAATTCCTGGAAGAAAAATTTGTAAAATATTGTACAATAGTTTTATTTATTACATAAATTATTTAATTTGAGAAATGTTAATATGGATCTTTTCCATTTAAAAGTTTGAACAAATATATTTTAAAACTTTATATAAAAAAAACATTACTATCATGAAATATGTATTTTGTCCGCAATAAGTTTATTCTTGTAACAAAGTAGTAA
The DNA here is from genome assembly GCA_019973955.1 of Trichonephila inaurata madagascariensis. Classification (NCBI taxonomy): domain Eukaryota; kingdom Metazoa; phylum Arthropoda; class Arachnida; order Araneae; family Nephilidae; genus Trichonephila; species Trichonephila inaurata. The sequence goes on along the minus strand of BMAV01017476.1, from coordinate 300,243 downwards.
CACATATGTTGGTATGAATAACTCTAAAAATGCACAGTTTAAAAATAATAAGTCTAGATCATCGCAGTCTCACTCTGAAGGGAGTTAGATAACCCAACGTGGGGTGAGCGAGCATATCGAAATGTCGAAAATAAAAGATTATTTAAAAAAAAATTATTAATTTATTGAAAGGTGTAGCATTTATATATACACGTTTTACGTAGACACGTTCGATAGGTTGCCCAAATGTTCCTGAAAATGCCAGAGCAAAAATATAGGTTCGAGAGCAACGAGACCAAATTATTTTTCTAATGACATTTTTACTTTTAGAAATAGATAATTAAGGAAATAAGTATTTAATTTAATTAAAATAGTTTTGTAATATGTTCCAATTTTAAAATTGAAAAAAAAAGTATAATACTTATCCTATTATTTGAAAGCAATACATGCAAAATTTAATACATATATTGAAAATTTGTGCGATGTACCAATTGGGTTGGATTGTACCTTTAGTGTCAAGATGCATTCAATACATTGTTATTTTATGGGGAAGGGGACGATGAAAATTGATTGAAAATTAATGAGCACGGATTGAAATGATTATATGATAAAAAATAATAATTCCAACTATAACTCTGAAATGATAAAAATAAAGGTATAAAAAGCACGTTAGAATTTATCTTTATCTAAAACAGTATTAGTTAAAAAAACTGAAACAAAATATTTGAATTAGTGATGGCTGACCACGTTATTAATGCCAGACCACCCGATATTCAGGTTTTTTACCCAGTTAATATCAATGTTGATAAATGATAGTTTAAAAAACTATGAAAAACACACTTTCATATTTAATCGAACTAAGAAATTGCTGACGCATCCTCCCCTTTTACACCTAAAGAACCCTTTTTTTGTTTGTTGTATTTGTATTAACCATAAGCGTTTTCACTTTAGGTTTTTAACATAATCTTTTAGTCGCCAAATCTGGAATTAGTCACTAAATCTGGAATCAGTCGCCAAATATGGAAATGGGAGATCGTTAATCCTGATCAACCTGATTTGGTCAATGGTGTAAAATTATGTGATTATTGTATTGTCATGGGTCCTTGACAATTGTGCTAAATTTCGAATTAATCTGACCTTTTAAAGTGGGTAATAATTGAGTCCAAAGATTCCGTTACATACAGGTGAAGCTAATAAAAACGTGTTAAAAATTAAAGTTTGCAAGGAATAAGAATTGCATTTTGAGAGTATGTGTTAAAATGCATTAGAAATATATGAGATACGAGTAAAAAAAATACCTTACAGAGCAAAAAAATCTGATTGTAAATGTTTCGAAAGAGGGCCCTTTGGAGTCAACGATCAAAATACATTAACCCCGAAAACTGTTTGAGTTTCTGACTTGTTATTTATAAGATTCGCTCAGCATCCTATTTTGCGGAGAAGGAAATGCTAAAAGTTGATAGAAAATGCATTTCATTTTCTCCGCTTGGCTGGCAGAAAACTGCAACGACACCTTTTCAAGATTCTTAGAACGCAGCCCACGAAAAATATCCGTTTTCCGATTTTTCCCGTTTTCGACTCCGATTACTTCTGTAGTGCTTCATCCGGGCCTTTTTAACGTGGGGGAGGGGTACTTCGACCTATATGTCACGATCTTTCCGAACGAAATATCACCGAAAGAAGAAGGATTCTAAAATAAGCGTGTCAAAAATGTAGCTTTTCACATTCTTTTCCCGGATTACAAATGCGATGGCACTGTTTTCTCAGAAACCTAGTACACCGGAATTTTTAAAATGAGAAGAAGGATAGACAGAAATTAAACACATTTCATTCAAAATTATAAATAAAGTTTGTTTGCGTAAAAGATAAAAGTATATCAGTTTGCCTTTGAAGTTTGTTTTTTTAAATAAGTATTTTTCATTTTATTAAAAGTGCATTGAATTTAAATCAAAATACTTATCTTCAATTTTGAAATTCAATTTATTTTCTTTATCGAAAAATTTATAAAAAGGTAGAATTTTGATAAGTTCTTTAAATTATTCAAAATTCATACTTATCATCTGAATATGAATGAAAACACTACATATTTTTATTTCAGCTTAGCAGTTTTTTATAAAAACTATTTATAATTTTAATTATTCTATTTTCCATTAAATGATATCTATAATATTACTTACAGTTAATAATTTCAAAGAAATGTATAAAATATAAAAAAAGAACCGTGAGTGAATATATATATATAATGTTTATATGTAATTAAAATTTGTTGTGATTAATGCCACCTGCCCGACGAAGCCAGATCGAGGCTCGCGAAATTCCTCGCGGCTAAGGGCTAGAATTTTTACGCCTGTCGTTAGCTTTAGCATCATGCAGGGAACAGTACGACTTTTTTTGGTTCCACCCCAATATAGAAGGAGAAAACCCTGGGGGTGGACAGGGGCCTCCCACCTCTCTTCCCCTTCCACCAACCACACGAGAGGACTTGCGGCTCGACGGCTATTTAGATTTCCCCCCTGCCGCAAAGGCACTATACATTTAAAAACATCCATGTTTTCTCCGGGATTCGAGCCCAGTCCCTACGGTACCACAGTCAGCGTCGCTAACCACTATACCGGTTGGACGACATTAAAATTTGTAAACGTAGCCATACTTTTGGGACACCTGGTATATTAATTATCTGTATTGAATATTTAGCAATGGCAGAATTCTAAAACTGCTTATTTTTTTATCTTTTGGTCTGTATTTAATTCTTCAAATGTTATTTTTTTTACTATTTTGAAAGATACTAAGCAGCTGGTTTAAACAAAAAGCTTTTTAAAACAGTTTTGCTTTGAATGTTGTCATATTTTTAGACACTAATAAATATTTTTTTGAAATTCTTATAGTAAAAGCGAACCACTTTCAATATTTACTTAGAATGAAACCCATTATCTCTATAACATTAAAATATATTCCGGTGAAAAAATTAATTTCTTAAACTACAGTTTGAATGAAAAACATTCATTTGTACAATTGTAATACTAATGTTCTTAGACATGAATAAATATTTATTTGTAATAATTATATAGATCCTTTTTCAACGTGTATTTAAAATGAGTTGATTATTTCAACTTTTTAATCCTACGTATTGCCATAAAATTTATATAGGAATTTATTACACAATTATAAAAGATTCATGAAAGATAACGAATGTTTATATATTCATGGGGAAACTGTATTGTATTTTAAAACATTCATTTCAAAGTTAATGTCTCCTTACCCAGTTTCCCGATCGTAAATCTCAAAATAATGCTAATGCAATTAAGTTTACAACTATCTTTTAACAAATTTCCCGCAAATATGTCGGTTGTAATTTTTGGAAATTTGTCTCATTAAAATATTTTATCATTTAGAAAGATAAAGTGCATTTGATTGTAACAATACATAGTTTAAAATGAATTGTTGCATTGTTAAGGCATCAGGAAAAAGGAGTAAATGTAGTTAGTTTTTAATGTTTTTATTTTTAAAGTTACATTACTGTAAAATTTGTTACGAATGTATTTTTTCGTTAATATAATGTTTTTGTATAGTCATTTCGTGTACTTTTTCTCTGATAATTTTGAATAGAATATCAAAAATTCTGAATTGTCTAAGCATTCATTATTGAAAGGAAATGCTAAATTATATATTGAGTTTTGATTTTGGATTTGAGATTTTTTTAATGCTTTTTTTATGATAGAATATATTAATTTCAAAATATGAAAGCACAGATTTAAGACTAGTAAAAGCAAAATTAATAAGTAACAATTTTAATTCAACGTTTACTAAGCACATTTAGGATTTTTATTTATTAAAAAGTTATAAATGATATTGAAGTTTATAAACATTAGATCGAAAAAAAGGTTTTATACCTTAAACTTTGAATTTAATTAATATCATAGGTTTGTGGGCTGTTTTCCTTGTAGCTAGTAAGGAAAGTGAAGTTGGATCTAATAGAAATCTCAAAATTCTTTGCGGTTGCATATTTCCGATTTAGTGAACAAAAACGTAAAGGAACGAAATTTTCAAGTTATAACTAGTTTAAAAAATCATTTGCAATAGTAGTTTTAAAACTTCATGTCTATTAATTGCAGCATTATTTATTTTTAAGTATATCAGTTTTTGTTTTAAAAATGAAGAACTGGAAAATAGTATATTTAATGCAACTGATATAAAACTGTAACTCCATAGTTAGAATTCTTTTTTATCATAGTATTTTATTGTATGAAAACAAGAAACGAGACTTTGACTCGTTTGATAACTTAAGATTTTCCAGAATTTTTTGAGTACGTTTTTCCTGAGCCACATGACTAAAAAATATAATTACATCGCTTAAAACCCTTTAAATCTTTTTTTATAAAAAAAGAAAAAATCTTTTTAAGTAAATAAATATGAATTTCTTTTTAGAACTTTCATCTACCTATATTTATACATTTAAATGGACAAAATTAAACAACCATATATTACTCCTTCAAACAAATTGGAATAGACTTCTCTTTTACGGGTGGATAAATTCAAATTGCCTTTTTTGAATCGTTTCATAAGAAATTCGTTTAAGTTTCTATAAATAAAGAAATGTTAGGCATATCATTGTAAAAAATTGGTTACATTGTGCTGTATGGCTACCATATGTTCTGACAACTGCTAAGAATTTCTTTCAAAAAGGAAGACACAGAGGAAAAAATAGTAAACAAAATTAGAAAAAGAAAACCTCGGAATATAGGATAAAATTTATAAATGCTTACTCTTAAAATGCTCAATGCCTTCAGTTTAATCTGAGAAAGTAAATTAATTCAAAATATAATTGCTGGTATAAATGAAAGTAATATGATGTTTAGTGAAAAATGATTAATATATATTGAGAAAAAATCAAACTGTTGTGAGAAGTATTGTTAATTTATTTTAAATAGGAGCTTCACTTCAAAAGTTAGACGCAATGTAAAAATAATATAATTAAAAGTATTGAAAAGACTTCCTAGCCGTTGTCACTTAATTATTGTGATGAAAGTTGACTACAATGATGGTTTGCGAATACAGACGTTTTAAGGCATGGGGAAGTTGGGTTTGGGCCCAGGGCCTGGGCCTATAGGGATTCCTCGCTTCGTTCTCAACTAGGCCTCAATAAGATCATAACCCCTCAAAATTTTAATCGATAAGTGTTATTTACGGGCATATTCTCTGTATGACTGGTAATTTCGAACTATAAACTCGCTGGCAAGAGTGACAGATCTGCATTATTAGGCTAGGACTGTCGTTTGTGTCTAGTCCTTGCTCAAATCGGTTTGTTCTTAGGTTTGTGATATTGTCAGTCCCATATATCTTTATTTGTTATGGAATTTGTACTAGTAATTATTTATACTAGAATTTGACTACGTATGCAATAAAAACTACTTGAATCGTATGTAGGGCCTACATTTGTATAGGAATCTGGGCCTCAAGTAGTCTTAAAATGTTAAAACCTTTCAGTGTAAAGACATATTGCCAACCATATAAATATGAAAAGAAAAAGAACTGTGCGAATTGCTTTTGAAATGAACTTCGTATCTCAGAAGAACATTTGTTTTTAGTTATCGATACCATTCTTTAATGATGTATTGACATCACGTGTAATATATACTGACATCATATATTTTTGCACTTGTAAATATTAAAAAGAGATATGAGCCGCTCAGAAGTCAATACGGTTAATTCAATTTTGTGATATTTTCTGATTTTTGTACATTTTGATGAAATAAATAATATTCTTCTTAGTTATTAAAGGATTTACTCGTTGCTTCCTTTCTTTTAAGACCTAGAAAAAAGAAAGCAATGAGTAAATCCTTTAATAACAAAGAAGAATATTATTTATTTTATCAAAATCTACAGGAATTAGAAAATATCAAAGAATGGACTTAACCGCAATGGCTTCTGAATGACTCATATATTAGACACATAATTTTTCATTGAGTACATTTGCTTTCACAAAGGCTATACATTTCAATTTTTTAAATGTATTATCCATTTTATTTTAATATTGAAAGGATTTGCTTCTTAATGGTTCCTTCATAATCCCAAATGTGGCAGAAATATCTATACTTATTATTACTCCCACTAAGAATTACAACATAAACAATATACCACTACTCTCTTTTCAAAACCAACACATTCCGTATTCATCCACATTCATACAAATCTTCGACAATATTTACGAATATCAAAACATTCATAAATGACAATTCATTAATATTTCCAAAAGACACAAAAGTCATTGATAATAAGAATCACATGATGGCATAGAAGTGAGTCGTTTCTATTTTCGTTCCACAAGAGTGCAATGAACACACACAAACAAAAAAAAACAGCAACCAATACAAACATCCTTCCTATTTACTGCAAACAATATGAAGGCTCAATCTTTCATTTCCTAGTAACTCATTCCGAAATTCTAAGCAAGTAAATAAAACACAATTCACCAGTAAAATATCGAAATGAATTCTGTTCTATTCATTCTCGGTAGCAATAGGACTATCTGGCAAAGCTGTGTTCGTTTCGTGGTTTGAAAGATGTGGCTGGGGCTCTGCCAAATATCTTATATTTCATATTTGGAAGAAGAGGGTGTATCATAAAACATTCGCTTTTGGAATAAATCGCTTGAAAGTGAAACAGGATCGTGTGGGTAACCGATGACTCCATATACGTGGATTAGTTTTCTTTCTAGTTTGCTTGTTGTATAGTAAACATATAGCGGTTGCTTTTTTTGAACCAACAGGCTATGTGTTACGTGATCACGCATGTCAATTTTAGTTCACGGAATCAACAATGTGATTTAAATTTCCTTACTTGTTTACCCTTGTTTGAATGCTTTAAGTTTTACGTAGCACACATTACATAATTCTGTTGAACTTAACATTTGTTTAATACCGGGTGGTTATTATTTAAGTTACACTATTCAGAGGCATGTAGAACCCGTTCTGCATGTCGAATTTTGATGAAACGTGGAATATATGCTATATGGATAATGGGAAAAAGAATTCTTCAAATTTTGACCACTAGGAGGAAATGTGGCGCCCAAAGAAGGACAAGAAGTATGTTAGAATCGGAATAATGTATTCAATTACAGAATTTGATCAATATGTGCTCCATTGAAACCAATAACGTGTTGAATGCGCATTATAGCGTTTTCAATGGTAACGCGAAGTAACTCACGAGGGATTTCAGCCACATGGTATTTATTGCTAACTTTCAAATCAGGTAAAGTCCTAATTCCTCCTCTACAAACACGGTTTTTTAGAAATCCCCACAACCAGAAATCACAGGAATTTAAGTACAGTGAGCGAGAAGGCTATGCATCCGGAAAATATCTGGATAATCACGATTATCGCCAGAATTAGCAAGCACTAAACAGAGATTTGACTTGACACCCAATGTGAGGAGCTGCTCTATCTTGCATAAAGATAGTGGTTTGCAAACATTGTCGTTCCTGTAAAGCATGAATGATTATCGATGACAAACGCATGATGAATGATTCTCTGCCTATGACTGCAAGTTTATATTGAGGTTTTACGGATTTACATGAGAAATATTTGATAAAAGTCACCTGGTGGTAAAAATTAGTGCTAATTATTTTTATTGCAGAAATATTTTCCCCATGGTCCATATAGCATATATTCCAAGTTTCATCAAAATCCGATGAGCAGAACAGGTTCTACAGGCCTCTAAATAGTGTAACTTTAATTATAACCACCCAGTATATGTTACTACTTTGTGGCTTTATTCCGTTTTCTTTAAAAAAACTTAATACGTTTATTTTTAAATGCTAGATTCATCCCTTTGTTGATATGCGATTTGACTTTCGGTAGCCTTGTGGCCATGACCACGAACTCTTGCCGGCATATCGCGGATATACCGTAAAATCCGGCGTATGAAGCGCACCTACACTTTCAAGCTGCAATTTTTAGTTTTTAGGTATATTCGCCGTATATCGCTCTCCCTCGTTTTTTACGAAGAAATCTGAAAAGTAGGTATGCAATTATCTTATGCTTTGAAGTAATTTATTCGAGATACTACACCAGGCTTTTGAAAAAAATAGTTTACTTCTAGAACAATAATTCTTTAAGTTTATAAAGAATGTCCTTTCTTTTAAAGAAACAGTATTTCTCGATCTATGTAGAAGTCTAATTTTTTTTCTATGCTCAAATTTTTTTTATTTTTAACGCTATCACTGATCTATTCACTGATCAAGTTTTGGGCATGACAATTTTAATTTTGATAAAAAATAACTATTACTCTATATAAAAGTACTAATAAAAAGGTTTAAAGAGCTATAATTAAAACTCATTGACAAAAAGATAGCAACTCGTTCAAATCAAAACAAACATTGCAATCATTTAACTGTTGCCAATTTGAAAGCAAAATATATCTATTAAAAAATTTGTAAAGTAAAATAAAGTTTAAAAAACACGAAAATAATTCGCTAAAATATTTTAAATGAATAAAAATCGTATTTTGCGGTTGAAAATCAACAGAAAACTCCCGGTTTCGGATTAAAATTTCTGGTTTCAAATTGGGCTTACTTTCCCAAACTAAAACAACTGTAACTTTTTTTCTATCTGATACAGAGTTAAAAGTATAAGATATGTTAAGAAAACTTATTAAACAGGCTACAAAAATAGACTAAAAAATAAATTTTGATTTTTTTTTGAAGAAAATGATGATTTTTTAAACTAGTCGGATACCTTAAGAAAACCCTCAAATTAAATAAATATTCACTAAAATAAGAATAAAAGATTATTTTTTTTCGAAAACCTTTCAGATATGTATTGTATTGAAGTTATCATTTTTGTATAAATGAACAAATCGCACTTCATGCAAGGTCCTTTAATACCATTTTGATCGGTTAATAATCTAACATTTGTGATACGGGATTACTGGCGCAGTACCCCTGTATGATTTGTTAAACAAGGGGTGTTGCATGTTAACTTTTAAGCAGTATGAGTGGGCATTACTGAACAATTCTGGGACTACTCAACAATTTTGAGTATCACTTTCATTTTTTAAAATGGGAAATGATCTTTACCGCACTGTTGCCTGATAAAAATCATGTAAGTTCTTAAAAATATAATTGTGCTCTACTTCTATTTTTCATCGCAGTTTTAAGTATTTGTGACGGATCTATACGCATTTTTCCAACTAATCCTCTTGGGAAATCTTTGGGATATCAATTCGCGTTATTCATTACCAAACCTTCGGAACTAGATATGTAAATTAACTTACTATAAATAGGCCAGGTTTTCTAGCCTGGGGGAGAGAAGGAGTGGATATACTCGAGCCAGGTGAGATTACTACTGAAGGTATAGTATAAGAGAATTATAGTGATTTGATTCTTATTAGGAGGAAACTTTAAAGTGACGATTGTTCACTAAGATTGAATTAAGATTAGATTAAATCTGATGATAGGTTAGATCCTTAATTAAAATAAGGATAAAGTTTATTAGTCTCCTAATAACTCATGTTTTATTGTCGTTGTTCCGCTTTTGCGGTTAACATTGAGACATTCTCTTGCTACTGTTAGTGGAAAATGTGTCTGTTCTTAGTGTGAAAATAAATAGATTAATTGAATCATGTCCAGAGTTTCTTCCCCCCTCCCTTCCTCACATCTAGGCACTCGAGAGTGAGGCGCGAGCCTCTTACATATTTCATGCATCTGAGATGACACAAACAATTATTATCTTTAAATGAATAGTCCAATTTTTCTGATATTAATTTCAATTACCACCGATATTTTTGAGAAACGTTACGGGGAACTCACAACGAAAAAAATTGGTCATATATTTAAAATTTAGTCCTTTTCTGATATTTATGCAGGTGTATTGTTTTTAATCTCTCTGGAATCAGAATGGATGATTCAAGAAATAAAAACGACACAGACCATTAGTTCAAAGTTTAATTTTAGTTTTAAAATGATTAGATGAATTTATATAAATTACTAATTAAAAATGATTATAAATATTTTTAAAGTAAAATATTATCTTTTTATGAAACGTATTTTCTTGCGAATATATAGATTTGTCACTCATTTATTGAGGCATTTACAATGATGCATCCATTTGTAATGCTCTGAAAGTAAGAAAATCACAGTGAATTGCTCCTTTTAAAGCTAAGTGTTGAGAATCGCTTTCGAAAACATTACGTTTGTAAATAAAAACACAAGAAGGAAATAGCTGATGATACGTAATTTTGAATCATAAAAACATGAGTCACGTGATAGCACGAGTGATGCAATAGATGAAAGGAAGAAGCAGGAATGTCTTTTTTCTTTGTCGTAGTAAATTAAATTTAATTGAAGCAAAACCTTGAAGTAATTCTACAAAGTGAGCAGCGTGAAGTTGTTTTCATATTTTAAAGGGCATTTATACGTCATTTAAAGAAATAATCTAGAAGTCATACAGTAGAATATCATAGCCGGCTATTTGTGGAACAAGTCTTAATGTTTTTGATAACCATTTACACTTACTAATTAAAAAATTTAAGACAGTGATTGTATGCTCATGTGTCATACAGTAGATATTGTCTGAAAACTAGGAGATAGCCAATCGCCTTTAGTATCTCTAAAACGACATTAATTCACTGTTAATAGCTGTGTGAAATAATATAGATTGTGTGTGTGAGGTATATAATATTAAATCCAGTTATTTCATAGCTTTTATATATGGATATTTCAATGATTATTATCAAATATAATATCATCTAATTAGGGATGGAAATCCTTTTTAAAAAAGATCGATTTTTAAATCAATTCGAATCGTAACCTGATGAATCGATTCACAAAAAAATCGAGGTCTAAAAGATCGATTTCTAAGTAATCCATTTTTTTTCAAGTCTGAATTTAACATGTAAATATAAATCCATTTTATGAAAAACAAAGAAGATACCATAATAAACGATCTCTTATCAGTAAAATCAGCGAATTTTGTTAGTCCAGGAAGTTGGACAAGTACAATTATTCTTATTAATATATCAAAATATCAGGTATAAAAGAAGACATTTATTTTCTTAATTTATTTGTTACATTCAAAAGCTTAGAAAATAGGTAATATAGCTTATAGTTCCCAATGCTTAATATCTAAGCTTTTTTTAAAAACAACAGTCTGTCAAGTCTACTGGGATCCAAGCGGGACCGCTCATCACTTGAGATGTTGCCGGCAATCGAAAAAAGGCGCTCACAAAGAACAGATGATCCCACGATACTCAAATACATCATGGTTATTGAGTGAACGTGATGATAAATAGAGTTTTTTTTTGTTTTGTTCTTGCCACTAAAGTATAGGTAGTACATTTAACTAATTATATTTCAAAGATAGTACATTCAACTAATTGTTTATAATTTTATGGTTTTGACCAAAACATAAAAAAAATCGAAAGATGATTTTCTAAGATGAAATATCGATTCACTGAATCGATTCAGTGCTACATATCAATTTGAAAAATCGATTTTTTTTGCCCGAGAAATCGATTTTTCGATTAATCAATCTGAGATCACCATCCCTACATCTAATAGAGTAGTACGTTGGCTCTTTTAGTATAGTGTGCAATCTTTCCAGGGATTTATTAGTTATTTAAATAAAACATTTGAATCTTTTCTACGAATTATATAATAAATTAGTTATATAAATCGCAGAAAGACAGCTTAAAAAATTAAATAGAAAGAAGTAAATTCTTTCTGAAATGAAAAAAAGAAAACTTTCATTGATCATTTAATTAGAAAATTTTCGAAACATTTTACTTTGAAAGTAAATGAATTCAGTTAATATTTTATTCAGTTGTAATTTAACCAGTTAAATCGCATTCTTTTTTTTTTATACAGAACTTTTATTTGCATTGTTCCTCCACCTATCTTTTCTCCTTCCTTCTCTAATGCACTTTCTTTGAAATGGGTTTTTAAAATTACTTTGAGAACTTGAGAGAAAACCTTTGTATTCGGTACTTAATCTCTTTATATCTAGAGTTATCTGCAAACAGAGCTTGTCTATTACGCTCCATCCAATTAAGTATGCTACAGAGTCGAAAATCTGCTAATCCATGATACTTGTACTAAACATTCCCTATTATACAAGTAAATGTAATTTGGTTCGTCTAATTTCGTAAATTTCAATTTGTAATTAAAGTTAAGAACAGTATAAACAGTTAACTTTGGGAATGTAATGTAATTTGCTAATGTTGACAATTTTTATAGTTTGAGTATTAGTAAGTGGTTTCTTTTTGTGTAAATTACGTCTAAAGATATAATTTATTATTAATTTTATATGATATACTGCTTCTCCTATTTAATGTTCGTATTGTTTTTACATTTATATCAATTAATTTTAGTTAGGTAATTTTGTTTCTTTTGGGGAATAAATGTTACATTCCCTTGGACGACAGTTAACATTGTAATATAAATTTATCTTTTCAATGAGCTAAATTCATGACTGTCACATAATAAATGCCATCACGTGACATCAAAACTGTACTTGTTGTTCTCTTTCTTAAATTGTGAAACAATTTTAAATTTGATAATCGGGTAAAGATGTTCAAATATTAAGATTCTTCAAAGAGCTTTTCAAAATTGAAAAACACTCTTACAATGTACGTTCACTTTTTAATCAAGCACATTTTGTTTCCCGTCGTGCGTTATCGTTTTTGACAAATATGTACTTTTTAAGAGCAAGTTTCTGTAAAAAGCAAAAGTTGGCAATAACGAAATGGATAAGCTGATTGGCTGAAAGTATGATTTCATTTATCATATGACTATGACGTCACATGAATTTATGAATTAATTGGCTGGAAAGGCGTGATTGCAGTTATGTGATTATGACGTCACATGAATTTTTATCTCTTTGCACGATGCAATAAAATCGTACCAGAATTTTTTTGGAGTTTATATATAGGATTCTTCTTTTTATATTGAGATTTTTCTTAAATATACTTTAAAGATCTTATTTGATTCTTAAGATGTAGCTTCTTTTTGAACTAAATGACAAAATACATATTTAAGTAAAGTTCGCGAGCACAATATAACAGCTTTCATTCAGACATATATATTTTTTTTTCTTTATTTAAAACTTTAGTTTTCCTGTTATACATGATTAATTCCCGAAGAAAAAAAAATACAAAATCCAAAAATTCTTTGTACATAAAGATAATTCTCCGCCAGCATTCAAAACAAGTATGAAAGGGAACTAAAAAAAGAATGGCGTCGAAATTTCAATAGATGCCACTTGAAAAAAGCTTTTGAGTAAATACATATTTTACGTACAATTTCTTTTTACATTTCCAAAAGCAATAGTACAGAAGTGTTTTCTGATTGCATTTTTTTACCTCCACTAGTTTATTAATGCGTTGCGTTGCATTGTACTGCGAGTTTTTCCGACAAGGTGAAAAATTCCCACATTCTAGTGGCACCATCTTCGTATGCCAGATCTCACACGGAATCCTATCAGTCCATTATTAAACTCCACTCCTTGCTTCCAAGTTCACTTCAATCTATCTTGGCATTCCCAGTAAATAGAGTAATTTCCTGCTAGCTTTTCTGCTTGCTTCCTCTTTTCCCTTTTTTTTTCTTGATATTTTACTTCGTACTTCCCTAAAGATTTCGAATGAAATTTATAAAGATAAAAAGAAAACTAGATATTTCGATTTTTTTTTTTTTTGTTGTTGTTCTTATTTCTTTTACTCTTTTACTAGTCCCTCTGTTATTCTTTCCCCTTGTACTCTGTTTTTAACTGGCTATTTTCTCTGAGTAAATTCTGTGACAAGTAACATCTGTGCTTTCGGAATTATAGTTCGTGAGACGGCCTGTTCCTCCGGCTAGGCGAAGTGGTACAATGGAATGATTCTTTGGTGCCATTTATGTGCAAATCGTAATCGAATCTTAAGTTTGTTCGAATGATTCTTTTTAAATTAACATCCTTTGGAGACTAGGATTTCGTTTTAAGAGAAAACAATTATTTGAAGTTTAAATAATTCCTTGGCATTATATTTGGCTGTTCATAACCTTTTTTGATTATAAGGACAGATGGAATAATGCACTGTTCTTATGTATTAAAATGGTTTTATTAAGTTAGTATATAATGTAAGCAAAATAATTATATAAAAATACATAATTTTGTGAAGGTTCCAGCTTACACGAAAAGCCTTAAAAGTAAAAATTAGTAATACCTATAATAATACTGCTGCTATATTTGTTACACCACAGAAATGAAAATAAGCAATAATGATTATAAATATAAGTAATCTAAAAATATATATAGTGTGAAATCTCTTATGCTTCAAAAGATACTATAATTGTTAGCAAATACAATTTTCTTCAATTTAAAATATTTGGCAACAAAATGTTTAAAAATATGCTCCGGATTTTCCATTTAAAAAAAATACTGGCCTTAATTTTTGTTCTGGCATAATTATTTCATGGTTGTGAGATGAGGAGGTATTAGCTTTTGTATTTCGCAGAAAAAAAATAGTCGCTATGGATAGATTATTTTTCACTGTTACAGTAATTTAAATTTTTTTGTATACAGCTTGAGATAAAAATAAATTCATTTACAGGATGACTTTTTTAAGTTGATACTATTCATAGTCACCTGGAGCTTTATCTAACAATCGTGATTGATGACACTAAACTTGGTATGAAGAAAAATGATTAAATGGAAAATACGATGTCATGAAAAAAAATTAGTTCCAAAATTTACTGACAGGGATATTTTCAGCGCTATTGTTGCTTCCTAAACTGAGAATTAGCATAAAACACGGGTATGAAAGCAAATTCCAAGCTTATGCTTTATATGCGACACATTCGCAAGTAATTTGGGCTTTAAAAACGTGTAAGCTCCGAAGAATAGTACTCTCATCTCAAGTGAATATGCGACTCACATTACCAGAACGCGCATCATTGGTAAAGCTGAATTATCTAAAGCCGCATTCACAACAAGGCAGCCAGCGTCGAGCGTTGAACGTCTAGTCAATCAGAGACTTGATCTCAGGCGAGATGAAGTCTCTGATTGGCTGGACGCTCAACACTCGAAGCTGGCCGCCTTGGTGTGAATGCGGCTTTAATCATCCACAGCTCCTCGTGATCTTAGAATGCGATTGAATCTACTTAAGGGAGGTTTATATCTGAATGTTTTGAAAGGAATGATTAAGAAGTTCGAAGAAACAGAGTCGCTGACAATTCGGCAAGACAAAAGACGTAAACCTGTGTCCCATGACGTGATATCTGATGTTTCAACTGCGATCGTCGATTCAATTATCATCAACAGTGTGCGGAATACTCCCTGTGACAAGTTGCGTACGGCCATTGGAAATGTTATACAAAGAATCCTTTGTGGAGTGAGTCTCTGTGAGAACTTAGGTCATATTGAATGGGGTCGAAATCTTCACCGGGAAGCAGTGAATAAAAGTTAACATTTCACTGTTATCTTAGATGTACTACTATTTTTCTTTTTCATTCTTTTTTTTAACACTTTGGGCATTGTACAATCCTATCGGCGATTTTTAAAACTAAATTTTATTTACTTTTTATTTTTATTTATAATTGCCCATCCGGTCTAGTGGTTAGTGACTCTGATTGCTGTTTGGTAGGGCCTGGGTTTGAATCCTGGAGAAGGCTTGGATGTTTGTAAATGAAAAGTGCCTTTGCGGCAGGGGGAGGGGTATTTTAAGCAGCCATTGTGCCGCAAGCTCTCTCTTGAGGTTGATGGAAGGGGAAGAGAGGTGGGAGGCCCCTGACCACTTCCATGGTGCTGTTCCTCAAGATTGGGGTGAAACCAAGCGAAAACGTACTGTCTCCAAGATGGTACTTAAAGCTACAGCGAACGACATGCTTACATTTAGCACTTTTCGGCGAACTATTTTGTGGGCCTGTATCTGACCACGTACAGACAGGAGGCATAAGCTACAACAACAACACCTATTTTTATGGAATCCTATTTTGTATGTAATCTCATTGATCTCCATACCTAGTTTGAGGCAATTTCTTTTGTTGAATCGAGGCTACAGGTGGCTCTGAGTAGTGTTAGTTAAAAAAAAATCCTTATATTATCAATAATTGTTTCATTCAACTTTAAGCAAATCGTCTCATTTAATTTATGTTCTATGAAAGAATTAATTTCTGCTATTTTAGTATGTTGTATATGCTATCACTGGTAAACATTTAAGCTTTACCAGAGCTTCAAAAACATATCTAAGCAGAACAATTAAAACATAACTTCATAATAAATTAGGAACTTTACAGTAATACTAAAATTTAACTTGTCCCATGAATAAGGTCATTCATGTATAGGATAAAATTTACAGCTTCGTGTAGTCGAAGTCATAAAAAGTATTTTTAATACATTCATGTACAAACTTTAATATTAAAAAGACATTATAAAGTCTATTTTATTTCAGTAATTAACACATATATCCGTTCAGAATCTTTCGAATCTATTGAAATTTACCCCAAACAAAATACAATAATATTTACATGCAATTCAACTCTTTGTTTCTGTGTATATGCATTTTATAAATATATGTACGCCGGGCAATAGAGTTTCAAAATTATATGTATTTATTTGGATTTATATACAATTATTCAAAGTGCTTGAATTTATTAACTGATAATGAAGTTTATTTAAAATGTGTTGGATGATATAAAATTTTACTTTATGTTTCAATTCAACGAATTAAGTATGCTAACCTTTTGTATGTAATATATGCGATATAAAGTTCTAAAAATTTGGTCAAATTGCAAGGTATTTAAATTAGATTAGACATTCATATGAATATGATTTTATGTATGGAGAATCAAAATGGAAACTGTACTGGCTGTTCAGTGAATATTCAAATATTAATAAAATAAATTAAAACATTCACACTATTCATTATAACTATTAAAATTATACATTTTCCAATGAGATTTATAATCCTGCACTTTTGAAATATATTCTGAAATGCGTTTTATAAACATGTTAATATATAGTAACATTTTGTTCATTAGTTTTATTTTTATTTTCGCTAAAATGAATATAAATGCTTAGGTATTTAATATTTTTTAATTTAAAAAAAATTAATTATTTGAGAATAAATAGTTTTGAATTTTAACAATCTACAGCAAACTTATGGATATATATATATATGCGAAGACTTGCATCACCTATTACGTCTATTGAAATTCGTCTTATATTTGTTTGAAAAGCATATAGAGCTGAAAAGATATAGAGCTCCATATATAATGTATATCTTAGGTTCCCAAAGTAGTTCCTGTGAACCCTTGGGGGTCCTTGTGACTACTGAAGAAGTTCATTAAATTAAAATTCATTTCGGGAAAGTGGTTTGCGTGAACAATTTAGGGAGTTCGGGAAAGTGTTTTATGCAAAATTAAAAGTTGATGATCCACTTCTATTATGATGAATGTTAAAATTAATTATAAAAGTTATAGAGACTGGCACATCAAGTTTTTGTAATGACAAGATTTTACGCAAGATGCCGATTGTGGGTGCGGCCATCTATCAGATTTAAACAGGAACGGAATTACCCTGCTTCAGGCGATAACTATCGCTGTATAGAAGATTTAAGAGATGCAAATGCAACATTTTTTTTTTTTTTTTTTATTTTAAATCGAAAGCAGTACTACTCTTTGTAGTGTTTAGAAAATAAAGTAGGTTACGTAAATATTTTTTTTAACATAATTAATATCTAGTACATACATTTTTTTATCCAAAGTAATACTTTTGTTAAATTTTATTTAGGAAATAGTCTTATTTTATAAAGCTTATAAATATCATCTCCATTTACCATTTTCAACACGTCCAAGTTAAATTTTTTATTTTTCTGTTATGCATTGAAATAGTTGTTTCACTTGGAAGTTTCATGATCAAATTTTTAATATAAAAAGGGAGCCATGGGCATAGTAAGCTTAGGAACCACTGATATGTCTGAAAATATTGAAAAATGATTATATTAATGTAATATATGCATGTTTGCTTAACATTTCCAAAATATTCCATTGATATATTAGCTCATTATGCATGCATATAATGTGCAATTAATTACATACATGTATCTTCAAGTAACTTTCTCATTATAGAAAAAAAATTGTGGAATGATTTTAAACTACACGAACTTACATTTTGGCTTATAGTTAGTGAAGTTTAAAACTAGACAAATCTTTTAAACTCTCTTGCAAATAAGCGAAACAGCAAAAAAAAAAGTTGGTAAAATTCTTAAACTAGTTACAACATTACCATCATCAAGAGCCACTCCCACATAAAGTGGCTTTTAATATCACTGACACTCCAAAATTTAAATAATGTTCCCCGGCAGTAAAAAAACCAAACATTAAATTCAGTTATAAATGAGTTTTTAATTTCTGAATCGTTCTAAGAAGTGTTCAACAAAAATATCCATTTCATCTATCAAAGTAAATCTAATGACTTCTAAATCCCCTCTAAATGTTTGTGAACATTAAACCGTTCTCATCTACCCCTTCTCCCCAATACCACGGGAGTTGTGGACAGCTGCGACAGAAAATATGAGGCCGGTATATAGCACCATTAATTTACTTAATTGTCCCAGGTATTAAACTTTTCGGTACGAGCAGATTTCAGTCGTTTAATGTCCTACCCCGAGTATTAAATAGCTTCCTTTTCGTTTAATAACTTTTTGACATGGATGTGAATTGACGTAAAGGGGAGGTTTATATCGCTGTATGAACTTGCCTATGGAAATGTGTCTGTTTACCAAGTTTATTTCATAATCTGTTTGGAAAGTTTATACGGTGTTAATTGTGTGCCATTTAAAAGGTAATTAAGTTTTGAATTAAAGTGAAACCGAATCCAAACACTCGTTTTAATTTCTTTGATCTGTTAATAAACGTTAAAGTGAAATTAATACTAAGTACTCTTAAGTAATTTTAAAGCAAGCGTCATTAAGTCAATTCGTGTAATCGTGTATAATTTGGTAAATTCCTTGAATATTTTAAGTACCTTGTATACACGTTTAATTAATAGTAAAGGTAACCGTCTTTAAGAGGACCGAAAGTAATATTATGTTAAGTAGTGGTGTACAGATTAACTGTATTTATCATACAGATGGAAATTTTGGAATTAATATTTGACCACCATAACGAATTCTATATTGTCAAATAGGCTTAACTAGCAGTTGTCAAGTATTAATATGTTAACTCGAATGAATTATTCGTCAATTAGTATTTCTTGAGTTGGAAAAAAGTTTTTCTCAAAATCCTGGTGTATGAGGTGTTGCATATTAGTTGATTTAAAAATTTATTTTTGATTTTTTTATCAACATATTATTATTGCAGTGTTATTGAAATTCACATTGAGACTCAATTCTTAAGTCACTACCAAAGAAAAAGATTAAATCAGTTTCATAATTATTGACATACCACAAAGTTTGTATGGGTTTTAACTTTTGACTCATTGTTTTCTGTGGAGCTGTAGAAATTTTTAAAAATTGGTTTTTAATATGAAACGAATATGTTACAGTTCAGTTAAATAGTGTAATGTTCGCGGTGATTAAAAAAATACACGACTTTTATTCATAAAAAAAATATTCGTGTTCTGATAGAAGAATCTCACAGCGACCTTCGATAAACCCGACAATTTTGCCTGTAACAGAAACACCTCTGCAGCACTTCTTTAGAGAGAGCGTGGAGCCGATTCGTTACATTCTGCTTGCCTTTATATTTAAATCTTTTATTTTTTTTCTTTTGTTATTTCTTTTCATGGCTAAAGTTTACACAAAATTTAATGCAATAACACTGATCAAGTTTTTCAGTCATTTTATCTTAAATGAAAATCTGAAATCTCTCACTTCACAGTTTCTTCTTCATGAGCAATCAGTTGACGACCTGACAATTCACGCAGGGAAGAAAAAAAAAATTCTCGCATTTTCAATAGAATATTCCACGTGCCCCAGACACGCTTCATTTATTTATGCTTGATAGGATATAGTCGAATATCTTTCGAACTCCGCATTTTTTGCTAGGCTTAAAGAGAAGTTTTTCTTGAATATTCCCAAGTGAGAGAGAATTTGAACTTTTTTGACAATTTTTTTTAAATGTAAGACTAAGCATCAACTCTGTCAAGTTGAGTTGGGTTGAGTTTGGTGTTTTATGGCGCAAGAGCCAGTTTTAACTATACTGCGCCAAACATTCATAGGTCTGTGGTCTGGACGGGAAAAGAAGAAATTGGATGACAAGAGGGAGGATCGAAAATAGAGAAAGATCACTGGGGTACCCCGGGGTCGTGACACCCGTGTTTACCAAAGATATTAAACCGCTTGGGAAAAGGAAAAGATCACTAGGGTACCTCGAGATTGTGACACCCGTACCCACCTAAAGAAGCCTCCTGAGGGGTCAACTCTGTCAAAGTCTGTAGAATTAAATTAAAAAAGCTGTTGTACGTCCAATCACTGAAATTTTTTATCAAGACATGGCTTAAACAGGTAATGAGATGTTAGAGTTAATATGTCTTTCAGGTCATCCTAATACGGCTTATATAACCTTTGTAAATTACATCGCCAGATGACTATTATACGTAGAAGCTTCGGTATCCTAGTGGTCATAGTAACGGGCTCAAGGTCAGGATGTCATGAGCTCTAGTACCAGTGCCACTGAAGATTCGCCGTGTACTTGTACACGTTAAGTTTATCGAGGCTTAAGGTATTCTCGTTGCCATGGTATGGAAGAGGGTGCCAGCTCAGATGTCATCCTGGTTACTTGACCATGGTTCAAAATTAAGAGGTCAGTCGCCAATAGCCCTCGTGCTGATTTATAGTGCGACGTTATTAAACACTCTCTCACTCACCTTATATATATATAACTATAATGCGATAAAAGAATTTAAAAGTTATCCATCACCTGTTGCATGGATCTGGGGTGAGAAGAATCATAAGAAGCTAAAAAAAGCGTTATCATTTTAAAATTTTATACTTTTAATTTGATATTTGATACTAAAACATTCAAATATTTGTGACATTAATTTAAAATGATTAATGACAGCTTAGATATAATTATTCACATGATAGAATTGCAAATAAAAAAAATATGCACAGGAAGCACCATAAAATGTCCACTTTCTATCAAATAATCTTGGTAAACTTTCAGAGAGAGATACTAAATAAAAAAATTTCTGTATTAATTCCAAATCTCCTTATAGCAAAGTTGCACGAAATTATGATTATAGAACGATTTATCTTACACTAATTTTTAATTTTTAAAATAGAAGAAAATTTTCAGATTATTTTAAGTACTTTTTACCCCCCCTATTTAATATTTTTCTTCATTCTTCCTACGTTAACTTAAATACTTACCAATTCTTTTTTTAAAAAAAACTACAAAGACATCCAACATTTCCACTCGAATATTTTCCCTGTAAATAGAAACCATACATTCTAACTGAAGCTTGAATGCAACAAAAAAAATCCTCACCAAACTAATTTTCAAAAGATAAATGTATGATATTTACAAAAAAAGCAAAGAACCTTACCTTCTTGGGCGAAACCAAACGCACCAAGAATGACGAAGAATTTCATAAAACTCTTATTTCTACTGCAGCAGCAATCTTTATAAATAAGAAAATATTGTCTGGAAATATATTGGATTTTTCTCATACATGAACTTATTTTACAAATACAGTATTTACCGACGTTTTTTTCCCCGTAGTCCCTCTCCCACCTCCACTTTTCCCGGCCAATCTCACTCCACATTCCACGTAGTGATTTCTAAATCTCCTTATGGTAAGACAGATGGTAGAATTCGTAATCTATTGGTTTGTACCAAGATTGGAAACGAAAATCGTGGCAGCCTACTCATTATTTTTTTAACTTCTTTCCTCCTCTGCTATGCCTAAAAAAGAACCTCGAAGCAAGAAATTGCACAACATTGCTTTATTTACTCCCATTTGGAAGATAAATTGAGGGAATGTCTGTGATACGCGAAAAAGGAAGGTTTTGGAATTCGCTTAAGATTTTTTTTGTTCCCTTAACTTGGTTGCTTGTTCGCATCTGTTGTGTCTTTTTCTTCCCCTTTTACTTGCTTTATGTAGGTTTAGATCTCAAATATAATAGAATTTCACTTCGTTTGTTGTTCCGCGTGATTGAATTTGAAACAGTTTTGAACAGCAAAAAATTAAATCCCGGGTATGTAGAAAAAAAAAATATTCCTTAACTTATAAGAGGATTTGGGTGGGAAATGGTTTTAAAGTAAATGGGATTTTATATACAGAGGTATGTTGCATTGCCGTAATATATCCATTTTAACTGATGCATTTTCTATTCGGTTATTTATAATGACTGTTTGGTATGTATGCGCATTCTTGGATCTGAGTATAGTAAATTAATAGAGAAAAAAGTTCAATCAAGATTTGATGTATGCAATAGTTTTTGTATTTGAGCGAAGTTCTGAAAGTAAAACAAATCCGATTTAAATTCATAAGGAAATGAAAGAAAAAGGCTTGTTTTATATGAGTGTACTATACAGGTATCCCAAAACTCAACGTCAAGCACACACGAAGTGTAAGGGGCGTTGGACATATCAGCTGTGAAAAAATTTTAAAAAATTAAAAAAAACTTCCATATCTCTTTGTTAAGCGATGACCAGTATATCCTTGAAAATGTGGGACAGAAACACCCTCCATCACATTACTGTGACCATTAATCTCAGAATTTTACTGATTTTTCACTAACATGATCATGCATAGTCGTCCTATTAATCGCAATCACACAAATTAAGTGAAAAACTTAACTAGTTTAGTTGATATTAACGTAGTTTGAGTTGGTTAGAGAAAATAATATCAGCTAAGTTTGATTGTACATAAAAATGAAAAATGTTACTTACTAACTTATGTAAGTGATTTAAAAAGGTGACCCATTTAATTCAGATACCAAAATGGTACAACACTTGCTTCTTTTCTATCCATAACAATTATTGCCATTTTTTTTTTTTTTTAGTAAAGAATTTCATCCGAAAAACTCAATCTAAAGCGTGTAACTCAAATTAAGCAATACATTTTACAATAAAAGTGAAAATTTTTGTACTATAATTTAATGAATTTACTATTTGAAATTTACACGCACAGGCTCTACATCTTTTTAAGAGTCATCCCTTGAGGAATCACGTGTAACTTGCTAAATTTATTTCTTCACCGATAATTTTTAGCTTCCTCCACCTCTGTTGATCGAATATTTTTAAGATTTTCTTATACCATAATATAATTTAATAGAAGGTTAACTTCTTTATCAAAAAAATTTGTAATGTAATTGTAATTTTGTCACTAATGGATTTGCGAAGCAATTATAAGTGTTTCATATAAAAGTAACAAACAGGACTCCACCATGTCAAAAGGATCAGCGACAATATTTCTAGTGATAACTTTATTAACAATTCCATGTTTTAATCTTATTTTAAATTAAAAGTTACAAATCAGCAGACGATTCTAGTTGAGCTGCAGCAGAGAGGTTACAATCAGAATTATATTCAATAATCACGTTCATGGTGGTTGAATGAGATTTTACATGAGCCGCCACACAGTTCCTTATAAATCCATTCTGCGATATTAATTCTATAACTAAAAAGATTTTTAAAACGCAATTAATGTGTTATTTCTTCACTTTTTTATATCATAGTACGTAATGACCTATTTAATTCAGTGTTTCTCGAACTGCGGGGCGCGATCCCCAGGAGGGCGTGATATTCCTATGTGGGGACGCGAGCATATTGAAAAGTCTAAAACAAAATATTTAAAATAAGTATTAATTTGCTGAAAAGAAGCAAATTAAGATACATTCTGACATAATAAAAATTAAAAATATATTTACACTGATTAAATACACTTATAAATGTATCAGTACTGCACAATGTCTTTGAAAATTAATTTATCAATACACTAAAAACATGTTTAATAATTAGTAGTGCTTTCTGTGAGCTTGTCATATACAAAATTTAATACTTGTCTTGATAAATTCTTGATTAAATACACTTATAAATGTATCAGTACTGCACGTCTTTGAAAATTAATTCATCAATACACTAAAAACAAGTTTAATAATTAGTAGTGCTTTCTGTGAGCTTGTCATATACAAAATTTAATACTTGTCTTGATAAATTCTATGGCTTATAGTTAAATTCGTATTGTAGCTTTAGCGTCAAAGTACATTTTTATTGCATCCAATACATTGTTATTGTAAAGGGGGGGTGCGATGAAAGTTATCGTTGAAAATTGGATCACAAGCATTAAAAGTATGAGAAGCACTGATTTAATTGCTTATGGTATGGTCATGGGCTAGATTCAAGGGAAATTAGAGCCACATGATAAAGACAATAACGTGTTTTCAACCAATCAGACCAAAGGTTTCACAGCTGCCAATTTTGCTTTTTACGAAAACTTTTTCAAAGGACATATTTAAAAACAACAATAACCCACATAGGTAAGCAAAATGCACTTGATACAGATGTACATTCACTATATAAGATCTTTTTATGAACATTTTGGAAAACTCTTTGAAGAATCTTAATACCTGAAATTTTTTACCCAAGTATCTAATTTAATATTTTATCTAAATTTTACAAGTAGAACAGCAAGTACGTGTCTAAAGTCAATTTTGAATTCAACGGAGATCACGTGATTAGCATAAATTCAGCCCATCATTTGGCTGAGCGTAATTGATACTTTTTTTATGAAGCAGGGAAACAAAACATTAAATAGATGCACTCAAAACCATTTTAAAAAAAGGGGTTATTTCAACAATATATATATGTATAAAACTATTTTAATGTATGAAAATAGATAATTAGAAATATATAACTTACAAATTTGGAACAACGTTTTTCATACCAGCATATGGTACTCAAACAGTACTATTTTTCATGTTACGTTGTTATCATTCAGGTTGACAATTATCACCTATTGAAAATAAATAAAGGTACATGATACTTAACTTCTTTTAGTTTATAAAAAGATTTCCACACTCGGATATGTTTCTTTATCCAAATAGTTTTCACGCTCGGATACCTCTTGGTTTATTAGGATCCGTTAGAAGCAGATGGAGAAAAATGATTCGCCTCTGTACGGAACCCTCTCCATTACGTCATAGTCTATATATAGCAAACCGATAAGTGTCCTTCTGACACGAGTTAGGGAGTTGTTGTGGCTCATCATAAGCTTGTAACGATTTCCTCATTATTAGAAATGTCATATTTCCGAGTTCTTGATATCTGGTACTAATGTTAGTTTTGATCTTTAGATTACCTTCTAGTTTATCTAAGGAAAGTGATAGAAGTTTTATAGGTATTTCTATATTTACTTATTCTTTATAAAATCATATTATTTTATCGAATTGATAATATATCCTGTATCGAGTTATTTTTTTTTAACTAAGTGATTCATCAAATTGATATACGTCTCGTTATTTTGTGTGACCCTACTAGATAAGTGATCGTGATCGCAAATCCGCAATCATTTTGTTTTTGTTGAGTACTAATGATTTATTGATTGTTTATTTACGTCGTACTGTGAGGGCTAGCGGTGACGGACCTTATACACCTGAGCTGCTGTACCAATTTTCAAACTTCCACACCATGTCAATAGAAACCTGATGTGGTTTAAGGCCCACTCTGCAAATGAGTAGATGCATACTCAAATGTGTGTTGAGATTAAAAGCGCACATGCTATGGTGCTGTGGAGGTTTAAAGAGTAAATACTAATTTAGGTAGGATTTTTTTCAGGTTTCAGCAATGGTACAAAATTATAAAAGGGGACACCTAGCGGTTATAGTCTCGAAATCGTAGCCAGTGTTCAGGAATTCGAGCCCTGGTGCAACTGATCTACCGTGTAGAAAGGGTTAATACACGTTAAGTTTCTCATAGCTCAAAGTTCCTCCGTTAGTGTGGTGTAGTAGCTTGGAGAAGAAAGTGCCAGTTCAGGTGTCATCCTGAGTGACTAATGGTGACGGACCTCGTAATTTTGAGGTCCGTCACCATTAGTCACTCTATTGCTTTATAGTGCGATATTACTGAAAACTCATTCACTCATGACTCAAATTTATAAGGTCCATCGAAACAAAAAAAACCTTTGTGTTGTTTCTTTGTGCGTCGTAAATAAAAAAAGAAAACTGTCTTAATTACTAATGTTGACGAATTGATTATTTTAATTATTTTAAATGTTCGGCTTTGATTTCTAATAATTTTAAATTTAAACACATTTTTCTTCTCTTGGAATAATAAATTTTATATATATATTTCACTGAGAGGTAGCAGAATAAGTAAAATGAAGGTAAGAGGATGGGGACGTTTTCTTATTCTTGTAATTTATCAATGCTTTTCAGTTGATATCATTTCAACTCTTTATTATCTTAAGAGTTCTCTCAGTCAGTCTTAAGGAATATTTAAAGTTATATCATTTTTAAATTTTTTAAAATATAACTGAAATATATAAGCGAACGTTAAGATACTGAAAGTGATTATAAGTATTTGGTAAACTTTCTTCAATATATCTATACTCTAGAACAAGAGTAAGCATTAGGTCGACCGTGGTCGACCGGTGGACCGCCAAGACATTTTTGGTTGACCGCTTGAAGATTAGAAGTTAGTAAGGATATACCGGAATATTCAAGTTTGATTGCCAGTATGCAGACTAAGTCTTCTACTGATTATAACTATGAGCACTAATTTTAGACAAAAATGTTTTATTTTTGTTAATGTATTTTAAATTGTTTGTACCCAATGCATCATTGGATAATATTCTATTTGTGACTGTTATTATTATGTTTGTATCTTGCGTTTTGCTTTATTGTAGTATTGTCAGTGCTTCTCAAACTTTCAATATTTACGAGTTTATTTTCTATCATAAATTTCATCGCGACCCCCTCCAAGTAATAACAATGCATTGAAATCAACTATAATATACCTGGACGCTAACACTACAACATATTTTAAATATAAACTGTGCAAATTATCAAGATAAGTATTAAATTTTGTACATAATTTTATGTATGACAAGCGTATGGGGTCATTGGTAATTATTAAACTTGATTTTAACTTAGTATTGTTAAATTAATCATCAAATACATTGTGCAGTACTGAGGTATCTATAAGTGTATTATATCAGAATTTTTTATGTCAGAATGTATTTTGCTTTGCTTCTTTTCAGTAAATTAATAAAATTTAGAAATAATCTTTTGTTTTCAACTCTCCGATATGCTCGCCCCCCCCAAATAGGGTTATCAGGCCCCCCTAGGGGGTCGCGCCCCGCAGTTTAAGAAACGCTGGGTTATGTAAGCAAGTAGATATTCCGTATTTATTAATAAGTTAAAATAAATATTATAGATATTTTTCTTACTTCACCACCCCTACGCCACTGGGTGGACCGCAGCATCATGAAAAACTTAGAAGTAGCCCGTCTCTCAATCGATGTAATGTTATAATCCAAATAAGTAAAGTAACGTTAAATTTGCACAATATATTTTACATTATAATTCAGTATAGCGTTTTTTAAGTATTTGATAGATTTATATATTGGTTCACGCTATCGACTAATATCGTACTTCTTTTAGTATACGCATATTTCATCTATGTACACTCCCGTAAAGGGTGCAATCCGACGTTCATGATAAATGACCTTCTCCAATGGTCTCTAAACTTCCTTCCCCTCCTCTACCGATACTAAATGATACTTTCCATCCTCCCTATAACAATCCATCCACATTTCCTCTACATCTTTTTTTTTCAAGCCCGAATATATATATACACACTCACTTCACTCCCAATCGTAGCGCAGAGAGAGTAAGAAGAATTCCATACAGATGATAACGCTCATGACATACTGTTATATCCATAACACGATTTTCATCCAGCAGTTCATCCTAATAACAAACAGCTGCAAGAACTGTTCCACACTGAACAGTTCCTAAAGGGGGCAGGCAACCTGGGTCGTTCGTCACATGACCCCGAAAGGAGATAAAAATTGAGAATGAAGAAAGTGAAAGAAAGACAGAAGGAGAGAAAGAAAAAGGAGAAAAGAATCAAAACCGAGTCGAAGCAGAAAAACCGGAGAAGATTCATTGATTCTCTTGGACAGTGAAAATGTTTCTTTTTCGCGCTAAACGACTTGGGCTGACTTACGACCGTCGGGAAGTTTTCTGTGCGAAGCGAAACAACGTTTTATCTCCTTCACTCTTTTTTTTTTTTTTTCACCTTTTTTTTTCTCCTCTCGTTTTTCGGTCCAGGTTGGGCATTTCCCTGTGATGTTACGGGGAAATGATTTTTTGGACCTACGGAATTTTTTATTCGATTTTACGTTTCGAAATGAGATTTTTTCGCTTCGTGCGGGAAAATGCTCTCAGGAACATTTTCGAACGATGTGTATTAATTTGTGTTTTTCGCTTTTAATAATTTTCCTGCTTGGAAAAAATAAAAGTAAATAACAGAGGATTACTGAGAGTGATGGATTTTTAAGGCTTCATGCCGTTGTGTAAGAATGTAAACAGATCTTGAAAATATATTTAGAGCAATATTTTACATATCATGATTGTCTTGATGGAGAAATCGTCCTTTATTTTACGGGTTTGGTAAAGGTGACTCAACAATGATTTTAATAATTTTTTTTAAATAGTTATCTAAATAATTGATTTTAAAATAAGTAAATTCAAAATTAAGATTTAAATTTTAAAATAAATTGAGACAACTTTTTAAAAACCAATCCTTTAAGTTATCCGACTACGTTCGGAACCGTGATTTTTCAAAAACGTTTAAATGGATAATATTCATAATATTTAGTGTCACTTAGATTAGAAAATGTATATAAAATTGTTTTAAGAATATTATTACAATAAAAAATTATTTAAGTACAATATTTTGACAAAAAATGAACTTAGAATGACCCATTTTCAAAATATTCTCCTATTGTGAAAAATGCTTCTATTATAAAAATATTTTGCCTGTACCTCTGTACAGAGGCTCCACTAGAATTTTTGAAATATATAACTTAGAAGTGGGTTTATCCATGTTTTACGACAACAGAGGGGAGAAATTTTAAGAAAAAAACGCCGACTATTATATTTCAATGGGTGATAACTCTGAAAAAAAGTGGATTTTTTAAAAATCATAGCTGAGCCTCTGTACAGAGGTCTGAGCTATATACAGGCAAAATCTCATTATAATAGAAACATTTTTTACCAAAGGGGAACATTTTGAAAAAAGGTTATTCTAAGTTAATTTTTTGCCGAAATATTGTATTTAAATAAATTTTTTTGTCAAAATGAACTTAAAACAGTTTTATACATTTATTCTAATCTAAGTGACACTGAATATTATGATCATTATCCATTTATGTGCTCTTTTAAAATCATGGTTCCGAACGTAGTGGGATACCTTAATAAATCTACATTAGACTTTCTTTGAAAAAAAAGATATACAGGTATCGTACTTTTCATGATAATATTTTCTGCCATAAAAAGTATTGCAAAAATAAAAGATGAATTAAATTATTTTCTGATTGTGCTCAAATTAACGTGATTTATATGCAAAAAATTTTCGTTTAATTTTTAAAATGCATTAATATTTTTACAATGCTCGAGAATGAGGAGCGTTTTCTAGACACAGCTTGTGCTTGGTCCTTTATTTTTTATAAAATGTACGTTTATTACATTTTTTTATTTTCCTTCTACAAATATATTGCATTGTCTTCATTCAGAACTCAAATCCAGAGAATAAGATTTTGTTGGCTAAGAGTGTATCACATTGTTTAAATAGATAAATGTTATTTACTTCATTAAATACAGTTTGTTATGTAATGCATAGATAGAGGGGAATAACCACAAACTACACCATAAACAATTTTGCAACGTAGTAAAACGCGATTTGTTTTCACGAATTATGAGTTTCATTATGCGAAATTATTTCGATGCAATATCGAGCACTCTAGTAATATAAAACGACATTGAAAATGTTTGCGATACCAGAACACGTATATTACATAGTACAATGAAATTTAAAACCTGACCAGTCTTGGAGTGTTTATTAACGTCACACTCGAAAACAATACGAGTGCGATTGGTGACGGACCTTGTAGTTCTGAACCATGGTCAAGTGACGAGTACAAAACCTGAGCTGGATCCCCTTCTCCAAAGTACCACACGATGCCTACGGGAGAACATTATACCACAACAGATTAAGCGTGCATCGGCTTCTCTGCTCAGCGGGACTTCCATGTTACTAGCGCTTAAACTTATGACTCAATGGCCACGAGTTCATGACCATAACCACTATGCCGCAGTATTGATAAAAACTATATCAAGAGTTCACAACAACAACATTGATTATAGAGTTTAATAATAGATAGTTAACAATTTTAAACATAATAAAATAATATTTCGCATACGTAGTAATACACATTGCTAAACAATATATTCCCATCATACAATTTAAAGTTACTGTGAATTATATTTCAATATATCCATTTTTTAATAGAAAAAGTACGATCATTGAAAACATATTAATTCGCATAAAAACTTTTCAAAAGTCGAAAATATTTTTTATGTCAACGTACAAGTTTAATGAAGAACATTTCAAGGAAGTTTTTTAATAGTTTTTAAAGGACGCATTTGTTTCAAATCATTCGAAAAATTTATGTATATTATAGATATTTCTTCCAATAAAAATATAACTAATATAAAAGATAATGAATAAAATCTTTAACGCAAATTAACATTTTAGCCTTTTTATTATGTGTATAGTTTCTAGCATTTAAATTTAATTCGAATGTATTAAAACAATTCATAAATACTTTTTTTATAAAGAAAACTTCATAATATAATAATTTTTCGCATTAAAAGACCTTAATTTTCAAAATGCTCATAGTTTACATAATTCTCATAAAAACTGTTCTATTTAAAAAAATGGATATATATATATATATATATATATATATATTATAATTAAATTTAAAATGTGTTTAGTAACATAAAAATATTTAACGTTCACTTGCGTTTTGAATATATTATTTATAATTATTTACTCAATTAAATTATTTAATATGCTATTTAACTCTTACTATTTTATCGTATACAACCGATAAAAACCATTAATTCACTGCCATTACACTAAACGCTTTAATTTAATCACTTTAACTACTTAGTTTTTATAGAGCAGTAATTTGTAAAAGAAAAAATATAATCGTTAAAATATCGCAGAAATTGCGCACTATACTCTCTAGGGAGGAATTTTTAAATAAAAAAAAGAAGAAAAAAACGTCGTTTATTTTCTTTTTACTTTCTTAACATTCAAGTAATTAGTCGCATGAAGGAATCTAACTTGAACCATTTTATACCAAAATTATACTAAATATATTACACGTGATTCTTTTGAAAACATTACAGTATATAGTGTAATATTATTTCTATTTTAGTACTCGAAAATCTGTTAAATGCTAGAAAGGTCCATGCAATCAGCAGTGAAATTCTCTTAGAGTTAATTCTTATTTATTCTGGAACATTCTAGTTTTTGTAGTAGATTTTCGTCCATCAGAAAGAAAGATAACCCACACATTTAAAAATACACGCTAATATTGAGCACAGCAACTCAAATCTGGAACTACAATCGCCCATAATGCAAATGAAACACAGAGTCGCTGTCAAATGTTTGACTCTCATGTTACTTTTAATGCAATGTTTATATTGAGGCTAGAAAGAATTTTCCAGAAACTTCTAAGGTTTTTTCTCGTCAAATAATTTTCCAAGACCATTCTGAATTTTTCTCCGATCATCTATTCTGTCTTTGAATTTAACGATACAGTGACATTTGGTGACCAAATATTTTGCCTAGATCATTTCCATTCTTACAGTATATTTGAAGCAGTGTACTCTCTGAGCCTAAAAACGATTTCTTAGCCACAATACTTTTCAGCAGAGAAACGGAGTCCAACAGTATAATATACTAACTCGATATTTTTCTTGATTAGTCAAAATATCTTTGTTATGATTAATATAAAAAAAGCTACTCTGCTTGTTTAACTAAAACTTGAGCTTTAAAAGTTTTCGTTATTTTTAAATCTCCAGTTCTATAACAAATTTTTGAATTTTATCATTCTCTTAAATTTTATCCGTATATTATTTTTTAAATTTCTTTGTACTATAAACAAAATTGCATCCTGCCTTCAAAGTGATTGAAAAAGATTTTTAAGATGATTTTAGTAGGCATGCAATTTACCCATATATCAAAAGATTCTACTTTCATCACATATCTTCATTTCGATTTTTAAAAATGTTAGATGGGACTTTGAAGAAAAAAAAGCAAATTAGATATGGAATATGCAAAGCAAATTGAAATTACGAGTTAAAAAGTATAAATGTATATAAATAAAAAAATAAAATAAAGTGAAGAGCAAAACTTTTTTGTAGATAATTTTTTTCTCTCTAAAAGATGTGTATAGAAATCGATAAGATTCATTTTCTTAAAAGTCAAAAACACTTTCTTTCGGAAGTATTTCAGATAGAAATTTTCCTTAAAGATATGTGGTATACATACTTATATACGTTTCTTTTATTATTAATTTGTTTTTAAAACATTCAATTGCGTTCTTCCGGAAGTAACCAGACTTGTTTTATTTTAGTATTTTATTCACGGTAAATATCTCTAGGAAAATTTTGTATTCATCTCAGAAGAAATATAAATTCTTAGAAAATATGTATAATTACTTTAATTTTTCTAGAGAAAATAACATATTTATACTTTTTAAAATATACTTTGCTTTAAATGTTGGTAAAGTTAATTAAGCTTCGTTAAAGATGTGTCAAAAATTTCTTATTTCCTTAAGTATATTTATGATGGTACTAAATAATTTATACAAAGTGTGTTATTTATTTTAAGAGGACATGGTACGATTTACTCAAAAATTTTTAATTTAAGGATTTTTTTAAAATTTGCTTTGATTCAAAAATGCATACCAACTTTTGTTACATGTACCATTAGCAATAAGTAAAAAAAAAAAAAAAATCAAAGCATTATGTGCAATAGAATAAAATCCTTAGCGTTTTAAATGAAGACAAACTAGTTATTTTATCTTTCTGAGATAAGTCAGTTTAAAGTTTTGATTTGCCATAGAGATGTGAATGAAAACGAACGTGAAAGCTATCATAATTTTGCGTTTTTTAAGTTTAGAGCTTTCAAGTGTTGTGAGGTTATAGAAAAGAATATAATGAATAATTTAGCTAAAAACATTTAATTTGATTTTTAACCGATTTTGATCAATTCAATCGTGCTGTGTCCCCTTAAAAAATAACTTTTCTCTGTTAACGCTGCATTTTTAATTGTGGAACCTGGAATAAAAAAATAGTAGTGAATATAATTAAAATGATGGAGTCAAATAAAATTGTTAATTTATTTCAAATGCACTGGCAGGTACGTAAAAAAAGCATTTGAAATATTTTATACATAAAATGAAATTAAACACATTAAAAATTTGGTTGTAGAAAACAAAATCATAATTTTTATATAAAATTAATTTTATGCGTTCTTCCTTTTTTGATCATAAATAAAATGCACATTTAAATAATATTTATTTATGATTGTTACGAACGTCTATAGCTAATATTGAAATGTGATGTTTGGCTTATTTAAGGTACCCGCCTACGTTCGGAACTGTGATTTTAAAAAAGTGCTTAAATAAATAGTTTTCATAATATTTAGTGTCACTTATATTAGAATACATATATAAAATTGTTTTAAGGACATGTTGACAAAAAAAAATTATTTAAATACAATATTTTGGCAAAAAAGTAACTTAGAATAACCTTTTTCAAAATGTTCTCCTTTTATGAAAAATGCTTCTAAAATAATATTTTGCTTATATAAAGTAAATAATTCTCCAGAGAGTCTAAAATAATGTGATTTTTTTTTGTTGAAAAAATCACATTATTTTCAGAGTTACAACAAATTGAAATAATTGTCATCGTTTTTTTCTTAAAATTTCTCTCCCCTGTTGTCGTAAAACATGTATAAACCCACTTCTAAGTTATATATTTTAAAAATTCTTGTTGAGCCTCTGTACAGAGGTCTGAGCTATATACAGGCAAAATATTATTATAATAGAAGCATTTTTCACAAAACGAGAATATTTTGAAAATGGGTCATTCTATGTTCATTCTTTTCAAAATATTGTACTTAAATATTTTCTTGTAATAATATTCTTAAAACAATTTTATATACCTTTTCTAATATAAGTAACATTAAATATCATAAATGTTATCCATTTATACGCTTTTGCAAAATCACAGTTCCGAACGTAGTCGGATACCTTAACCCTTTCAAGTGCGGAAAAATAAATTCGCTGAATTTTTCAAAATAAAATTAATAAATGCTATGTATAGAACCTAAGAAAAGAGAAAATACCTTTAAAAAAAATTACAGTACATCCCCCGAGGGGATGTGGTTTCATAGGAGTACCACCACGCACTTACGATATAATTCTCGGATGAACAATATATGATTTGGATCAGATTTGTAAGATTATTCTTTATATATTTTGTAATAAATTTACTAAAACATGCAATATTAAGTATTAGAATTACATTTTAAATGTTAAATATTACAAAATATAACTATAAGAGATTGAAATCAACTTCAATAGCCAGATTTTTCATTGTTCCTTTATTATTAAATTATTAAAACATGCAATAATACTGATAAAAATTATCTTCAAAAGATTAAATATTAGGAAATTATATTGAAAGAGGTAAGCAAAGTAATGTTATAGGAAATAGTATCAGCTATATTAGAACATATATTCACCATCCAAAAAAAAATTGACCTCCCTTCAGTATAAAAAGAACGTAAATGAGATGAGAAAAAATTTCCATTCGAGAAAAACATCCCCATTTCAATATACACAAAATCCCCTCCCCCAAAGCAATGGCAAAACCCCCATAAATTATTAGTTATTTTCACTGCCTGAGCCAGAAAAAAGAAAAACAAGGGGAATATCTCTTACGCGTGTGTGCTACAAGTCGGACAGTTTTCATGTTCTAAACGAGCGGTGGTATCCCTATGAAACCACTACTTTGATGACTTATTATGAGGCAATTCTTTTTATAATTTATCATTCTAAAAATTAGTTATGCTATGAACAGCATATGCAGCAAAAATGTACATAACTTACTTTGAATATTTATCTGTTTTTATTTGCTAAAGAAACTTTTTTTGAAAGTTTTCAAAAAAGGTTTTTAAAACGATGCATTTTTCTCACAGAAAGAAGAGTTTTTTGTAAAGTGCTGACATCTAGTATCTTCTATGAAAGATAAAAGATATCAGTAGAATCATTGGTTTCATTCAAATACCACTGCGCGTTTAGAGGTATTTTTTAGAAAATGGTGGTTTCGGAGAGATACCACTGCGCGTTAAAGGATTAAGAGAGAAAAAAAACCAATATTTATAAGTGCTTTGAATTGCGTTTCAATTTTGATAAGTTTTGAAAAATAGATTGTTTACTATATACAAGTAAATCAGAAGAAATTTTAAAAACCACAAAAAAAAAATGAGAATTCGTAAATTTTCATAAATTTATCGATTATAATAAATAACCATCAGATAATTCACGGTAACTTTTGTTTCTTCAAAGATTTTGTATTGAAGAATAAAATTGTTCTACAGAAATTATCTATATTTCAATTAAAATCTATTATCTCTGAACTATTAAATAATGTTATAACTGAGCTAGATTTATATTACATTTCAATTTTTGTCTCATTTGAAATTATAATAATTGATTCCCAACTAAAATGACATATTTCACTATTCAATAAGTTAAAGCTATATTATACTAAAATAATTTTGTACCAATTAAACATTAATTTAAATAATATTTTATTTATTAATTGAACTAAATCCCTTTGTTGTTATAATAAGACTTGTGGATCAGTTCAGATTGGCCATCATAAAAAGCGAACATGATTGTACAAAAAGCTACCTATGTACAACAAGTCTATAAAGTGTCCTACTTACAAGTCTATAATACTCACTACATATGTAGAACAAATCTGTAAATAGTCTATCCTACAAGTCTGTACTAGTTATACTTGCTACCAAAGTGCAAGCCTAAATTATACATATGTAGATTCTGTTGATCCTTAATATAATGACAACTATTTTTCTACTAGACATATATTCTTTAAAAAGTAAAACATCAAATTTGAATGTTTCTATCAAGTAAACCGTTGTTATACTCATGTACCAAATTACCGAAAAAGAGCTCTTCAAGAACTTGAAAAAGATGTTATGGTAAAATCGATACTAAGATGAGTAAATAAACAATCATCATAAAAACAAATTATTCTGAAGTTTATGTTCTTGGAACAAAAAAGAAAAGTAACAAATCGCTGGATTATTCTCAACTATGAGCCAAGTTGCAACGGCTCAATACTCAACTCGAAGCACAGAACAAAGTGCACCGTCTCTGGGATATAAGTATAAATCATTAGAGAACCTAAACGCGACCAGCAATTGTTTTATATCTCTTTCAGTATAAAGTAACGGTTATATCCAATTCGACTTACTACAATTTGAAAAACTCTCTCTCTTTCCCCGTCCAAAATTGTTCAATGGCTTTGGATGGGAAAAAAAGCAACAGGGAATAAAATTCAACTTAGCTCGGAATGATGAAGACATAAATATATATCTTCAATTTCGGAAATTGCATTTCGTCGGGACAATAAAAGTATACATCTCAACTTATTTTTATCATCCCAATGATGTATTCACGAAATAAAGGACATTTTTCTACATTATTCCAACCAGATATCATTTAAGTTAATGCCCGCGAACTCGGATCGTATTGGACATTTCCCATTTAGGAAAAATCCTCTCAAAGGTATGGAATTAATTACCGGGATCGGTATTACGTCAACGATGCAACACAAAGTAAAAATATCTCGAGGCTTATTTGAGGGTAATTAATTTTCCTATTCGTGCGTTTCTGTTTCCCCTCGGATTTTTTTTCTTTATTTTGTAAACATAATTATTTATTTCAGATGTAGCTTTGGAACAATTTTTGGTAGGAATTGAATATAAAATTAATAACGCAGTAGTCATAAAACCGTCATGTTAAGCATAAGTTTGTGCATTTTTTTTTTAGGTAAATTGTAGGTTTTCAAATCAAAATTGATTTGAAAACTGGATGAACCTCGAATGGGAAGCTTAATGTAAAAGTTTTTGTTAGGAGCTGTATTCGAATATGCTGGATTAGTTATTCAGTCATTTTCGTTGGACAGATTAAAAGTTATTTACGATTTCAATAAATAGTATTTTATATATATAATGAAGTCTTTAAAATATTTATCTTAACAGCTGCATAAAAATAAAAATTCGTATTATTCATTTAAAACTGAAGGCTGTTATTAATGGTGATGGGAGTAATTAATATCTCCTGTTCAAGTTTTCTGAATTCATACATGTTCAAAAACATAAATATTTTTTTTTTTAATTTTACGTTTCGTATTATTTTTTTAATAAACATATTTGAAAAACACTGGAACTATCATTTCTTGAATGTACTATTTTAATTAATTCTTATAAAAGAGGAAGCTTTGTAAAATAAAGCATTATGAAAGAAATTTCTCATTATAAAAGCAATAAAATTTTCATTCTTACTACAAGTCGTTTATGAAAAATACAGCAAATCAGTTCCAAAAAAGTACTCTACTTTTCTTTCCGCTTTTGATTTCATGTGTATTTTGTGAATAATGAAAAAAACTTAGGCACTAATTTGATATCGGTACTCTAATTCGTTGACGTGATAGTGATATCATGCTAGATGGACTTTTGGTGACCAGCCTAATATTATCATATTGTAATCATCTTAACTTGGCTAAATTTTATTAATATTTGGCGAAAATTTCGTAGAGTACTGATAACAAATTAGTTCACAAACAAAAATGGTTAAAGCATTTTTTAATCTATTCCCCTTATCCATTACATAATTGAACTAGAATTGCGAAATTACGATTACAGAGTTAATGGAATCAGCAACGATTTTACAAAAAGTATGCTATTTATCCACTAAAACAACTTTAGTAAAAATAATGATCAATATAACTTCAAATAAAAGAAATAAATGAGCAATAGCACAATTAGCTAAAATGAATTATGGTAAAGGTACAGTTTAGAAAAATTCTTCTTTTGTATTTGGCTTATAAATTAATCGAGTCTAGTACTACCGAAGACCTTCCGTGTATGGGAGCGATGCACGTTAAATCTAACTAGAGCTCAAACTTCCTCCCGTTGGTGTGATGTGTAAGTTCGGGAAAGGAGGTGCAAGCTCAGGTGTCGTCCTCGTCACTTGACCATGGTTCAAAATGGCGAGTTCCGTCGTCAAAATACCCTCGAGTAGCTAAATAGTGCAACGTTAATATGCACTCAGTCACTCAGTTAGTTTAAATTAAAATCAAATTTATAAATATGAAGTCTTTGGAACACGTAATGCAAAAAATTGTTTCTTTCGGGAAAAATTGGAAATATTACTGAATGATTGCTAAGAAATTGAAACTTAAATTCTTATGATTTGCTTCAAAATTAAAAAAAAGACATTTATCTTAAATACATTCTATTATTCTATAAATATCTTATAATAATCTAAACCAGATTTTTTTAAAATGAATTTGGCACTTTTTCTTGGTATTAAGACGTGAATTATAATGTAGATACAATAGCTAAGAAAATCAAATGATGAAATTAGTTTCAATTTTTAATTATAATATTTATCCAGAATAAATATATTTTGTATTTTTTTTTTTTCAAATTTTTCATTTTTTTATTTTATTTTTTAAGGTAGTCAGACGTACGTGTAAAGAATTAGCACTTATTTGTAAATAATTGCATAAGTTTAATAAATATCTTTATTCTTTATATATGTAATTCATATCTGCTATGTAAACACATATATGTGTATACGTTGCGTTGATTCCTTTTCAAGTAAAAGTTATTAAATCTAAAAAAATATAAGAAAAGTGAATTGATGTGAGGACCAAAATCTTATTAGGAAATATGTTTTTATTTATATTTCCTATTTGTTTACAAATTAATTAAGCTCGGAATCTCCCTACAGAGAACCCATCATTATTCTTTGAAAGACACGCTACACAAAAGGTTAAAACAGCCAACTGCTGCTGATCAGAATTCTATAACGGAATATCATCAACTTAATCATTAGGTCATTAATAAATCACTTCGTAATGATGATGATGCATCTATATTTCATCCTAACTCTCAATTTATTATCTGAAAGTGTCACCGTTAACACTTCGTCCTGAGAAATGCTTTTCTTTCACTTTATAGAAAACTTAATGAACGCTATTCATGATAAAGTATTTACTTACTTGACGAGCAATATTAGATATTGGATACTTTGCAGCAAATGGAAGAGGTGGAAATCTCCATAAAAAAATATCTATTCCTCGTTTTTTCATTCATTAAATTACATCTACTTTTTTTTTATTTAATATTGTTATTTATTTCACAGAATATACTAAACTACTTTCCAAATTTTAGTTGTATTTTTTTACGGAAAAATAAATTCGAGAAAGACAGCAGTACACTTACAAATAACCGTAATAAATAGAAAACAATAACCACAATAAACACTACTGAAATATATTGATACTTTATTGTATGTTAATGTATACAAATAAAAATAAATTATGTACTACTAATGCTAAATATATATTTAGTTAATTTTGTATGCATGATTATGCAGGCCTCGAATTTTGACGGAAGTGAGTATTTCTGATAACTTATCAATTATTGACGAATATCTTTTTATATGTATTCCGCTAGTTTTCTAATTTTCCTCTACGTAAGCAGATGTTTCTATTGGCTGTTATTGTAATCTAAAAAGAGAACTGAAGTACATATTTCCCAATGCTATATGAGATTAAGTTTTATACAGTGTGGAAAATACTGTACAAATATTTTGATGCCATTTTAAAAATTTGTGAAGTGATTTTAAAATGCTACTCCTCCTACAACAATTTACGTACATGCATGAAATTTGATTTAAAAGTACATCAAACTATGTATAACAACAGTTGGTATGGGTTTTGCGATAATACAATTGGTATTTGTACAATACCCCTTTTTATGAATGCTTATTGAAAATTCCTTAAAAAGTGTATACATTCTGAGTTCAATTATTTTTTAAAAAATAAGTATTGTTTTGATTCAAAAATGCATACCAACTTTTGTTACGAGTACCATTGGCAATAGGTAAAAAAAAAATTAATGCTTTAGGCACAATAGAAAAAAAGGCCTCAGCATTTTAAATGAAAATAAACTAGTTATTTTATCTTTCTGAGATAAGTAAGCTTTAAGTTTTGATTTGCCATATTGATGTGAATCAAAACGAACGTAAAAGCTATCATAATTCTGCGTTTCTAGAATTTAAAGCTTTCAAATGTAGTGAGGTTATATAAAAGTATATAAAGAATATTTTAGATTAAAAAAAATTATATTTGACCTTTCGACCGATTTTGGCCAATTAAATCGTACTGTGTCCCCTTAATTTGCAATATGCTTGTGGAGTTCTGTCATATTCTGACTTTGTTTTCGCACAGAGAGCAACTCTTTATTTTATACTACTCATTTTTATTTCAGTTGATCTCTTCTTTTTTTAGTATAAAACTTATATTTCGTCTTAATGCTAACTGATTTTTCACTTTACAAGCTGGACAAAAAAATATTTATTTATACAAACACTTTAAATTTTAAGCATCTGCATGAATTCCCACGTTGCAAATTTTAATGACAATTGAAAGATTATCTAACTAAATATTCATCACCAGTAATGTCTATTTTTTTAAATGCAGTGTCTATAAAATATCGTCATTTCTTCTTCATACATATTTTTAGTACTTCTGAACTGTCATTTCTATTCATATATTAGCTCTTGTAACTTAAATACAAATATTTAGTTTATTTTAATGTGAGGTTCAGTAAATATGTTGGAATAATTCAGGATATATATAATTTAAAGTTGAATAATTCTTACAAGGAAATGAGATGTTCAATACATTTTCGTTATGCATGTTATTTTCTGTATTAATTTATTGACACACATGTGGACCTTCTTCCGTTTCTCTCCCATTCTTGGTACAACATCCGGAGAAACTACACTCACTCTGAATTGATAGAAATATT
Source organism: Trichonephila inaurata madagascariensis (assembly GCA_019973955.1). Lineage (NCBI taxonomy): Eukaryota > Metazoa > Arthropoda > Arachnida > Araneae > Nephilidae > Trichonephila > Trichonephila inaurata. The sequence goes on along the minus strand of BMAV01017476.1, from coordinate 259,061 downwards.
TCTAATCATTAGGGAAAATTTCCGGGAAGCTGTTTAATCATTAGTTATAAGTATCTCATCGATTAAACATTAATGAAAGAAACCAAGACATTCGATTGCTAACATTTCCTTTCTGTAATGACTTTGCGTGCAAGGACGGTTCATAATTCATAGAGTAAGAAATGGAATTATAAAAGACAATGTAGATGTTTCTGACACTTGATGTGCAGAAGAAAATAATAAATGAAGCTTACATAATTTATTATTTACTTTTCTTCCTTTACTTACGCTCCATTTGAAATATTTTAACGATACATAATAGTTAATGTAACATTTAATTTAAATTATTAATATAGGATACTGTAATTCTTAATCGCAAAAAGAGGATTAAAATCATGTACAGGCTACAAATTGTCGATTTTGGCCACTCTTAAAATAAGTTTTTGTTGTTGGTTCTTATCCCACTCGTTTCCCCCCCTCCTAATTACCCCCCCCCACCCACGGGAGGACGTTTCAGCTCTCGACAGATTTAACGTGCATTGCAGCCCTACACGGCGGATCTTTAGTGGTACTGGGTACTGGGCTCGAACTCATGACATGCCTGCCATGATCCGATACCTTTAACACTGGGCTACCGCAGCCCCCACACATAACTAGAGGTTCTATGCTGGTCACCGCAACTATTTTGAAATAAGTTGATGAGATTTTCTTACAAATCTGTATCGTAAGCATTAAAAAAAAAGGTCTACTAGAATGAAATCGTTTTCGAATATAAAAATCGCCAAATGCTGCATGTGTTTTATTTTCATCGAAATTCACCTCATACTTTTGGGATACTTTTAAACCATAATGTTTTAAAGGTTATAAAAAAATCAGTACTTTACTCATTAAGAAAAATAGGTTTGCCAGATTGAAATCGCTATCGAAAAAAAAAATTCACCTTATGTGATGTTAGCCCTACGCTATATTTGAACTAGACATTACTTCATATTTTATTCAGTAGAAATCCATACATTACGTAAAGAAGATGCATTTGATCATTACTCTGTATTGTCGGTTATTTTCTACAAATATATTTATAGAATAGAGTAACAAATTCATAAACCTATGACAATCAGAATTAGGTAGCAAAATATTTAATTTTTATATTCAAAAATAATTAGAAATACATTCAAAAAATTTAGCTAGAAATTGAAAAAGGCTTAAAGCATCTGAAATTTGTTTGACACCATATAGATCTCATTTCACACCATATATAAATATTAACATTTCCCCCCAAAAATGATATTTCCAGCAAACACAATTACCGGCGTATAACGCGGTTAATACGGCGTATAACACGCACCAGAGCATAATGCGCACCCATACTTTCAAGCTGCAAATTTTAATTGTTAGGTATATTCACCGTATAACGCGCAACCCCTTTTTTACGAAGAATACTGAAATGTGCGTACGCAATGCTCTTATATTTTTAAGTCCTTTATTTGGTGTATTACCCCAAGCTTTAGAAAAAAATACTATATTTTTAGAACTGTAACTCTTTAAGTTCATAAGAGGAATGTCATTTCTTTTAAGTTAACAGTTTTAAAAATATGTAGAAGTCTAATTTTTGTATGGTTATCTCACTTTTTTTATTTTTAAATATCTCATTCTTTTACTCGACTTATAATATGCACCAGTAAATTCTGATCTTATTTTTGGTGTTAGAATTGAGCGTTATACTACGGATTTTTGGTATTAAAATTTAAGAAAGGTTATTCAATTTTCTAGAAATGGAAATATTTATATTTTTTTCCTTCAGTTTATTTTCAATTTCATTATAAGTTCCTTAATTTTCATCTTCTTCCTTTTTTTGAAGCATTCTTTGTGCTCAAGTTTATAATTAAATATGATTCTTTAAGGCTTGTTTGCGTACAAGACTTAATCATGTATAATTAAGAATGTAATCTATCACTATTTTTTACCTTGTTCTTGTCAAAATTATGAATAACTTTTAAATTTAGCGACAAAAATGTCTAAAAGAAACTTAACCATGAGTGTCCTAATTTTTTTAAGGAAGCCATTTTTTAAGCAAAGAACAAATATTTTGCTTATTAATCATCATTTAAGAAATAAAAATTTTGCTAGTTTAATGAATAATTTTAAGTAAAGTCCTTGTTTTTAAAAAAATTTCTGTGTAAAAAATAATTATTAATTGTGACGTTATATCCTTACTATTTTTTTTAATTCTCAGATCGTAAAATTAGAAAAAAAAAATTACCTTAAGGTTATTTTTTTATCTATTTCAACCAAAATCATATTCTTATAAAGGTGCTTTTCACGCTTCTTAGTGAATTTTAGTATATCATTTTCTCGAATTTTCATTTTTTTTTTTTTTTAAGTAAAAATATTCCTACACTTCTTCACGTAAGTCGAAAGTTTTATTTGATATTTCACTTTATGGAATTAATTACAAAATGAATGGAGGTTAAACAATTTATACCCTTTTATTTAATAAATATTTTTGAAGTTTAATATGGAGGAACATAACAATTTAAGTTGTAAATTTATAACAGAGAAAACATTAAGTGTTTAAAAATGGGATGCATTTTTTAAAAGACACTGAATGACAACGAAATTAAACATTAATCGTGAATAACTAAATTGAAGACCCATTTTGCACTATGTTCAAAGCATACAATAATATACAAATATAAAAGACTTGCAATTTCTTTATGAATTGTTCTGACCTTTCTTTTGCTTGGGTGGAAAGATTTATGCATGCCCAAATGCGTGGAATCTTTACCAAATACCTAATTTACATTAACTTACAACCATGCAAGCGTCCAAACAGTTAAACGACTAATAAACGGATTTAATTCGTTAATTGAACATTCAGCACAGTTTCCGAGCTTCCTGAAAAACATGCGAGATTAAGATTTATTTAATGCACAAATGGAGCGCAAATTTTGTACACAAAAACTGTTTCCTCCCAACAAAATGGGAAACAGATAAAAAAAAGTACATAAATAATAATACCGTGAGGTAGAATTTACATTTTAATTAATATTTTCCCCTAAACGCAAGCCGAAAAATCTTCATTAAAGGCATTATGGTGAATTAATCTGCCTCTTCGCGTGCTTTAGAAGCTTTTCTTAGTGCAAGTTGAATATTAATTATGTTTATTCCAATAATAATGCCAAAGACCACCTTCTGAATATTAAAAGAAGATTTGCATATTCTTGGGGTCGACTGAAACGTAAATAACTCATTCAGGCATGAAGAATAAAGGTAGGAATGAAGATGTGTAAAAAAAAATATTCTCGATTTTAGGATTAGGCTTAATTACTGCATTCTAAAAGGATTGTGTAGACAATGCATGCAAGTGTAACAGTGAACAATATTTTAATGTAACTTTAGATAATGATGGTTTCCTGCGCTAAAAAAAATAGTTGTTAAATGATTTATGCTCTCGCATTATTTGAATACAAATAGTAGTATATAAGTTGAAGTAGCATTATAAATAATCATCCTGTTAAATGATAAAAATTTTAAAATTTGAATATTGAATCTGAAAGGATCAAATTTCTATACATTTTGATACATTAAACATATTTGGGATTTCATATATATTTGGGATTTCATAAACGTGAAGAAATGTGAAATGTATGTATCTTGGTTCTATATATGCATATTTCGAGGAAGGTTGTAATATTCTTATAGAAACCTCTTAACATTTTTGGGAAAATATCAAGTTTCTTTTAACCATTTTTTTTTCTTTTTTTGGAGAATATATAACTCATGATAATAAAAGATAGAATTTAGGACTGATAAATTTATCTTAATTGAGTTTATCCCGGCAAAATATTTAAAATTTTCCAAAAATTTAAATATTGGTGCTTTTTTTTTTTTGCAAAGTCTTTAATTATTTCGAACTTAAAACAAATGCAGTCGAAGCATTTAAACTTAGTTTCTTTATCTCATGAAATTGTTTTCTAAGAGAAACTCATTATTGAGTTAAATGTAGCATGGTGCTTACCTTTTCCTCATGTCCCTTCGAAATTCCATCGAAACATGGGTAGAGAAGACGGAATCTTACTCGAAATAACCAACACGAAATTGCAACAATTAATCGAACACTACTGAGATATCTGCGGTATATGCAGTTAAATTAATGGGTAATAATTAATTTTGTTCTTATTTTAACGAGATTCAACCCCCCCCCCCGGATTTGACAATTCAAAAACTTCCGAAACTTTGAATATTAAATATGTACATGACAATGTGGCCTTGGCACAAACTAGTGTGGTAATATCATCCATAAGCATCTACAATCTTCTCTATTCAACTAAATTAGCTGTATCGCTGACTATTTATTTACTATTCGGCAGTGGCATTTACTTTTGTGAGGAGCTGTTCTAGCTTAAAGTGCCAGTTTGGCTGGATGGAAGAAAGACAAAGTAAGAAAGGAAAGACCTCACAGATAGCCCATTGTTACAAATGTTCAAACAAAATGTGCTTTAAGGTTATGCAAATTAAAAGATTGCATTCAAAAAAATATATATTTTTATGTGTTTTGAAAAATATTTGAAAAAATATATTTTCAAATAGGATTTTTAAAAATTATCTTGGTTTTTATAAGTATCAAAAAAAATTTATATTGATACATACTGATAGTGATACTCAATTACAAATGAAAAAAATAAGGTAAAATTTTTATAAATGTATATCTTTGAAAGAAGCACATTTTCTAATCTAAACTACGTTATCCTTTTTAATTAATTAATGTCAATAATATTCGTACAAAGTGAAACAAATTTATTATCTAATTAAATAAGATTAAAGATTATTAAAATCGTAACTTTTATTCAAACTTCATTTTATTCGACTAATTTAAAAAAAAATTGAAAAGTCATCAAGTTAATACAGTCATTTCAATTTGTGTGAAATGTAACATAACCTGTCCAAAGAAAATATAATCCTTTAAATTTCAAAAATTCTGAAATAAATTAATAGCTTGAATGTATGCAAGTTATTTCATTTAAGTGGATTAAAAAATGAAACAAAATTTTCCGACAAAAAATTTCAGAATTTAATAAGACAATGAAATAAAAATGACGGCTTTTCATTAGAAGTATTTTCTGTTTTAATAATGACTTTTGCTGTAGATTTTACACGTCAAAAGAGAAGAATTATTTATTTACAAATTCCTATTTCCTCTCCATATCCCGTGTTGGTTTAATTGTTCCAATTATTCTCAAATTTCAGATATAAAATCAAATGCTATATCTGAAATTGCGGGGTTTTTTTTCTCAGACGGGAAAAGAGTTTAATAATAATTTCTTTCTTCAAAATTGTTGGTAGTATTTTATTTTCCGAAATAAGATTTACGTATTCTTTTGTTATAGTTTTTGTTGGAGTAATTTTGTTTCAATTTAATAGTTAAAATAGAATAGTCCTTTTTTTTTTCTTTTTTTTTTTAGAAAACTGATTTATTTCAAATTTGATACCAGGTCTTGTTTCATCATTGGATTTAATCTAAGTTCCCTTAAATTAAGGGCATAACTCTTTAACGACAAACTGATATGAAGCTAATATAAAATTCTTCAATAAATTTGTAACGCATGAAAAAATAATGATGTATATGTAAGTTAAGAATGTAATTATTTTGTAAACGTTAATTTTGATTCATTTCAAATTGTTTTTTACTTTTAATGTATTTTTTATACACAATGAAATTTCATATTGAAATTACTAATTATAATTCTAAAAGATAAACAAAAACATTGCAAGATCGCCTCGCAACTACCGTAAAATTATCTTGCATTTATTTTTAATTGAATATTTTCTAGGGATTTTTCCTCCAGTTTACACCTCTGATAGAATACTATGAATTATGTTATAATCAATTCGTAATTTCAAGTGCTTTTATTTATGTATGATTCACCCTGATTTCAAAGTTAGTACTAAGGCTCCGTTCATAATTATTTGATACTAGCAATTAAACTGTGTGCTTCAATTTATTTATTAAAATATTTTTAAATAAACTGTGTTTATATATGTATTTAATAACTAGTATATGCGTGTTACTTATTGTTTTATTTTACAACAAGTCAATTGAAGAACGTTAATGTTATTAAGAATTGCGAAAATTAGCATTGTTCCTATTTAACTTAAGCTACATTACTTTGCAAGCATGCATCATAATTAATGTAAATGTGCCAAAATGTAGATATTCTAGTAATTTATAAATGATGCACGCGTCCACAATTAATGTATTAAAGATTTGAAATTAGCTGATCGGTGCCGTATTTTCTGAAAATAACTCTGTTCACTGCAAAATTTTGTACGCAAAAAACAATACTTTAAATTCCATTTGAAAATCTTCCATCAAAAAAAAAAAGATAAAAATTTGAATTTGAACGTAACATTAGTGTAGTAAAAATGGACTCTAAAAATAGTTGTTATGGAAACAAAACTATTCAGAAACTCATTGCTAGTAATGGAAATAACTATAACTCTTTTTTAATACTGTCAGAAAATCTTACCTTAGAATAATAACTATCTTTGTTATATTAGAAACTAAAGCATCCTTACTTATTTTCTTAATAAAGTTTAAAGAAAACTGCTTTTGTAATAACAAGCTTCCAAATGAATGTTTGCTAATTACTATTTTTTTTTTTAAATGAGCTCGTAAGTTTTTCTAATTTCAAGTGTAATCTCGCCGATTCTTTTTTCTTTCGAATTAAACGGGAGGTCCATTCGATTCTTTAAAAAAAAATCTGAAAGAGCAAGGAAAGTTTAAATTAAAATAACCAACTCCTGGAATTGATCGGAAGACGAAAAATGTTGCGCTAATTCAACTTTTAAATCAATTAACTGCTCCCTTTCTTTATTCAAATTACTTACAAAGAAAGAAATCTGTAAATCAACAAAAGTCAGTAGTTGATAATGTTTGAAAACCTGTAATGTTAACACACACTACTGTGTAGAACAGATTAGAAGGTTATTAAATGTAACATGGTATAAAAATCTCATTCCGTGTCCAAGAAAATATTTTTAAAAAATTAAGTTCTTTTTATTTCATTTAAACATTCATTAAAATTCTAAGAATATTAAAAGGCTCCTTGACAATTTCATTTGATTGGTTCTCCCAAAACTGGCCACACTCCGAAGGATACTCATAGAAATTCGGATTAAGAACTTCGCAATTTCTTTATTTTCGGCTCTGTGGCTTAGAGGTAGCATGCTTGCTTCGTAAGCTTAAGATTGCGGGTTCGATCGGGTGGAGTCGATAGAGTTTCTGGATGCAAAAATAGTAGACACGCATGCCATATGATTATGTGGTATGTAAAATATCACTTGAGTATCAATTTTGCTTTGGTACTCTTAGAAAAATTAAATCGTGGTAGTATTTAGCATCTGACGAGAGCTTGAATTAAAAAAAATTCAAGCATCAGAATTTGGTAACAAGGCCACCATTAGATGGTGTGGTTGCCAATATGCAGCCCATTAGGTAAAAAAAACCAATTCCTTTATTCTGAAATGTATTCCGCAACGTAGATTTAACAAAATACCAAAAGTAAGAATTTAGAGATATATAAAATACGTAATACTAGCTGCATGTCCCGGTGTTGCACTCGTTTTCTTGACTGTATAAATTTCTCTTCTCAATATCAGCACTTCCAGGGGTGAGCGTGATTTCTAATATTATTATGCCGTTTACATTCTCTTTTTCAAAATTTCCCCGCCTTCTTTATCCAGTCGGTCGGGTTTCTTTCCCTTCCGTTTACTCCGACATTGCACGGGCTTTTGCCGAGTGTATCACTTTATTCCCAAGTGAATTTGCCCTTTCTCTCTCGACGCCAGGACTTCCACGCGTGTGTGTGTAAGGGCGGTGTGAGTGATTTCTATAACAATATTGAAATTTGAAATAGACAGAACGTACAGAATAAAATTTAGAGAAAAATAGATGTAAGGTGAATTTAAATATAAGATCGGTCAATTTATTTCTTTCAACTGTAGAAACTGTAATATAACCTTAGTAGCCGAGTGACCAAGGTCACAAACTAGTAGCCGGCATTGTCGACTCACGAATTCGAGTCCAAGTATCACTGAAGACCTTCCATGTAAAGAGGCCGATGCACACAAAATATTTCAAAGCTCAAAGTCCTTCCTTTGTTTTTGAGTGGAATTATTCATAGTGAAGTCCTCGTCATTTAACGATATTCCAAATTTATGAAGTCCGTTGTCATTAGGCCTCGTGTTGCTTTAGAGTGCGGCCTAAATTAAATTCAAATCACTACAATCACAGAAGCTGCAATATCTCTTACATAATTGCTCAAATTAATCAACTTTTCCTATAGTTTATTCTCCAAGTAAAAAATATTGTATCTATTCCACCATATTTACAATACAAGCTTATAAATGTAAAATAGAAGTTGCATCTCTGTCTTGTATATTTAAATAAAATTTTGCGCAGTGAGTGAGCCAGCTTAGAGAGGAGGGAGCCAGCTTAGGTGTCGTTTCCGTCCACTTGATCGAGGTTCCGAATGACTGGCTCCACCCCCAATAACTCTCATGTTGCCATACAGTGTGGTGTAAATTAAAATCTTATTAATTCGGACAATGTATGAAGGCTCCTGCTTCCAATGAGCTCGTGGGAAAGAATATAATTATGAAATGATGTAACAGAAAACCATCGAATCTTACATCTGTCATCACTCAAACTGTGACAGTGGTTATTAAAAATATGCATTTAATGTTATTCGTGGTTTATAAAAACAAATGTAGCTATGTATTTTGTGAACTACGTTAGTATTAGAATAACTACATTCGCGGACTCTAATTAAGTAATGGCAACATAGATATAACAACTTTTAATGAACTTACAAGTACATTTGAATTACATTCCTTATTAGTAATCACCAGCAAAGAGCTTACTACTTTTTGCCAAATACCATTAAATCGTTGGAGACCATTGACAAGGTGCTTAATATTGATTTCAGTGACGGAGCGCCCTACTGGTCAGACAGCTTGTGCTACTTTAGGATCCTATAGGACAGTCCATCTGCGGTCTTTGGGAAGGATACCTCTTAAGATGTCAATCTGCTGTTGTAGTGTTGTTGTCGTGTCCTTCCCGAAGGTCTGAAGGAAGTTGCCAGCGCTTTAGGAAGGTTGGACATCTACACGATAGATGGCGACACCATTTATCTCCACCTCCACAATTTAGGCACGGAACTGGAGGGAAGAGAAATATTCTCTAACAACCTGCACATGTGGTTTCTACTGCGACAGCCCACAAAACTTTCAGACCCACTGATTTAACGAGCACGTACTTCGTATGTACTCGGAGGGTATTTGACGGCATCGGGCACTGAATCCAGGCCCTCCAGTCTGGAGTCCAATGCTCTAACCACTAGGCTACCTATGGCTTTCAATCTGATCTTGAGGAATAGAGGTACGGCTTGTTGCAAATCCGCAGTCTCATTCCGACCCGAACGAAACATTTCAACCCGTCGTACAACCACCCTATACGGTAATGCATTTTTGCCACAGGCTTCCAGTAATACTCGATAACATTATGTTTCCTTTTTTGCCAGGGGAAGCCTTGATTTTAAGTAACGACCACTGATCACCATTTGAAAATTTGTCTTAGGCGTTGGAAACGAAATTCTTCACTTTAATGCCAAACAAAACTACCCTTCTTACTAGATTGACTGTTTTTTTGCAATATACACATCGACAACAACGCCACCTCACCACTGTCTTATCTTATCTGTACATGTCCTCTCTTCTTCGAGTTTCTAAGTTATGTTGCCACCATTTAAATTACAGCCGTCGTAAAACATTTCATAAAATAATTTACCTGAAGTTGTGTAATCATCGTCCTCTGTACTATGACTATAACTTCGAGTAGTGAAGGTCGTAAACTTATGATAGACTTTATTTTCTTAATGTCAGTAGAAATCCATTTATATACTCTTCTGAAAGATCACATTTAAATCAATGAAAATAAAGTCTTCATATTTGCAGAAATCTGTAAAGTGGGATACCAACTCAGTTGTCGTCTTCTTCAATTGGTCACGGTGCAAAATTACGAGATCTGTCGTGAATAGCCATCTAGCTGTTTCGCTGTTCATCCACTGTCATTCAATTCACCGTGACTAAACACGTTTAAATCGTATTGAATGCAAACAGAATAGTTTAAAACTCCTTCACCTAAAATGGAAATTAAGCTTTCAATCTGAGAAACCGAAATCCCATTGATGGAGGAACACAGTATCAGAGAATTCCTAAAACAGTTTACAGTGAACATTCCCATCTGTTGAGAATCTATCCGAACACCATTCTATATATTTTCCGTAAACACATTTAAGCCCCAATATTTATGCCCTCCTCTCCCGCACAGAGCCGGGACATAAAACAAAATAAAAACCGTCATTTCTCAGCGAATCGTTTCTTAAAGATAAAACCCACACAGTTTATATTCAAGTTACAGTGGTATATATTTTGCTTCATCTTCCTCCACATTCCCAGGATGAGCACTTGGGGACGACACAGTGGGGTAGAGGGGGTGTTCTAGTCTCTATATCCTTTTCCACCTTAGCTTTCACAGGGGGATAATACTATTGAGTTTCCTCTTTAAATCTCACGGGCTGTAAAAAAGCATAAAACGGTTTCTTTCCAAGCGTTCCCCCCTTTTTTTTATACTTTGCTGTTTTCGTAGCAATTTAAATCTTAAGTGTTGTTCAATCCCTCTGCATTCCCTCCCTTTTTTTTTCGTTCCTTTTCCAGTTCTTTTATGTTTAAGAATTGGTGGTTGCGTTTCCTCAGTGAGTACCGGGAGTCCCTGAACAAATGACAAGTATAGGAAGTGGTGAAAGAAGTATCGGATCCAATATCCTTTGCAATTTCATTTGTCTGCTGTCGCGAGCGGTGATTTTTTTGGCGTTCATTCAGAATGCCTCTGGTGTGGTTTGAACAGATTGTTGTTGATGGTTCCATTGAAGTTTAATTTCGCAATAAATTTTAGAAGGATTTGGAGTGATCGGAATTAGTGCGTTAAATTATTATTAGACAGTTCTTTGCTGTGTTTTTTTCCCCTTTATGAAGCGTTATTTATTTGTGAGATTGAGAGTTTGGATCAAATGAAAAAATATTTTTAGTTTTTTTAGCTATTGATCTAAATGTCCTCGAAGAAAAGGTTTTAAATGGATGAAAAACTCTCGAAAACAAAGAGTTGTTAAAATGCTTTATGATTTTCTAAGACTCAGTTACTTCATCGTATGTATCCGTTTAAATGTTAGTTGAAGTAACATGTCTTACACATTGATGTTTTACTGTTGAAAATTAAAGGTAGAAAGGAAAAGAAGAAAAAAAAAAAACATTCCGTGAAAGTTTGCATTATTGGTTTCCTTTTTATTAGTTTAGAGTTCTTTTTACAATATGTTAAAAGAAAAATATTGACTGAAAAACTGCCGTTGCCATCATGTTTGTGTATTTTTCAATTTTAATTGTAAGTTATTTAAGATGCTTTTTTTTCTAAAAAGACCACCTGAAGTGTTAAATATTCAAAGTAGCTCATTTCCCACTAGTGTTTTATTGGAATACATCAATAATTAAAGTTATACATCAAAGCGCGTAAATTAATAAAACTTAATGCGATAGTTCCTTACAAATTTCTGTATAATAAAAAATTTAATTTACTGATTCGATTATTTTTATTTTTAATTAAAATTTAAAATGAAACCAGTTTCTTAAGTCAATGTGGCTGTAAACTGAAACAATGGAAAAACTAAGTCCATTATTTTAAAATTTCTCAAAATCAGCTCATAATATTTTTTTTAATTAACATATGTAGAAAACAAAGATACTTCCTTTTCTGATACCATAGTTTTTATTGTTTGGATTGGATATTCTAATTTTTTGATAGAAAAATGGAACTCTTTATTAATAAATTATAGATTTTTATATCTTACGCGCATATACTAACTTTATTTATAAAAGATTGATTATACCATGGCATCTATAAAGATCATTTTTCTTTTCTGTTGTAAGTGAAAAGAAAGAAAAATAACATATTTTTATTTTTTAAGATTAATTATTTTCATAAAAATAGAATAATTTAAGCAGTAATTGCAGTGTATTAATGGAAATAAGCTAAACTTATTTTTCTGTTAGTCCAGAGTAATAAACCACCATTAGAAATCTTATGCTTCACAAACACCAACTTATCGATATAAAAATAGTTGTAAGTATGAAACTAGAAATAAAAAAAAAAGAATCATGTATATCTAAAATCAATTCACCTCACTATGCATCTTAGTCATACGCCAAAATAAAAGATTAAATTATTATAGAAAATACAATTTGTAAGTAAGAATTATCATTCATCAGTAATATTGTTACTGATATACAAGCTTGTTATACAAATTTATATTTTGGTGATTATGTGTAACCGCATCTCTTATTAATGGTTCTTATTTCATTCTCCTTTGCCCTCTAATTAGGAATGTTGATCATTATTTTCGTTTAATAAGCATTGCGCGTGAACTATTGACTCGATAATTATGTTTTATAAGTCATATTTCATTTGTAGGTGTCATATGAGCATTAGGGAACAAACAATTAATGTTGCGGTTTCTTCCTAATTTCATTATCGTTCGCAGGAAATAGTTATGGCGTTAACCACACACATAATGAAATATTTAAGTTAACTAAGAGCTGTATTTTCACCAGATTTTATGCCTTAAGTTATGTTTGCGTCTGAAAATATTATTTTTTTTTATTTTTGTTACCAGTTAATAGAAATGAACTAAAAAAATTTATAATAAATATTGGAACAAAGATACGAGATATAAATGCTTTTAGTAAAACATGCTGTATTTAATTGTATTTCAGCATATTTTTTTTACTTAAAATATTAACTAGAATGAGAAATGTGAAATTTAAATGTGTGTTATAATGCGTACAAGTGTATAAAAAAGGAATTTATTCGTGGATTTTTCAAATTAAGGCCGTACAGTATCTTTTATTTAAAATAATGTAAAAAAATGATGTCAGTAATTTTTAAAATAATTTATTTAGACTATGTAATAGAACTTACTCTGAAAAAAATAAATTTCCTAAGCTATTACTTTAAATTTTTTTAAAAAAGTGAAGAATTTGAAGTTTTTAAATTTTTGTGAAATATTTAATTATAAATGTATTTTTAATGATTGCGAGTGATTTATCTGTAGGGAGTTCAAAAAATATAACTTTGTTGAATTTTAATAATTTTTTCTGAAGCTACCCGCCTCTTCTTCCTTAAAATATAAAAGTTCTAAGAATACTAACTTTGATACATTTTTTTTAATGTAGAACTTTTAATCCATGCGAAATTTTATAAAACTCGCACATGACAGTGTGTACAAAAATATTAAGATTACTATTTAGAATAGAAAAAAAACAATAGGAAACAAAACAATTCGACTAACGTGGTTTGAAAAAAAACTTTTTGTTAAAATCAAAGGTTTAGATACCTAAAGCATTTAGAAAATTTAAAATATCTTCAAACTTAATTCAACATCAGATTCTAAACTTGAAGCCAAGTTTCTCAATCGGAAATACAACCAAAAAATGAAAACAAAATGTATTTTTATCTTTTTTTAGTTTAAAAAAAAAGAAACCTTAAAAAAGTCTTAAAATAAATAAAGAAATTTTTTTAAAAAAATATTTCTGAGATACCAGTATGATTTATGACAGTTATTTTTTTCGTATAATAAAGTCATTTTTCTGATTAAAAAGTTAATGACCCAAATCAAAAAAATAATTATAAAGCAACCAAAGCAACGTAAATACTGAATTCTACCACTTAAAACATCTCAATTTTCATTCGGTTTCGTTCCTTTTTATGAATGAATATCACAGATCTTCGCAATCAGAACCTTCTAATGAATTCATTTATTTATATCACCGGTTCCCCAGTGCGAAGTCTAATTTCTTAACTCTTAGTCTTAAAACTCTGGGATAATCTAAAGTTCAAGCCAGATGTTTTTGATGGCAGAAGAACTTGAACCGTGATTGATTGCATATTTTAGAAGTACATAATGCTCCCTAATCTATACAACTTCCTGTAAGTCTTCTTGCCATGGATTTGGTACCTTCTTTCCGGTTTGTGTTTTCACTGAAATACAAAGCGGATTGAAAGAGTTTGTATCTCATTCAACTGGGTAACAGGATTATTAATTATTTGGAAAGGTTTGGGGATGAGAAAGATGGATTTTGTTATTGATGACCTGATTACCGGGTTGAGGTGTTTCGATTAGAGAAGAATAAAAATATTTTTTTATCAATTTCCATTAAGAGCACAGAAGAGAATTGTAATTTTAATGTATAGATATATGAGACATTGTAATTTATCTAATATTTGTGGGTTTTATGTTTCCTTTTTTTTCAGTTCCTACTATTAATTCTCTTCTCTCTCTATATATATTTATTTATATATCTTGTTCAAATTTTCAATCGTCTATAAGATAATTTTTTTTTCATTCACTGAAGTTCAAATACATTTTTTAAACTTATTGTGGATGACACTTGATGTTAATTTAGTTTTTTAAAATATTAATTAATTAGTTCAATTTTATTTTTCAATTTTAAATTTATTCTGCGCTATTTCTAGTGAAGTTGGAACTAGCACCAATAGATGGCACCAGTTAGTTTTTCTAACGAACTTCTTCTTGGCGTCAATTTTTGTTTGTTTTTTACTTGTAGTGATGTTGATACAGTTTTTCAAATCTTAATTTATTCATTAAATTTAATTAATTACAATAAAAAGTTTCTTTGTTGACCTAAGTAGGAATTGACTTCAAAATTTTTGTATCGCTTTTTTATAATTAGTTTCAGAATAATTTAATATTTTTGATGCAGACCTGCTTTCGGTTGATTTTCAAAATTGGAAATCAATCGTTTAAATAATAAGTTAATTTACATTAATAAGTTTAATTCATAGAATTATTGTGGAACTTTAAAATCACTCAGCCATTTGTTGGGAGTCAGGTAGGAGCAGGGCCAGCTCTAGCAGTTTTGCCGCCCCGGACAAAAATGGAAAATGCCGCCCTCTCTCTCTCTCTCTCTGTCTATATATATATATATTATTTTGTCTTAAAAAATTCAAAATAATTCGCAATTAAGGTCATAATTATTTGTTATTATTCCAAGCGAGTGAAATGAAAGAGAAGGAATCGTCTATTTAAACAGGCCAATTTTTTCAAAAAAATTGTCGACTAAGAGAGGGTATCACACGCGTTGGTTTTATAACTTATAGTAACTACACTCAAGACTAAAATAAAACATCTTCTGTGTCTCTCTATCTAACAAAACCTCTTATTACCCTTGTCCCCTTTTGGATAGCTGAAACCAGGCTTCGTAAGGATGGCAGGAATGTCCATTGTGACGTCACTCCGGGATGGGGAGAAAGTTAATAGTGAAAGATAAGTAAACATATAAAATCTCATGCTTTAACATATACTCCCGCCTCGAACCTTTCAAGTTTCAACATAAAAGAAAACTGTCATTAAGTGTAAAGAGTACAAAATAAAAAAATAAATAAGACACGTTAAATGAAGTACCAAATTCTTACCCAATAATATTTTTGAAAATATATCAATTTTTTTGTAGCAAAAAAATATATATTTTTCGAATTTGATTCAAATGCCGTCCTTAAAATTTGCCACCCCGGGCAGGGGTCCGGTTTGTCCAGCCTTAGAGCAGCCCCTGGTACTTGTGTTAAAATTCTAAGGAATCCGTGATACTAAGCTGATACATAGAACGGGGTGGCGGTGATCGAAAGTTTAAGAACCACTAGAAGTTAGAAAGAGGGAAATAAATATTTAAAATATATATATATTTATACACGCTTTTTCTAATCATGGTTGAAAACGTTGTCAGATATCTTAAAAAATTAAAATCCTTTGAGCCAGCCATGTTTTATAATTATTTGAATTTATATTATCTTAGTAATAGTATTTATTCTCTTTGTTAAAGTTCTTCACAAATATTTGGTCCTATTTCCACATGGGAGAAGTCAGTTTGTAAAAATGTATTTATTTGTATATTAATTTTTGCATCATTGTATAAGAGTTTTAAGAAAACAATATAATTTCTTCTCTCTCTTCTGTAATATGTATTTCTGATTTTCAGTAATATTTTATTCAAAAATTAGTTTTTGTGTCAAAGATATTCAATACTACGAGACACAATAAAAATATAAATTTTCACCATTATGCGAATAATATATTCAAATTTAAAATTAGCGAATTTCTTTTTAATCTTCCAAAGAGGCGAACTTTTTATAACAACGATGTAAATAGGACATCTAAAAATTGTGTTTTCTTTCAAAATAATCGATTTTCATCCTTTTAAATTAATTAATTTAAACAAGTTTACTTCAAAATTTATAATGTCAGAAATTATTGTTTAATTTTTTCATCAGAAAATCCAACTTATATATATATATATATATATATATATACACCAAATACTATAGAAATAAAACTAAAACATTTTTTTCTTTCCATGGTTTCTAATGTAAACGTAAGTGTCGATAAAGTTCAAATAATTATTGCACTGTTGGCCTCTAACATTAGAAAGACATGTTAATAATTTGGATATGTGTCAGATATTCAATTAGTCAATAAGCCTTTTATAGAATTGTCGATATCAGTATTGAGTATTGTGCAAATTATTGAAACTTTGTAATTACTGTAATTATCAGCAGCTGCCGTGAATGCAATCATATCTGGACATTGAAATGTCTAATAATGCAGATTATTTTAATGAGGGGACATCAAATATGAGCTAAAGGGGGAACTCCATGCTCATTATGAACCCAACTGCTATCACCTGCTTTCGAACTGCATTTGTTAATTTTACAACAAAGCTTTTGTTATATATATATCTGCAACAGACATTCACGTATTGTGTGTTTTGTGTGTTATGATTTTAGTACAAATAAATGAGTTTGATTTTTCTATGGATAAATATTGAATAATTTAATTGTTTCATTTTATTTTACTTTATATACAAAATTGAATTGGAATAATTAATTCTGAAACTATACTTGTGATAATAGTTTTCATGCGTTATATCTTATGTTTCTATTTTTTTTAGTCAAAAAAAAACAAATTTTCGATTTTTTTTAAACTTTATTGTTTTCTTTAAATACTAATTTAAGAAGTATAATAGGTCATAAAATAACAATTTATTTATAGACTTTATCTATTACAATATATAAAAAAAGACTACTTTTAATTAAACTTTTTTAATTGCTATTACATAACTAAATAAAAACGCATATAGTGCTCAAGGAACGATTAAAAATGGTACTCATGGTAAAGTTTCCATAAAATCTGTTTAGGTATAAACAAATTATATCAATTTCGCCGCGAGTTCAATGTCGTACTTTGAAAGCAAGCATAGCACAAGTACTACATGAATGCTTAGAACATATTTTTATATTTATTCTAAAATTACTTTCTTTTTTTCCGTATTGTTTCAGAATACAGTTTTTGGATATCTTCACTAATATAATTCTACGAGGAATATGAATACACATATAAATATGTGCTCTATAGTTTGTGTTTAAAAATTCTTTTAATTTCGTTTTTAAATAGGCTTACAGAATAAACATTCCATGTAATGGAATATAACGAAAAATATTTCAGGACTGTAAGTTTAATAGAACTAATCCCCGAATTTAAATGACTAAATTTTTGAATGTGAAAGAATAAAGTTCTTACATATAACTGAAAAAAATAAAAATAAAATATGCTTTGAATATAACGGAATACAACTTTGAATTTAGACAGCAGAGAAAAATGCATTTTCTTTACGAAATTTCAAGCACACGGATCATTTTTATTTTGCACATGCAAAACATACCCGTTGTTATCATTCATTATTATCCAATCGCATGTCGCTGACAGAAGAAAAAAAAAGAACTAGAGTTAGTTTTCGAACCGAAATCCATTTAAGTCAAACTACATATCATAAAGAAATCTTTTAAGCAACGTATACTTTCTTTTTTTCTCTTTCTGGTTTGAATACTAGCACAATACGTCTGGTGTATGACTCTTCTTTCTTAACTTGTAGTGAAAGAAACCGTACAAAACTCGATCTACCATGGGACATTTTTTAAGATAGAAAAAAGAAATTAAGCTCTAAAAGAAGGAAAAAAGAACCAGAGAAAAGGAGAGAGCACAGTCTTCTTTCCACATTGCTGTTGCAGAATTAAAAAGATATCAAGGGATTCCTGTGATGTACAACTTTATAGATATGTATACGCTAGAGAGAATAAAAGAAAGCACTGGTTGTAGTGTGACAAGAACAGATGATACACGTCAGGCGTAGGGATACACAGGGGATATGGTACATTGGATTCGCCGAAGAACACCATTTGCTATTAATGGAAGATGTTCGAAATGGATATATTTTGCCTCGGTGTAAAAACTCGGAGCTTTCTCTTGTGTCTTGCAAAAAGCTACTGTCATACAGAATTTTATCTTACAAATTTCTCCGCGAGATGTAAGCTTTTTGTTTTTTATCTGTCTTTATAATGTTTCTAAAAACAGTTTTGTTTCATCGGTAAGAGAGAGAGAGAGACTGACTGGAATATAATAGATATTTTTGATTGTTTCTTTGAGAGTAGTATGTTTTGCGAGGAGAGAACGAATTGATTTGAGAATAATCGCTCTAAGCTAACAACATGGATTTAGGAAACGTTCATTAAAGCTTGAAAACGATTTGAGTCCTTTGGGAGATTTCATATGAGATATTTTAGGTTCTTTTTTTGTTATGAATGAAGTAGTTCTTATGCAATTGTTAGAATAGTGAGATATTTATTATTAGTCAATAAAAATGAAAATGAAGATATATGTTTCCATTAAGGTGTAGTGCTCGTTTGTTAAAATAAATTGATAGAATCTGAGACTATATTTTAAATGTTAATATTTTTTATTGATAAATTTTATAATAAAACTGTCTACAAACTATAAGACGCCTCCCCCCCTTGGGTGCCCTTCACCTTGATTATCAGCGTGAGCTAGAGGTGTAGGAATAAATGAAGAACTAGAGAAGCTGCCTTGATCTTAATATGACTTTATTAAGACCTTAAACTTAAACCTCCAACAGATTAGATAATAATATGATATGTGAGAGAATCTACGGTGGCTAAACACACAATATATATATAATACCGAAATAGCGTAACCCAGACCACTATTAATAACTAACTCGCCTAAGCTCAATTCCAATGCTATCACAGATCCGAATATTAAATAGTCACTCCTACCTTAATGTCGAATGTGTGAAGTAGCGATTAATCTGATCCTAGTTGAAGTTGCGGTTCACTGGAGTGCAATGGTATGCATCTTGACCTAAGGGCTCTCTGTCATGGGTAACTTCTGTTGGCTGTCACTTAACCTTTCAAAAACTCTTCACACTCGAATCACGGACTATCACAACATTCCCCAAATTGCCACCCCGCTTACTCTAACTTCTGATATTTAAAAGCTTCCTAATTTGTATCTTTCATTCACGCTATACTTCTTGGTTTGGTTGGAAAAGAGTTGCCATTAATTCTGGCCCCAAAGAACCCAAAAGGACATGTTAATGAAAAGACGCGTGAGCCCGTCACAAAACATTAGAATTTTATTAGATACAAATCTACTACTGCCAATATTTAAAAAAAAAAAAGATTTTCAAACCGATATTTATGCGTGTTTCTAAGAAATAATTTAAAGAAGCAAAATACAGCTTGAACTAGTTTTCTAAAATGTTAACTTCTCAAAAAAGTTTGATATGTAATCACTTTTTAATCACTCGCATCTCCTTGAGTTCTGAGAAAACCTGATTCATAAAAGATTAAATTAAAACAGCTCATTTTATTCATCTAAATAATCAAAAGATTCAGCACGTAAATTAAAATAAACGTTAATTTGATCAGACGAATGAAACAATTTAACCTTTCAGGATATGGCTAGTTTTGAGAAGTAATTGCTTCTGATAGTGTGACTACCGGTTACAGTAACAGGAATGATTGTTAAATCATTTTCCCATTTGATGAATTTGAGTATCATTTTATGTGTCATTATGAATATGAAAATCACGCTTAACTTAGTGAGAATTATTTACTCTTTAGATTCGATGTTGTGAGCTATCTTAGAATCAAAGGACGAATTAGGCAATTTATTGAGTTTGAGCGAGATCGAGGCAACAAGAACGCAGATTTCCTGTTCGTGATATTTCAGTTAGAATTGGCATGAATGTATCCACTGTGGAGGATTGTTGACAACAATGGTTACAGGAATGTATTGTCTCAAGGTTCAGTTTTTCATGGGATACTATTCAGGAGGGAGCGTGCTTGTTTGTAGAGCACCGTACAGCACTTGCAACAGAAATTCTAACTTCTGTTGGCACTAGAGTGACACAACGAGGTGTAACAAATTGATTCCTTGAAGGACAGTTTCGAGTCATTGGAAGATGGAGTGGTGATCTGTTGAGTTCTCAAATGGCAGCCATTTCTGTCTTAGTGTCATTAATGGTTACATGTTGATTAGAAGGAGACAAGTTGAATACTTTTAATCAATCTATCTGTAACGTAGAAATACTCGACTTATACTAGATATAACGATCTGGAGAACAATTTTTGTGACAGTTGGAGCACCCTCATCTCAAGCACCTTGGCAGTATATTTTTTCGTAAGGCTGGCGGTTGATCCACAGTTATAATATCTATCTTGAATAATATTATTGGGAAAATTGTCCAAAAAGATATAGGTCGTCTTCCGTACAGCTGCAGTCACACAATGTGCTGTACAGAGTGTTGACATGTTGTTCGTAGTCATCGAAATTACCATATCTTCCTCTCGTCATTCATGTTTAGGGCATTATTGGAAGACAAATCCATCATCGTCCTGCTGGTTTGAATGACCAAGGATAATGATAATGGAATTTTTATACCACATAAGGACAAACGGCACTTTTACGACACAAAATATGAACATTTACATTCTTTCAAAATTAAAAATTTCCAACTTTTTTTTTAAAATCGGAGCATGCCATTTGATGAGTTTTTTTACTGTCTTAATTATTCATAAAGATTCTCATTTGTAGCACTATTTTTTGGGAAGTTATAGCGAGAAGAATATTTTGCTAACTTCTTGTTAGCAAAACTTATTTCACGAATACTCAGATCCAACTCGCAGTTCACGACAGATCAAGCTCCCAACAACTCCAGCTCCAACTCCCAGAAGCTTCCCCAAAAATTCAATTCATTCATTTCTTACATTCAAAATTGTCGTGACTATAGCTGTTATAAACGTACCAACATTTCACGACTGAAATGGTTTTTGTAGCTTTAATTTTAGCCTGTAACTTTAGAACACGCACTTTTTGTCTCAAGCCTGCTGTAGCTCATGAAGTTTAAGACATAATAAAATCAATACCTTTATTTTACTTTCAATTTACTATCAGGAGGTTGTTTAAGCAAAATCTAACAATAAACTAGTTTATCATAACAATAAACTATCAGGTGGTTGTTTACTCAAGACATAGGATCCTCTTCCTGAAACTCCGTGGGATTCGATTATTATGACACTAATAATCAAACTTCAGTAACAGCCTAGCGACCATCGACCCCACTCACACTTCGCTAGAGTTTAAATAGCACCTGACATTTACATAAATCACAATTCTTCTATGGGAAATGATTTTATAATCATAAAATAGTAAAACAAAATTTTCCCAAGAGGATTAGTAAGAATAGCGAATAGAATCCATAACAAACTTAAATTAAATAAATATGTTACTTTAAAAATACATTGCCACAAAATTTCATTCCTCTAAAATAATTATTTCTTTAAAAGATGGTTTTATGTTTTCCATCAGTGTATTGTGCAAAATTGTACTTTTTAATGCAATCTGAAATTAACAGCGGGATTTAAATAAATAGAACAAATATTACGCATGTGTTTTTTCCCATTTGAAATCTTTTTAAGACATCTCTTTGAGAAAATGTGAATATAAAACCAACTGAAATTAAATATCAAATATTTGAAACATTTTGTCATAACTCTTTAGAAAATTTCAATACTGTAAAATAATAATAGAAACAAAAATAAAATTACTTTTCGAGAAAGAATAGAGCTGCTTTTAACTAACTATATCTGATTCTTACTCTCTTTGCAAAATCTCAGCTTTGATATCTCATGAATATGAATAGTAAGCTCTCATGAAATAGATCCAATGAATATTTTATCCGTTTTTGAATATCTCTCCTTCTCTAATGCATAGAAAAATATTATAGTAATACGTCTATCTTTAGAAATTGTTCGGTTCGATCTATAAGAAATTCTTGAAATTGAAAAGCTTTGGATTTCTTTCATACTTTAAAATTGCAAGAATATTGATTCCATATATAGTAATAGAATATTATGCAATCATAATCTTGGAATCTGTTGGATTCTTATTGTTATTCACTATCATGAAAATCTTTTAACTTTAATCTTAAGTAAGGAGAAATTGATACATATATACTTTTGCTGGTTGCCTATTTTATGATTATCCCTCTCTCTTTTGAATTTGTAAAGTCTTTTCATAACCTAGGTTATCATGAATGTTTTGCATATTAGTTGTGTAAATATATGCATTCATATTTAATGATACAAATGCATCTGAAAATTTATATAAATTTTGAAAAAGTAGTATTTAAAAGCACGGTAAAACATGAGTTATATTGCTACAGTGATAGTGGTTTTGTTGTATAGAGGTATATCTGGTTTCTCATTCAACAACCTTATTAAAGTCAGTATGCACTGAATTTTCTTAAGGAAAGGCGTAATATTTTTCTTTGTTGTTTTTTATAGATGTTAAATATAGATTAATATTTATTTTTCATTCTAATGTATGAAACAAATTATAAATGTATTTTTTAAAAATAATTATTGAGTTATATTTCAAAGATTACTTTAAATGTGTAGTATTGAGTTTCAACTATTAAGCAGACAGGGGAAATAGTGATACACAGTATAATGCTACTTTTCTGTATTTTACACAACCACTCATCCAATTTTATTAAATATTTATACTTACACACATAAATTGTATTAAATGCCTTTTAGAGCGGATTTCTACAAGTGTTCTTTTATTACATTTTTTTTTAAAATTAAAGCTTTCTTTTTTTTTCAACATTTTTACTAGGAACTCCGTGCAAATCTAATACAGAACATATACTCTCTAATTTAGTTGACGAGATGTTAAAACCCAACTGAAACTTTGAAATATGAATAACTCTCAAAAAGAGTCTCCAGTAATGCTAGCTATATTTAACAATCTCCACAAATTCTTGCGAAAAATATAAAGCATTATTGGTCAATATTTTGATCATGCCTGTAACGTTTTTTGCATCAGTAACAAAATAACACATTTTAAAGGTTACTAATTTAATTTCTGAAACTAAAATAAAAAAAAAAAATCTTACAACATGTTATATTAAACTAAAATTTCTTAAAACAGATGTTTCACGAATATGCTACAAAATTATCCCAGCAAATTATTTAAACGCTTGGATTTTGCAAAATATTACATCAAATTAATATAATTCCTGTTATTAATGTCACGAATAAACAATACTTATGCAACTTCAGCTTTTGCAAGTGTGTGTATAAGAAATTTTTCAGGTTTTAAAAATATTCGTTTTGTATAAAAATAGAAACTGTGATTCTATATAATAAAGATATATTAAACTTTCTTGTGTTATAAAATAAAAGTCATAATGACATCCCAAACGATGATTTCGACTTACGGTCTCTTAAAATATGAAAATACACGTAGCTTGAAAATAAACCATAGTATTACAGTAAGTATAAAATTACTGAAGTAATAATACCAAGTCCTAGGATGTATAACATGTGGCGTTAAATGAGAAAAGACGATGTTTCTTGCTTGGATATTAAAAATAAATATTTTTGAGGTGTGAAATCTTTGACGCATTAAATATAAATGAAACACTTTTAAAATTTGTTATATTTCATTATTTAAAATGTTCTTTCTTTTCCTTTTTAGGTAAGTTGGGAACAGGCACTTTATTATTTTCTGGAAAAATTGCTAGGAATTTCATCCAAGAAATGTGAAAATAAAGAGGCAGGCAAAGAAAATGGCTCTTAATCAATGCTTTTATCAAAGCGTATTAATATTTCCTTTTAAACTGGTTAAATAATTACTACTAATAAAGTTAAGGTAAGCTGGATATTTATATATTAAAATTAAAGGTTCCGAATGTAAAAACTATATTGGTTCTCGATGATTATATTAAAATAAGATCACATTTTTTTTTTGCACCTCATTTCAATGAGACAAATGTTAAGATATTATTACAGGGGGGTTATTGGTAGTTGTCATCATAATTTAATTTTCAGTTGTGACTTAGATTTTCTGAGTTAGACTTAACTTAGTGACATCTCACTTACTTGATTTTTAGACTCCACCTCGTAAGGACTTAAAAATCCACTTAAATTTGTCTCGAAATGGTCTCAATCATTTATTTTCTCAATTAAGTTGAATTAACATCAATCTGTTTTCAAAGCAGTTGTTATATTTTTTAAAAAATTTTTGTGTGTGTGTCAGAGCGGTCACTGTAATGTTGTTTTACTTTTCTCTGATTTTTTTCTTACTGCAATTACATAAGGACTTCAAACCTCAAGTAGATTTTTATCGTATCAGAAGTTCTGAATTTCCTCCAAAACAGTTTAAACCAGTACTTCTCAATTTTTCAATATTTGAGACCCTATTTTGAATCATAATTTTCGTCATCCACCCATATAATAACAATGTATTGAATGCAATATTAATGTACTTTGGAACTAAAACTACCATATGACATTTTTTAAAAACCACACAAATTATCAAGATAAGTATTGCATTTTGTATATGCTACTTTAAAGTAATAGATATTTTACGTAACTTACTTTTAAGTAATAAAATGTAGTAAGTAACATTTTTCATTCTTAATTTTTAAATTGGACTAGATTGCAACAAGAGGGCAACGTGTATTTTTATTATGTCAGAATATATTTTGTTTTGCTTCCTTCCAGTAAATTAATATTTTTTAAAGATATGTTGTTTTTGACTTTTCGATATGCTTGAATCCCCCACGTAGGGGTATCATGCCCTTTGGGTGTGCTGCCCACAGTATGATAAACGTTGGTTTAAACGAAATTAAACCTATCGATTCAATCGTTACCAGTCTTAACTCACATGACCATAAATAATCACATATACTTTCGGTATTTTTTTCAATCAATACGAAATATTATATGAGCTTAATACTTATTATGTGAAATAAGACAGCTAAATATCATAACACCCTTTTTAAAATCATTTTTTAATACGAAGCATCATATTTCATTTATACTGGTGAGCATAAAATAACGATTTAGCCGAAAAAATAGAATAGAAAAATGAGAAGACAGGCCAAACCGAACCATTCATATCTATGATCAGGTATGGTATGGCAGATGCTTATACTCATCATGACATAGTGTAAGAATTTTGGAACAGTATAAAATATACGCTGGTGGTTTATACTGATTTCTTCTGTTTGGCGTATATTAATTCAAACGACATAGGTCTGCTGCCTCAGTGTAAATATGGTCAATAAACAATCCAGTTGACAACCTCTGGATGACCTTACTGGAGGTTAAATCATTGCGAAAATTGAGAGAAGTCGAAATGTGAGTAATGTGGCTGCAGATTTCAAGATCTCTCGTAGCATCGTTTTGCGAATTTAGGAAATACATACATCAGTCTGAAGGTTCAGTAGTGGTTATTCATGAGCAACTACAGCGGCTGTTGTCCGCTATATTGCCTTTAGGTGGAAAGGATAAAACACAACGAGCGAAACCTGCTATAGACTACCGCAAAACCGATAGAGCATTATACCTTGTCAGGGAAGTTATACAATGAGGATCAACCTGCATGTGCCATTAACGCCAGTTAATCGAAAATGAGTCAGAAAGGCTGTAACCGGACACATTAGAAATGGGATCGAATACTTTTTACGTCTGACTAGTGATTCGGAACATGTACACATCTGTGAAGAACACAGGGGTAACACATAAACACCCTCCAACACCATTGGAAAAAACCGGTTTGGCAGGAACGAGGCTCTTTTATGGAGGTATCAAGCTTGAT
Source organism: Trichonephila inaurata madagascariensis (assembly GCA_019973955.1). Lineage (NCBI taxonomy): Eukaryota > Metazoa > Arthropoda > Arachnida > Araneae > Nephilidae > Trichonephila > Trichonephila inaurata. The sequence continues at coordinate 232,875 of BMAV01017476.1, read as the reverse complement.
AACCATACCGACTTTCACTACTTCCAAAGAAGTTTTTACCAATAGCCTGCATGCTACATCGCAGACTGTTTAGTTCAACGAAAGCCAAGCACCACATCAAAGACTGTTAATATATGGGATTGAGAACTGTGTGTGTATCAGACCAGATGCCCAAAAATAGACTGCCATCCATCCAAGGAAGTTTTTTGCATCTTTGTGCAGCTGTTTTCCTTCCTCATGCGCATTTCTTTGGTAGGTTATGGAGCCCAGTGACAGTGCTATAACCATAGATTAGCTCTCAGGGTTTCCGAATCTGAATCCAGTCGAACGTTTGTGGAACATTCCAAAAAGTAGCTTGACGACACGTCTCCCTCTGCAAGAGGAAAAGGCAGCGATGTCTCAACAGCTTCTTGACAGCTTTTACGCAACCATGTCATAAGATGTCAATCTTGCATGTAATTGGGGGGGGCGAGGATAAAGATCCCCTGTACAGGTTCTAATTTTTGCTGGCTTAACTATCACATAGACGTTGCAGTCTTCTGTATAATTACGTTCGATTCTAACTTTCTATACCTCTCAATTATATTTTAGATTTCTATTTTGGAAAATTTTTCTTTGTTCTTATGTCTCCAGTAATCTTATGATACTATGCCAATCTTTTCGGAACAATTTTACACTTCGATACAATAGAAAACTCATTTCGTTCTTAATTTTTGCCCACCAGCGTAATTATGCTTAGTAAAAAACATAAAGGTACCAAACGCAAAAAATGTAGCATTTATATTTTACATTATGAATAATTTCTTTATTTCGTGTTTACAGTTAAATATAAACACATTTTAGTTTATAAAATTTTAATACTGGAATCTGAATGAGATTTCAATTCAATCTAGTGAATATTTTTTTTAAATGTTCGAATTAAATAATTTATTTTTCTAAAATTACATTTTTTAAACAAAACTCAAAAACAATTGACACATATAGGTCTAATATGTATATAAATGCATTTCGACACTCATATAGATCCTACTTTTAAATGAAGCAAGAAAAAAAAGGAGGAAATCACAATTCATCTTTTTAAACGCATGAAAATGATTCGAATGAATGAAATTTTACAAATGTACTTTTGGTAAATAGAAAAAAAAGAACATCTGCTAGATTGTGAAAATGCCATCGTTTTTAAATCTTTAATCAAAAATTTCTAACGTATTTAACTGGTATAATATGTTTAGTATATTGAAAGATATTTTTTTTTCTGTAGTCCCTTTCATCTAAATAATTCAGCAACTGCTCCTGAATAAATACAGTGCAAAAACTAAATCTGAAGTCCAAATCCAGAGAATTATCTGGACTGGATATATCCACTATAGTACGTAACCAATTAATCACGCAGACATTCTCACTGAGTAGGAATTAATCACTTTGGGGCTTTGGGCCTAGTATGTCCACCAGGAATTCTGCTGGTACCCGGTACTGTACTGATACCTACAAGACAATCAGCCAGTCATTACTCACGCGTAGTTCTGCAATATTGTAAATGAACATTGCTTTAGTTAGTGGACTGTAGTAAGACCTTTGACTGGCATATCCATTCTCCAATTAAGTTGACTAAGATGCTGCGAGACGGGTTGGTTAAACCTCATTGTGTACTTAAAACTGCTCAGATGCAATATGCAACAGTAATTTACATAGCTGACATAGCTCTATGATTGTTCAGATTTTGTGTGTGTGTCTGTAATTTTAAGCAAGTAAAACTGTTTTTATTCAAGTAATTTTTCTTTAGTTCTACCTCATCGTAGAAATTTATTGTCCCAGTAAATGATTTTTTAATGTTAAAAATCCAAAATAAAAATTATGAGATACTCAATAAAAAAAATTACCCCTGTTTTACGTATAATACGAATTAAAAGTCGTATGTGTAGAAAACAATGTAATCAATTTTATATTTAGGGTATTACATTGTGAAAAAGTTTTATGAAATCTTTCGAATGATATGTGTCTACTCCAGAAAAAATCACTTTGGTTCCTTGAAATTTTTAAATACAAATTAAATCCCTAAATACGCAAGAAGGTAATTTTTTAGGAATTTAAAAATATATTTTTACAACTTTTTTTCAAAGAAATTTTAGTTTCTTAGAAATATTCAATAAGTTCTCTTCAGTATCTCTCACCAGTTGTGCATTAGAATAAATTCATATGTAATAAAAAATTCACGGATTTTCTTTAAAATTATTTCCGAAGATTAAAGATTTCATTGTTATTTTTAAAAATAATCACCTATTAATAATTATTTTCTACTTTTAATTTTAATGAGCTGTTGTATTGGAAGAAAAAATGCTTTTAATTAAAGCGTTAAAAATTATTTCCGAAAACCGTGAACAGATTTCCTTTAGATAATTTATTACAATGTAATTTATTTGCAATCATAATGTATTCATAATTCCTAAAATTTAAAAAAAAAATCTCAAAATTAAATGTTGCTTTAAATTCAAATACTAATAATTCCTAAAAAATATGGTACCATTTAAATGTAACACATTTCCATTTCAATAAAACATATGCACTCTCCATTGCTTAGAACAAGCACAAATTGCGTTTGAAAAACGCTACATGTAAACTTCCAAGGCTTATATTAAGAACTGGTGAAGATAATTAAGAATTATTTTCTAAATTGCAAAATTCCTAATTTGAATAAATGCATGCTTTCTCAAAAGTTGGTTGAAGATATTATTCCCTTGTACTTACTATAATTATTTTAACTAAATACTTAGCAATTACTTATCAATATTTAATTGTAAACTCAATAAACTATTATAACACATTGAATTAAAATGTTAATAATTCATCTTTGGATGGTTAACTATTGGATACAGTTTCTAGACATAATAACTATCCTCTGTTAGTATAATTTATTTATATATGCATTATTTAAAAATTAGCATTCTATATAGAACAAGACAAGATATGACTCATAACCTTAACTTTATACATGCTTTGAAATAATAACTCTACATTAGAAATTGATGAAAGAGTAACATGGGGTTTTCAAGTGAATGAGAAAATCTAATTTATTTAAGTTTATGTTAAACAATTTTATATTTAGTTGTACTTATAAAAATCCAGAAAGAAAGACTTTTAGGATTATAATGATGCGTATATTGCTATTTAATGAGTACTGTATGTAATCATTCTTAAGGCTCAAGCTGCTTAGCTGTAGAATCCTAATTAGGTTTCAAATAATTAATTATAAATAAATAATTATAAAATACTCTCTTTTCATACAGGTAATTCATATAAGTCTAAAATAATTAGATCTGATTTAGCTATTCAGATATATTCATACAAATCTATTTGAATTTAAGAAACTAAATCATGATTAACAAAATACATTTCGTTACGTTTATAGTAAACAATATCGAATAATTATAAGTGTATAAAATTAGAGAACAGCTACGTTGCTTAATCGTATAATGTGCATTTGCTATTGAGTACAAATATTCTTAAAGTATTGCATGCTAAATTTAATTCATCGATTTTATATAATTTTCGATAATTAATCAAAGTTAATTAAATTCTCTTTCATATAAATAATCCATACAAATCCAGATGATGATCTAAATAAGCCATACGTTTATGGGGAATTTTATAAAATGATTTTAAAACCATCCTTTAGATTTTGAAAAAAACACTATTAAATAACTGGCATTTAGTAAATAGAATTCTTAAGACTGTTTCTTAAATTCAGATGCTTTAATTCTAACATTTGTTTTCAGTTTTATCCAATTGTTATCATTTTCAGCGAAATACGTGTTGAATTTCATTTAAAATACAATGTGAATTTTCATTTTTAAATAAAAATGAGCATGAAAAATTCTATTTTTCACAGCGTATTTAGTGATAAATAGCATGTTTCAAAAACAAAAAACAAAATTTTAGAATAGTTGTATTCAATCTACATTTACTAATTTCTTTCAAAAACGTATGTTTTAATTCCTATCAAAATACTTAAAAAATATTTTAGATTTATTTTGTAACTGAATCATGTAGCAAAATTTAATATCTAAGGCATGGAAAAAAATAATTCCCCACATACATCACAAAAACCATTCTAAGAAATTCTTCTTATTCGAATCATTGCCACTCGTGTGCTTTCAACGCACCCACAGATTTCTTATTTTCCCGGATACAATATTGTCATTTAGACTGTAAGTCTGTATTTTCCTCAAGAAAACCTCAATCCCTCACTGCGTTATCGAATGGGCGACTTTTTAAAAGCCCAAAGTAACCGTTTCCTGTTTAGAAGAGAACAACTGAGTAAGAATGGAAGTCCAAACGAGAGAACCCATTCTCTACTTCATTGAATAAGCTATTAACTCAATGCAGGAAGAATTTCATTTATCTACTTGATTCTTTTCGGGACATTATTCCCTTTTCCTTTTTTTTTATTCTTATTTTCCCCCCAACGCACTGACAGCTGTCTTTGGGTCACTGCCAATCATTTAAGGAACTGACGTTTTCCAGACGATTTGCTTACGTCATCGACCGTTTGAAAAGGAATAATTTTCGCTTTTTCTTCTTGTTGAAGGACGTTCGTAGGCTTTTCCTCTAGGTGTGATTATTCCTACATAGGTTTTTTTTTTAAAAAAAAAATGTACTTGGTGTGTTTAATTCACGTTGGAAACTGAATAGTGAAGATAGTTTATTCTTTCTTATGGTATTCTTATGTAATGTTTTATCATTATCATTGGGTTTTTTTCAAACGTGGTTTGTTACATTTTTCGAAATTTTGGTCTATGCCCTCAGTATAGTCTGTAGATCCATGGTCAAATAGTATGTGGATCGCTGATTCTATTCATAATTTCTCAAAAACTCTTATTCAATAATGTTGAGTGCAGCAGTTTGAATTTAATAAGACCCGTTGGTAGTCATAGGGCAGGGGTGGGCAGACTTTTCCAGGGTACGCGGGCTACTTCTAATTTTTTCAAGGTGCTGCGGTCCACCTTGTGGCGTAGGTGTAGTGAGCTAAAAGAAAGTATACAAAACAGTCGGACCTCCATTTTACGAACCTTTTTTTTACGAATTTCTCTATTTAGTGAACTTTTTTCTGGAACCAAGTATATTTTACGATTTTCGTCGTAAAATAACCTCCAAATAGCGAAGTGCGTTTTCTATTCAACGAAATTTTCTCTTAGAATTCGATTTTTTTCCCCTCCGTATTTTTTAAAATGCCGTATTTACTCGAATCTAAGCCGCATTTTTTCCCCAATGTTAATGTAATTGAAAATTGGGCGCGAAGGGAAAAAAAAAATGTTGGATGGGGAATATAGAGCAATTACAGCTTCATGCATGTATTTAAAAGTTTATAATACTGATAAAATAATTATTCACTTCTTATTAGTTTTCCTTTTAAATTAATTAAAATTTCGTAAAATAGGATATCGATAAACCATTTTAGACTATTTTTCAATTTTTACAAAATCTTGTTGAGAATTTGGCACACTACTTAGAATCGATGGCGGCTTAGATTCGAATAAATACAGTTTTTCTAGAACTTCGCATGATGGAATGATTATTAGGTCTTAGCGAAAGCGGTCCCCCCACAATGTCTTGGTGGTCTACCGATCGATCGCGATCGACTTAATGCCCACCCCGGTCATAGGGCCTCGTCAGTAGTTGTACAAATAATGTACCAGTTTGAATGCGAACATCTTCAAACTGACCTTGGAGTTTTTGTGTCTTTCACTATCTTTTTCGTTAGAATGAAGTATGTAAGGATCGATAAAGTATACGTTTTTTAACTGAAAAACGACATTATTCAGACAGTAAGAAAATATCTTGGTCTTGGAGCAGCAATATTTGTAAAAAAAATTCACAAACGTTACTTTTCAACAACATTTTATTTACTAGTATGTAAAATTCCTTTTAAATCAAAAAAATTATTGTTTAATGAACAACGAACTTGGAAATATTATTGATGAAAGCATGATTTGAGATGTTTAAATTAGGAATTTTTTATATTTGTAGAATTAAATTAAAACATTCAATTTTCACACATTCAAATAAAACTAATAAAAAGTATAATATGGGTGTATGATCAAGTATTTTATGGACTCTGAATGTGTTTAGAATTTACAGTCAGAATTCACTCAAGTACGCTAAAAGCAGAAAAAGCCAATAACTATTAGTGGGGGAACGAGAATATCATTAAATTGCTAAAATATCGTTATTAACATCTGCTTATATTCTTTCATTTTAATTTTCTTGATTCTTTATAGATTAAAAACTCGCAGATGCAAATAGGAATATCATGCTACAATAGTCTAATTTATGCGATATTTAGAATTACAAATGTGTGAACGTATTTTGTTTCACAGGTAGTAAAATAAAATTTTCTTTCCCCGATTGCTCCTTTAGGGTATTATAATGTAGATTTAATGAAATTTGTTTTTTAAATGTTTTTTTTTTTAGTAGTGCACAATTTTGTCTGTTTCAATTTCGAATAAGTGAGTTTTTTTTTCAACAATTATTTCTGGAACTTCTCATATGAAAGAAATTTATCTTACACACTATTTTTTTTCTTATAAAGCTATAAATTTATATATTTCATAAAAGTAGTGTTGTAGTGGTTTCGATATATTTAAGGAATTTTCTAATGATTTTTTTCTTCTTATGAATAAAACGTGCCTTAATAAATAGACTAGTTGTATGTTATTTATTTTAAATGGCATATCCTTCGTAAAAATGAATCATCTTTTTTTCTCTTGAATCAAAGAAAGAAATTCGAGTGAAATTTATCTTAAAAAAACATTTGCAATTTCAGTTCTTAAAATTAATTTATTTCAATTGAGAATGAGATTGAAAATTCGATATTGAATAACTAAAATCTGACTGGCTTACCATATGATTTATTTAGACAGTTATATTGCGTTAAATTTCGAGCCAATAAGATTGAAATTATTTTTTTCCACTTGAAATATAAATTTGAGCAGGAATTATTAAAAAATAGAATATAATATTCATTTGAAAACTGAATTTTGTAAATTAAAACTTTCTTTCTGCATATCAAGTCATCGTAGCAATGTGGATATGAAAATCAATATCCATTCTTTTTTTACTGTTTTTTCAATTCTTACTATTAGCTCTCACTCTTTATATATTTATTTTATTTATTTATCTAGTTGGAATTTTCAATCGTTACTGAAATATTTTCCATTCATCCAATCAAGTTCAAATAATTTTTTAAACCTGTAGTGGATGACCCTTGATGTCAATACAGTTTTTCAAATATTAATTCATTAAGTAATATTTATTTTTAAATTTTAAATTTATTTTGCGTTATTTCCCTTGTAGTTACAATTAGCTGCAACAGATGGCGCCAGTACGTTTTTTCTAACAAAGTAGGAATTGACGTTAAAAAATTCTTTTTTTATATTACTTGTTACGATATTTTTTTTAAAAAATTTGAATGCTGTAATTGACGAAAAAATTTTACACTGCAATAAAGCAATTTAAATTTTCTAATGAAAAGGGCGCATCAACAAATGAAATTCTATAAATTTGCCGCGAGATTTCTATTTTATTTTAATCAGATAGTATAAAACTGATATTCATTTAACGCATATTCTTTTGAAATACTGTTAAAATTTCATATTTAATAAATAAAAATGAGATTGCAATCTTCCTAATCAAGAATATGTTGTCTGGTTTTGCAATTAATTATGAGATGATAAAATAATAGTAACAAGTCAAATTGATTATTAAATTCGCATACAAGAATTCTATCAATAATTATGTAATTATTATTTTGTTTCCGAGATATTTTAAAGGTGCATGCAGGCACAACAATTTTTAACTAAAAAAAATATCTTTTTTTTTTAAATATTTTGTAGCAAGTTCTCACGCGAGTTTCGCTTGACAAATATTTGGGGTTTCTTTATAATGTTACTGAATGTGAGGATTTCATCTTGTGAAGGAACCGTGACATATGCAAATAGGCGTTACTATTGGAATAGACCTAAATAGAGGATTGAAGCTGGTTATTTGAGAATATTAGGATGTGTCAGAGATTGTCAGCCAGCGATTAGGGGGTGTTCCGAAGGTTATTACTGTTCTTATGGCTAGTTTGTTTTAGTAGAGAAGACAACGGTAAATAATTGTGCGTTCTTCACGCTTTTTCACTCTTCTGTGGAGGCTGCAATTAAGTAAAGTTTCGGATAAACTGATTCACGCGTATAAGTATTTTTGGTATTTTGATCAAAAATAAGTTAAAACTTTTTTACTATATCTCTGTCTATACTTCTGATACAACATTGTTTTCGAATCTTAATCCACAACAATTTCAACTGCATAGTTCATATAAGTACGCCTTGGCCTACTAGAATAAATTTGAACCTTAGGTCGAGTATATTATGCTTGTCCCTAATTACTGTTGAGTAATGCGTATTAATGGATCATGTTTTTTAATTCTTTTTCTGTCCTCACTTAACTACCCTCACTTTATTTAATCATATACCTCTTTAACTGCATAATTACTCTGTCGACTCATTTTGAATATCATTCTCTCCGCTGACTTTTTAACTTTTGCGGGAGAGTAATTGAGTTCATTGAGAAGCTTTTGATAAAAATAAACAAACGCATTAACTCAGTTTAACACGTCGGGGAGAATATTGATGGGGAAACATATCACAAAGGTGTTTCCATTAATCTAAAAGTCAATTAACAGCGAATTTGTCTTGCCGAATAATGCCAGATGCAAAGACCACGTTTTGTCTTTGTCCTGTCGGAGTTTAATGTTATCTGTTAGAGCCCCCCTAGTTTGTGCAAAACTTTTCCAATGCTGCTATCTCTTTGACTGTCAAATTCGGCTGATATCAATTTGTGCCGTGGATAACGCTCAATACATTTAACGTCCACCAAGTTTTCTCTTGGAAAATAATAAATAATTCAATCGATCGGAACAAAATGCCTTTCCGAACAATTTGTTTGTGTCAGAAAATACATAACGTCGAATCCTTGCATTTGAAATGTTCATAATAACACCGCGGATTCTTTGGGACGAAATGGTTCAAGTCATCCACTTGATTTGGCTTCAAAGTAATCCACGCTTTGGATTCTATTGATGTATAAATACATTTATTTCAGCCGAGATCAGCTCCTTGAATGATTCGAGTTAATAATATTCCTTTTTAGATGCAACGAAATCTACTCTTTATTGAGCTACAGAGATTGCTTTTTTACAGCTTCAACAAGAACAATAAAAATGGTTCAAAGGAAAGTTTGAAGCTTAAAAGAAAGAGGAAGAAAAAAAAAACAAGGAGTTTTTACCTCGTTGTATTTCTTTGGTCTTTTGAAAGTGAAAAGGAATAAAATTCGTCCTGTAAGAAACTGTCAACCCATACAAGTTTCTGACGTAATCGGAAACTTGGAAAGTTCGGTTAGGAGCATTTCATTTGTGACAAGTCCTCCAAGAGGCTAACTTTGAGAAAGATTGAATTTCGAAGATTGGTTAGAGACACCTGACGCGGTAGAATAATGAATGTGATATATCTGTCATTTTAATTTCTGAAATTTTTATTTTTATGTAATAGAGGGATAAAAATCACGTGTGGCTTTTATTTTTCTAAATTTTTAAACAGTTCGAAGAATATTTTCTTCAATATATTCATAGTTTCTGAATTTTTACTTTTCATTTATGCTAATGAATATGTTAATATAGAATATATCTAAGAAATGGCAGAGTGTCAAGATTTGATAAATCTTTTCGAACACTCCCTCCCTTTTAAGTATGAAAAAGAAGCAATCGATGACGATTAATAAAGTATCGATTTTTAATATCCGTCATAGGAATATGATTTTTCTTCAATTACATTATTTCAAAGCTTTCGAAGGAAATTTTTATATTTTATTATTTCATTTTAAAATATAAACTATTTTACAAAAAGTAGACTTTTATTCTTTCTCTATTAACTACTAAGACTGTGAACATCGATTTTTCTATTTTTGAGATAAAAATACTGGATTTTGATGCTAAAGTTTTTTAGGTGAATCTCATAATGTTACATACCTTTGTATAATAGTTGTAAAAAAGGAAAACAATATACTCTAAAAGTAATTCTTTTTATAAACTTCGCATAACAAAGTAAGGGTGTGCCGTATTAGTCAGATTTTAAGCATGTAACATTGATAATCGATGAGGTATATGGCGCCAGGCATTTTTGAATAGTTGCCAGTGAACTTAGAATGGGTTATTACTTTAATTAATTATACGGCATTTGTGCAAAGAGATAGGATAAAATTAATTCTTGAGAAGGTAAGACATTCATGTTACGGATCTTTTTATTATTAAGTGAATTTTTTTTTTAAAGAAAGAAAGAAAAATAATAACTTCATGAATTATTTATCACTAGCATTTATTTTTACTAAGCGTAATTTCTAAATGGATATATTGTGACTTTAATTTTGGAAAATGACTCTTAAAATAATTTTTATGAGAAATTTCATGTTGAAGTAATATTGGAAAATAATTAGATATTTTTACAATAACTTGTTTCCTATAATTTAAAATGATATGCACTTGAAGAGATTTTTAGTGCTAGATAATTGAGAGATAATAAGTTTTCTTTCTACCAAATTAACTGCGTCAAAATTGATAAATTTTCAAAGGTATAACATAATTATATTTTTAAATGAACTACATTAGAATTAAATCTGCATTTTGCAGAATTTTTTTCTGACTTGAGAAAATAAAAAAAAAATGCATTGAAAAATATTGCAAAATTTTTTTACTACGGTATACTTTGTTTTTTAAATTAATATTAATGCATACAATTTGGTTTCAATTATAAAAGACGTAAATTATTACAAATAGTTGCATTTTTTATTTATTTAATTTATTTTATGTCACATCTCAAACAACGCGAGGACTATTTTCGATAGATCTAGTAATTCTGAATCACAGTCTAGGGACGAGAACGACACCTTGCACCCAAACTTCCACTCTACGTCAGCGGAAAAAATTTGAGTCTTGACATAATTAACGCGATTCAGCCCCTCTGCACGACGGATATATAAAAAGTTGATAGTAAACAAAATAACTGAAACAGAAGAAAAAAAAACTTGCTTCCATTTACAATGCTTGGAGCATCATTGAAGGGTTTTGATGGAATGGGATTAACTATCAGTCCTTGGATTTCTCAATCAAAGATTGAGCTTGATGAACAGCTTTGAACACATTTTTCCCGTCTGACTGTCTCATAGAAAGCAAATTCACACTAAAAGTAGTAAAATATATATAGCTTAATACATCTTTCAAATAATATATTCTATTTCTAATAAAATGAAATGCCTTTGTTAATAAATTCTCAGTTCAAAACAATTAAGGAATATTATAAGTTCAGTGTGAAGCAATCCTAAGTCTACTTAGAGGTGTAAGCAAAAACAATAGCTGGAGAAGAAGCTCCAATTTTGAATTATATACGAGGGTTGGGCATAAGTCATGGCAACTATTTTTTTCTTGTAGATATGTGAAGATTATAAACGTATTTTTGTGTCGTGTGGAAGTTCTGCACTCATAGTGTGGATGCAGAACAACAGATGGCTCTGTGATAGCTGGTAGTAGCGCAGCGAGGGCTGTTGAAATCAGTCAGTTGGTGAGTGTTGTGTGAGATGGAAGTAATCCGTGTTGAGCAGCGCGCTTACTTCAAAATAGCCATTCTTCGAGGGATAAATGCAATGGAATGTCACAGTGAATTAGTGGAAGCCCTGGGGAATAATGCCCTTCCATACCATACAGTAGCACGGTGGGTGGGAAAGCTTCAGCAAGGACGCGTGTCAACCAATGGTGAACAATGTGGTGCGGCAAATGCTGAGACTAATGGTATTCAGCGCCTCTCACATCGTTGTGGTGACAGTAGCAGGGGACTACAATGAGCGTTATTAGGCCCAGGTTTATCATGTCAACTTTATGTGTACTGTGTTGTCATTCTTTTGCACCGTGAAGACCATATTGCCCTGTATATATATATATATATATATACTACCGTAATAAATTAGTGTGTTATGATATTTCATTGCTATTCACTGTCCACACATGTAGTTAACACCCTATCCTTTCGTCTGTATATGTCACATTTTGCAACCGGACTAGTACCTTCAAGAAAAAAAAATAGTTGCCATGACTTTTGCCCCAGCTTTCGTAGAATATATAAACAACCTGACATCACTAACCACAAAAAAATAAATAGAATGATTCGAGTGTCATGATAATGTTGTCAAAAAGGTACTGCAGTTCAAGGTCACTGGAATTTTTTTTTTTTTTTTTTTGGAAGCGTGGAAGATTGAGATGGGCAGACTCAGTGAAATCAGACTATAGGGTTATAAACGAGAAAACTTGGAGAGCAAAAGTAAAGAAGGGGTCATTTTGAAGGAATCTTCAAGGGAAGACACTGGACCACGAGGATCTGTCTTTGCCAGATATGATGATGATGGTGGAACAATCATATAATCGACCGCTTTTTTTTAACGAAAATGAAACGGAAGAGGTTAAAATGGAAAATATTATAGCCTTTATAAAGTTGAGTTTCTCTGCCCAATCGAGATCCTTTTTATCAGTACAAATCTCTTATCTAAAATTCATATTTTATCAATTTTTTAACTTTTTTACTACTACCGGATTGATCAAAGGGAGTTGGAAACCTCTCTCTTTATATATATACTGATAATGTTAAACTGGCTGTTTTCGATGTACCTTTTCTCAAAATCTGTTATATACTTGAAATTTTTCATACAATTAAAGTACACCTTTCTCATTATACTGAAATGAGCTTTTAGGTAATTTTGAATTGCTTCATAAGTTATAAAATATTTTATCAAACAGAGTGAAATTTGACCCATTTATCACATAAAAAAAAATTTGTAAAAAAATAATTTTTGAGTTTTTTGTACAAAAAGCTTATTTCAGTATATATTAGCCATTATTATAAATATATCATGAAAAATTTACATACCGGTGAACAATAGTTTCTAAGAAAAGGTACATCATGCATCAAAATTTACAATTTGAAATAAATTGATTTTAATGTATACAGTGAGACTTCTAATCGGCAAGGAAATAAAAATATAAAAGGCTCAATTTACAATAAAAGATACATGTTTCGGTATATATCTGACGTTCACACACACAACTTTTTTAAAATAAAACGAATTATTTTGCTTACATTTTTCACCATTCAAATGGGCGTGGCCCAGTTTGAACGATTATTTAAAAAATAGGTTTTAAGGGCTTCTAATTACCCTAGAGGTTAAAGTAAGATATTTTTAGAAAGGTTAAAATCTATACAATTTGAGAATGTAAAAATCTCAAATTGTCAAAAAAATAAGATTTTACCTTTCCAACACACCTTAAGCTTGCCCTTTCAATTGTTATTTTCAATCTACTTCATCTTCTCTCTTGTTTTTGTAAGCTCTTTAAAATTACATTTTCACGCAATGTTAGCAAAGACAGCCTTTCTTTCAAGCAGAAAAGTAAAAAAAAAAAAAGAGTTTGGATTAAAACTAACACTGGCTACTCGAAAATTTTCACAGCGCTCTAGACAGTACTGCGGAGAAATTAGAGCCTGACAGGGTTAAGTGCCCTATATAACAGTTATCCACACCCCTCGATCTGTGGATCAAATGGTGCTGGACCGCTTAAAGAACATTAAACTATTGCCATTTTGTTTAAAGTGGTGCATTTCTCTCGGATTTGCGCAACTTTCCACGGAAATCACTTTATATTCCTCGTTAAATCTCTTTTGTTCATTTTTGGTGTAACTATATTTTATTCTGAAGGCATATTTAAAGGTAACTAAATTAAAATTGTGAAATCAAAACAATCTAAAATATAAACAATCAACGTGCCCCACCCTCAGCGGGCCGCGGTAAAATTATCAAACGTTGACCGGTCCGCAGCGATAAAAAGGTTGCGGAGCACTTCTCTATAACATACATCCCAATGATTCAAATTGAAATATTATTTGGCATATTTTAATTTTATTTTATAATTTGATGCTAATTTTATTAATACTTTCAACGACAATAAAACTTGCATATTTTCACAGAATGAAGTCTGTAAATGACATCATAAAGGAAATATTTCTTTCACTAATCACAATTACTGCACGTGATAGATAAAAAACAAATTTATATTTTTGAAGCCGTTTGCAACAAACTTTATATAAAGTTTTATACATAGTTTTATGTAAAACTTCAAGCAAACTAAATCTTTTATGGCTTAAATTTTTCTTTTTATTAAATAGTGAGTCTTTATTAAAATACGAAATACATTTCAGAATACAATGCAATTTAATTACATTTATTTTAAAACAACAATTTTATACAGTCAACAATATTTTACACTAGATTTATATTGCAAATTTTATCACGGGCATGAGAATCTTTGAAGACTTTTAGCCATCATAATTTATTCAAAGTTATTCACATTATTATTTTTATTAGTTTAAGAAGAGTTTAGGTTTTTTCTCTTAAAAAAAAAATCGCCTGATATTATTTATGAGGTACCATCATTGAATATCTGGAAACTTGACTTGTGGGTGTTAAAAAGTAGCTTAAGTATTTAGGGAAGGATTATTGATTCAAACATTTAGGAAAACTGGCATTAACCTATCCCTGAAAGTTAATCCAATCAAAAATGTCTGCTCAGAAATTCATAAATCTTCCAGAATATATTTATTTTTCGAAAAGATAGTTTCAAAATGCTAACTTCGCTGATAAAACGTGAAAGGATTTTTCTATGCATCGGTATTTTATTTGCTGAAAAATTATTGAACCGTAAATGTAATGAAAATGTTATTTTTATAGCTACATTTTTAAAATGGCAACATAAACGCGCACAGTAAAATTTTATAAAATATAACTTGTTGGATATTTTCAAATCTTGTTCATATCGAAATTCTAACTTCATTTTTGGTGCTTTGTGCCGACTTTGAAACTTCTTTTCTCAATTTTAATGCATTTTAATATTTTAAATTTTTATTTACCAAAATCTCCAGTATTTTTATTTTATATTTAAAGCATTTAATCTTAACAAAGGGCAAAAGTCAATAATTTACAGTCACTCAAATACCTACTGATATGAAGTTGTAGCTCGAATGACCTGGGTACTCAAGTTATCCACCCAACGAGGAATCTTGTTCATATAGTATGCGATAAAATTGAAAAATAAAATAAATTTTGAATGGATATGGTTTCTTCTTTTTTTTTTATCGGAAAAGTTAGTGACTAAGCTATAGACCTAAAAATATTCTAAAATTAAAATTTATTGTGTAAATAAATGAATTTAACCTGAAGATTTATTTTATAACGTGAGTATTTATTTATATATTATAGCAGAGGTGGCGAACCTTTAAGGATCAACGTGCCATTTTTCCAAAAAAAATGTTTAATGAGATACAAACGTGTCGTCAAAGAATTTTGACTTGTAAATTGGAAAATAATAAAACTAAATACTAACAACTCAAAACTCTTTATTTACTACGAAAAATTACATTTTGCACTGTATAGTAGTAACTGTTTTAGTTATACGCGTAATTCAAATTAAAGCAACATTAGAGTGGGATTTTTGTTGTAGCAGATGAGATGACAAACAACTTATACTAGGATTGTAAGATGTTACTTTTAGTAGAATGCACGCTGAATTGGAGTCATCTGCCAAACGATTTCTAAGCGAGTCTAATATTTTTCATCTCTGAAGATAATAATTCGCAGGCATAAGCAGTTGAAAATATTGTTGAAATAGCTTGTGATCCAGCTTCTTCAAAAAGTGAAACGTATCTGTAATCGATTTTCATGTTTCCAAAATTTTATTAGTAGCATTTTTACCTATATTGCTTGCTAATCTTTCTGTTTCAATCAATTTCAACTTTGTACTTGTTTCAATCAATTTTTGAATCCTTGTTGAGTGAGACTGGAAATCAATTTCTCAGTTGCATTTCAAATTTTATTAATGTTCAACCAATCCCAATGGGATAAGTTCAGTTTAACAAATGAATTCACATCAGGGTACATAATAAACTTGAACATTTAGAGAAATTCTTAAAAAATCTCGCTGAAAATTGCGACCGATCACTCGCGTTTATTCATAATAGTTCATAGTGAACTTAGTTGTTTTGAAGTAAAATGCTAACCAATTTGATTGATGGCGTGCCCAAAATGTTGTGTCTTGCAAAAGGTTCCACCCGTCTATCATCGGCAATTGTGCAACAGATGAGGTCTGGGTCATTCTCTAGAATGTAGCACAGGATAATATTATATAATATTTCTTTCTCTCATTTTGTGCTTATACACATTTCTAGGGGACACGTCAAGTGTCGCTTTCAGAGAGATCACTTCCCATTGGAGTGGTGTGGAAGTTCAGATGTGTTAGCTCAGATGTCCTCCTTTTCGTTCGGCTATGGTTCAAAATTATGTTGCCAACTCACACTCATGCTTTCAGAGGATTAAAAAATCTTTGCTATCTGCGCCAAGTGTGAGGTTCACCAGGATGCAACAAAGTATATATTGAGATGCATGAGCTTCTGTAGGAAAGACATCTGTTTTGTGCCCCATTTTCGTGTACTCGACTTTTAAGAGTCAGCAGTCTTATGAATCTCTCTTGTCTTATTTTGCCATCCTTCAGAAGATTAATAACTATACAATAAAAAAAAATTTTCTTTTACAAATGATTATTTAATTGATTTATTATGCTTTTTGATCACTCTGAGAAGCCAAATTTAAGTCATCGAAGTGTTAAAATCCATTGATGTCATGCCACCCGCATTATCATGAATTTACTAGATACAACCAGGGATTTGACTGTTCTGGCGAATACGTTCTCCAAATTTGTCGACCATTTAGTACATCTCGTCATTTGCTACTAAAAGATTGAGTTGTGATTTATATGGCTCCCTGAGTGGGTGGAGTGTAGCTGCCAACACGCTCAGACCCCACGTGGTCTATCCCGACGAAAACCATATGTAACGTGTGACGGGTCTTTACGCTCTACCTTCACCAACTAATCCCCTTGGGGAATCTTTGCGCTAGCATTCGCGTTTATTTCACAGCCATCCCTCTCAATAAGAAACTCTGAGATGCAAATTAGTTAGAGTGTATAAAGTTAGAGTTTAATAATCGTAGGTCAGAAGGAGCGGAGCATCTGAATGCAGCGTTACTAAGGTGAGATTTAGAATTTGCGCATCTTGACTAAAGGACGGAGTTTGGTTACTAGGCTAAATTAGTGGATCAAGAATTAATAGGTTAGGATTGATTAAAGCTAAACTAATCTGATTACGGGCGCTTATTCATCTAAGGGAGTTGTTTTCCTTATACCACTCCTATGGCTTTCTCTTGTAGATTACTGTGTTGCGGAGTATTACAATTGAATAATAATAAATTAGATTTATCATGGAGAGTTTTGGTCATGATTCGTTCCCTCCCACAGCTTTAGGTAGACAAGATAATGAGGAAGCGACTTCAGAGGGAAGTCCATTAGAAACGGATTCTGCCTGAGTGTTAATCTGAGTGTTACCAGGTGCTGTTGTTTGTCACGGATATTTTTGTAATCTTGATCTTGGCTTCGGCTTATCTAGGAATGTCGTTGTTTACCTGAATATATATTTTCAGTCTAATATTTTAACTGGGCAATTTAATTTGTTAAGATTATTAAGTTCTGTTTTATTGAAGTTTATCGAATATTATCAATAAATCCACATAGGGAAAGACCAACGTGAATTCCAGAATTATTTGAATAACACACCACACACGCACCAGCAGTAATACCAGTATCTATTATCATTTTTAATTAGATTGGCTTGCCATCACTCTTCAGCCTTTGTGATTGGCGGATAATGGCATAGAATTAAAACCACACGTGTCGTGTTGAATGAGAATGTTGTGAGACCCTAATGTACAACATATCCCATCACATCTCAAAGTACACCCTTAGGAGATTACACGAATTCCTAAAATCATTGACAAAGAAAAATGTTTTCCTTATAAGAATAAATAATTATATGTTTAAAAAAATAAAACACAGAGCACGGACATTTCTTGTTTTTAGATTCGAAATGACGTTACCTCATACTTCCGAGAAAAGTATGAATGATGTGTTTCGTTTATATATATAATTCCTTTAAATACATTACTGTGTTCCTGTAATTAAATAGAACACAAAGCAATTTATATTCTATTTTGTGGAAATTTTATTCAAATCATAGGGGCAAATCTTCTAAACTACAATCCAATATGAATTTAAATTCAAAAGCAAAGAACGGATAAAGTAAACACTTTTTTTTTCCAAGCAAGGATTTTGAAGTTTCAGACAGTTTTTGTGTTGCATACACCACAGACGATAGAAAAATGGGATCAGGAGAAAAAAAAATTCCTATATTCCCTCTCCCCTCCCCAACAGGTGTTTCTTTTTAAAAATCGCAAGCCCTTTTTACAAGTATTTCTTCATACAACTACTTGAAAGAAATTCTTTTTGAATTGTATAATTTACTTTTTTTTTTTGCTAGATCAGTTCCGTTCTTTTTAGTTGGTTTTTGCTCCAGTCTGCGTTTTTTTTTTGTATTCTTTCTGCTCAGTGTATGCTGTCTTACATTAAAAAGCAAAAGAAAGACGAACATAGGGAAGAGATCAAACTTTTTTTTTGTCCTCTTCTTTTTTTTAAGTTGAGGTTTGCGATTTTTTTCTTTTTTTTACTTTTAAAGAAAGTAAGCTACATGGTCTTAGAAAAATCTAAAATTCAAACTGTTCTTTGAATAGAATTGCGAAATTTTTTCCCACTTAAATTCGTTTTGTTTTCCATTTAAGGGAGGTCTGTAATTTGGCGATAATTTATTTGACATGGCTGCTTCTTGTTGAATCAATATTTTTTTTAAATATTTTTTTTTTTGTTAATCTTAATTATAACTGAGAGGAATTAATTATTGATCTTCGTGTATTTAATTGAACTAATGAATTTTTAGGAGTATGAACTCGATTAAATTACATCTTCAAGGAGAAAATAAATGGATATTGCAGAGTGCATGGAAACCATTAAAAAAAACTAGAGTACTCAGGAGTTTTAATATTATTTGTATGTGTATGTATTTTTGTTTTTCCAGAAGAACTTTGATTGGGGAAAGGATTTTGTTGTCTTTATTCATACATTGCTATTAAAATAATCAAATGAAAAGAAATTACCCATGTTTAAGCCGTCATTAAAATAATTTGCTGTATCCTTTAACAATCTGTTTAAGTTTTAATAATGTATTAGTTACAATCACATGGTACTTTGAACTACATATTTATTCACTAACGAATTTGTAGGTGGCGCAAATTTCTGTTTCACAAATTATATTATTCCTCATAGCCCTCACATAACTTAATGTGGAAATTCCTTGATTAAGATACCAACGTAAGTTTTGTCTTAGTCATTTTTCTCTTTTAAGGAAAAGATTTTTTACCAGAAGCACGTGATGAGATCTAAAGCATCTACAGAGACAGTAAAAAGAATCGCCGTTCAGAAATTTTGGAAATTTTTTTAATACTTATTTTTCAATTCCTACTATTAGATCACAATATCTATTTATTTATTTATTTATTCATCTTGGTGGAATTTTCAATCGTTAACAAAATACATTTTAAAGTGCTGAATTGAGTTGAAATTTTATATACATGATTAATTTGTATGACAATACAATAATTAATTCTAATTAATAAAAAATAATTGATTAAAACTAATTATTCAAAGAATTACAAACACAGCCACGTTGGCATCATTTGTGGCGACTTAGCGGCCCTTTTGGCGACTTGTGTCAAAACTTAAAAATGTTTTTTTCTCACGTTTTAAAGCATTCAGGTGAACTGAAATTTTATATACACAATTGTTTTGGATGACAATACGATACTTTAATTATAATTTATAAAAATTAATTTCCACTTAATGTTGCGATTTTGTCATATGTATATACATATATATATTAATTGTAACTATTTAATAAAAAGTAACTAGAATAAAAATTTTCTTTGTTGATTTAAGTAGGAATTGACTTAATTTTTTTATATTACTTGTTTTATTTTCATTTTAAGTGGCATTTTATTCTATTACTTTATTGAAAATAAAGTAATTTGAAAACTTTGAACAAATTTGGTTTCAACTTTTTTAACTCTATAACTAATTCATTTTCCATTGTGTTTAAATAAATGTAATGAGAGTTGTTGTCGAGTACGGTTAAAACGATTTTTTTCAGTGTGAAAAAAATCCCAATTAGGAACATATGTTTAAATGTTTGTATTGTGAAAAGTTTGATCAGAATGTATTTTAATTAATGATTTGTATTTAATATTTCGCAAAGTGAAAAAATTAATCTTTTTTTATGCTATTGCTATAATGTTAATTTGATGGCTAATTTTTTGATTTAGTAAAAGTTTTATCGTCTATAATTGACTTTATTCTAGTTTTTTTTCCTGTCACAAAAAGCTATGCTAATTAAATCTGGAACTTTTAGCCATTTTTGTTTCTTTTGTTTTTAGATGGATTTTCGATCATGCCGTTTAAATATTTCATCGCATAATACAATGAAAGCATAAATATCAATACTTAAACAATATAAAAATCACCCGATATTGATGTTCTGAGGCTTTAAATCAAGATTTAGTGCAGTATTTAAGGAAGAGATTGAAATTCAAAGCAGATGGTTGACGATAAGTTTGTCAATTTTCAAATACAAGTGATTAATCTTTAAGAAAAAAATGATGAATTATATTAGTTCATGTACTTATGATTTATGTACAGCGTCTTTCTTGACTGGTAAACAAATAACAAAATCTGTAAAAAATCTTATATATAAACTTAAGTATATTTCTTAAACTAAATAATTCCACCAAAATTGTAATTTAAATGCAAAAACAAAATATATTGTGATTAAGTTAAAGAATCATATGTGTAATTTAACTAAATGTTATAAGAATAAACCTGAATACGTACTTGTTATCAACTATATCATAGGTTCCCAACCTTTTTTGAACTGGCGCCCCCTTTTTCTTGTGAGCATTTCGATACCACTCCCTCCCATTCAAGAGAAATAAGAGCGTACATAATACATGGTGAAAACAAGAAGTAATTTTAAAATAATATTCTATTACTAATAGAAAACATTTTTTTAATTTAATTTTTTTTTCTAAAGCCCCCAATTTTTTTTTATTTGCGAATTTGAAATAGCTATTGCGACAAATATATTTAAATGTGTAGTATATATTTTAGTTTTAGATAAGAAAATAATGGAATTGAAACGCTATTTAATTTCTTCTTTATTTAAATGATTCAAATAAAATTTTTGCCCCACCCCCACACTTGTTATAAAGACGCTTTTGAAAGAAGGTTTTGATGATATGAAGTAATTCACAATAAACTATTGCTTTCGAAAAAAAAAGTTAACAGTTTCAGCCTGTAAAGAATCACTCGTTAATTCCCGGTTAACATATTTAATTATATTTCGTGGATAATATACATAACGAAATGCAGTGCACTAAACATTTTTCCTACTGCTCGCTAACAAAGACAACACGTACGTTACAGAAATTAAAATTTACTATATCATTCAGTTTAATGTAGATCTAAATATAATGCAATCTTTTAAGTTTTTCATCCACTTTCCTAACTATCGAAATATGCGAATTTCCGTACACGTGATAGAAATGATCTAAATACATGCAAGCACCATAAGGTAACCAGTATTAAAATTTACTTTTGATAGTATATAATCGGCATGTTTTTTTTTAGTCTTTTTTAGACTATATTTGGTTAAGCAGCCGAAGCCCCTCCTTGCCATCACAACGCCCCTTAATTTTCTTACTTTTACTGTCCCCCTAAAAACCTCAAACGCCCACAAGGGTATGTTATCACCCACGTTGAGAACCTACGAACTATATAATTGTCATAAAGAGTGAAAAAACGTACTTAAAAAAATTAATATTAGTAAATCTCAACTCCACAGTTGTCTTTTCCCCCCCATCATGATTGGTTAAAAGGAATAGTTTATTCCATGTTTAAGGTATCCGACTACGTTCGGAACCATGATTTTAAAAAGGCGCATAAATGGATAATTTTCATGATATTTAGTGTCACTTAGATTAGAATATATGTATAAAATATGGTTTTAAGGACATTTTGACAAAAAAAAATATTTAAATACAATATTTAGGCTAAAAATTAACTTAGAACAATTGAAATAATTATTGGCATTTTTGTCTTAAAATTGCTCCCCTCTGTTATCGTAAAATATGAATAAACCCACTTCTAAGTTATATATTTCAAAAATTCTAGTTGAGCCTTTGGACAAAGGTCTAGGCTATATACAGGCAAAATATTATTAAGATAGAAGAATTTTTCACAAAAGGAGAATATTTTGAAAATGGGTCATTCTATGTTCATTTTTTGTCAAAATATTGTACTTAAATAATTTTTTATTGTAATACTATTCTTAAAACCACTTTATATACATTTTTTAATCTAAGTGACACTAAATTTCATAAATATTATCCATTTATACGCTTTTGCAAAATCACGGTTCCGAACGTAGTCGGATACCTTAAAGTAAATGTAAACAACATGCATACTATTGGCAAATCTAGGGTTGAAAATATTCCTCCTCTTGCTGTGAAATACGTCTGAATACAAAACAATTTTAAGATGTTCGAAAAACTACAACATAGCGAAAACTGTAAAAGAGTAAAAAATAAAAACAAAAAAAATTGAAGAGATTCAGGTAACAAATAGTTACGTGTTTACACGCCTCAACTGTAATATATCCTTGTCATCATCAAGAGACGGAAGTATTTTTCCCCGTCTACCATTTCCAAATAAACTTTAAGAAAAAATTCCTTTTTGGGGAGAGGAAGTAAAACTCGAATAAAATGTGCTTCGCGAAGGAAAAAAAAAGTCCTAGAGTTAGGAAGAAAAAAAATAAGATTTTAAAACCAGCAATACTAGTACAAAAGAACCATGCCAGTCTTCGGTTGTCAAGGCATTTGGTATTCAGTGGAACATGGCATTTGTCAAATGAAACAGCGTTGTCTGTTCGTCTAAGAAATTAAAAAAAAAAAAAAAAAACAAGGAATGCCTTTCCTATGTGGTGAAGTAAATATTTGAAAATCGCTTTTTCTGTCTCCCCAAGATTTCCTTTAAACATTTCTTTAGTTCTCGATTACTGGCAACCGTTATTATCACCAAGAAGAATAAATAAAACCTAAAAGAACGAGAGAGGGGAAAAAAAGTAGATTTTCTCTTAACTTCGATTTGATTGGTCCATCTCATTCTTTTGGAATTAATGTCTATCTCCGCCTCCTCCCATAGCTGAGTTGAGTTGAGTTGAGTTGAATTGTAACAAAATAAAGAAAGTTTTGTACAGAATATATCGCTTAATAAATGCAAGCGAGTAAAACAATTTGGAATCAATTTTGTTTCGAAGCTATAATGTCAGAATTATCAACAAGAAAGAGTTTAATATTACTCAGCTTCCAGAAAACCGTACAAGGTTGCTGAGCAACGAGGACTTCTTGATTTTTAAATTGAACGGTTTTAGAGCTTTAACGTAATTACTACAGCGAAAAAAAAGGAATTATTCCGTTTCCCTCACGTCATTGTTTCTAACTTTGTTCGAAATTGAATTTAATGTTTAGAATATTTTCTTCGAATCAGAACTCTGATAATTGCTTTCAATTTAAGTCGAAGTTTAGGTATTATTGCATTTGAAGTATCTTGTTTAAAAAAAGTGAAATGATTTTCAAGTTGGAGAGAGAGTATTTGTAATTATTACTCGTTCGAGTTCTTCTAACAATGATCTATATAAAATTAAATAAAAATAAAATTGTAAGTCTGTGTATTCAGAGTTAATATAAATAAGATGGAAGTTCCAGAGAGAAAATAGTTTAAAAATTGCAGGGAATTCTTTGTATAGAAAGAAATTTGGAGTAGATTGAAAATTAAAAAATATTCTTTTATATTTCATAGGTGTCTTATTAAAAATTCTATCTGCACGAATTATACTAAAGCATTTTCAAAATATGTAACGCATTTAAGGAGTTACAATTTTAAATTTTATAACATCACGCATATCTCTGAAATATGTATGAATATATGAATAGTTTTTTCAATATAAAAAAGCTTTGATGTATATTAAGAACATATTTTTGTCGTTAACATTTAAATTATTTATGACTGTTATATATTTATCATTTATAATATTAATTATTCAGTTTAAACATGCGAGCTTTATCTGTATAATTAATGCAGTTTATGTTGTAATTGTTTGTGTATTATGAAATTTTATTTTCATCGGCTTGTTACGTAGTACGTACAAAATAATTAATATAATCATTAAATATATTTTAAATTAGGGTATACTAATTAAATATATATTAAATTAGTGTATACTAATTAAGTATATATTAAATTAGTGTAATACAATCTTAATGCAAAACAGTATGTAAAAATTAAACAAGGCAGTGCAAGTCAGAGTTGAATAATCACAGTTATACAGTAACTATACAATAATAAACACTTAGGCTCAGATATGTATATAGAACCAAGATTGCAGATTTAAACACAGATTCATTGTACCGACCTTCTCCTATAATTGCCAATATCACTGGTTATTATACATACCTATAAAATAAATTTGTGACTTCTAATAGGTTATATAAGTCTTAATCATTGTAAATTCTGTACCTGCGGCATAGGCAGTTACTTTTCACATTTTTTGTATACAAACGCATATAAATTCAACTATATTGATTTAATAGTGAAGAACTAATTTTTATTCAATTTAATGTTAGCTCGTCATTATCTCTTTTAAAATTATCTTAACAGCCAAACTTTCTTGTTGAGCCAAAATTTGAACATGCATTCTGTGTTCGATTGGATTGCGAATTTCCAAAGACACTTACATAGTTTAGCTGCTGTATATCTGGTAATGCAAATTTCGAATTAAGTGTAACGTTTACGTAACTTGCATAACTATTGAGTTACTATAGAGAAGTACTGTTCAAACCCAATCTCAGCTAGACAGTATGTTATGAGGTGGCAATGGGAATAAACTATACGTGAGAGAGAATCAACTCCTCGTCAACTCAGATAATGCAGTGGGTCTTGGTAATAGCGGCGGTGGAATTCTGCATAATGTACGTAGTTAAATCGTTGCGCTATTTGCTGCAGTAATTATCCTTTCTAGAATTGCAATTTCCAAGTACTGCAACTCTGTGTTAATAGCAATGTTTAACAGAGATCTTGCGATTAGCGTATTGACATACCTTCTGTTCGTTTAAAAAATAAAGAACTATTTGAATTGTAGAAAAAGACAACTGAAATAGATTTGATGAGAAAATATCAAGAATTTTTTTTCCAATTTTTTTTTTTTCAATTTTAAAGCTCGTTATTATATATGATTTTGCTTCAAGAACACTTTATCGTTTTTTTTTTTACATTTATCAACTTTTCTGTTA
Source organism: Trichonephila inaurata madagascariensis (assembly GCA_019973955.1). NCBI lineage: Eukaryota > Metazoa > Arthropoda > Arachnida > Araneae > Nephilidae > Trichonephila > Trichonephila inaurata. The sequence goes on along the minus strand of BMAV01017476.1, from coordinate 207,378 downwards.
ATAATAACTATTAGGATTCGTTTATTTATGTTATTCAATCATGGGTACATTGAAGAGGGAGGTGTTATTGTACTAGTTAAACTATGGACGTTGATATTAAAAATACTAACTACTTTCCTAGATTATTCTTCCCTGTTATTTCTAATGTTTAATTGAATTATTTAAATTACTTATTCATTATTAAATAAGTATTTATTTAAATATTTATGAAAATTGCCATCAAATTGAAAACTGAATTACAAGTACCAATATATAAATATATGTATGTATGTGTGTATGCATGTATACTAAATTGACATAAATCTAAAAAAAACAAAGCAATAAATAGAAATATTACAAGACCATATAGTTCAAAAATAATATATTATCAGTTGTATAACAGTAAACTCTTGGTCTTAGGAACTAAGAGTGTAAGGTTAAACACAGTTTTAAGGCCAGCCAAACCTTTCCTCTATTTACCAACTACAGGACTTCAGGAAAAAGAAATACAGTAAGGATCAGATTTCATTAATATGAAAGATAATAATCATAACGCTAGAAGAATATTAAAGATAACAATCATAACACTAGAAGAATATTGAAGATAACAATCATAACACTAGAAGAATATTAAAGATAACAATCATAACACTAGAAGAATATTAAAGATAATAATCATAACACAAGAAGAATATTAAAGATAATAATCATAACACCAGAAGAATATTAAAGATAATAATCATAACACTAGAAGAATACTAAAGATAATAATCGTAAGATTAGAAGAATAATACTAGCCTATGCACGCGCGCGCTCACACACACGCATACACACACAAACGCACGCACACAAAAATATTAGTAGTATGTAGAATACATTCCATTGAAGTTCTCTACAAGTATTGTGCAGATGTTTCAAACACACGTATGTTGCTTATAAATATATCCACGAACTGTAAAATATTTCAAACCTGGATCTGAATTTTCAACAGTTGTGAATTTCCTGTAAGACTTTTTCAAACAATATGTTCGTACAGTTTAAAAATTGATGCCTTGAATACGATTCATCTTTCTCCAAACATTATTTTAGACATTGACTGCAATAGGATGTACCATTCCTTCGGCGAACAAAAAAAATATGTATTTAAAAAAAGAAGTGGAGAAAGAAAAGGATAAAAAAAAGAGGGGGTGACGAGAAGGAAGAATCATGAATCACCACCATTCTTTGTCTTCCTTGACATTCTATTACCACTTCATCACAAAGGAAATATGTTCTTCCTTGCCATTCGATCTTGATTTGTTTGTTGTGTGAACCAAACAAACAGAATCGAATAAAGAATTGATTCCTCCGGGTTGAAAAGAAACCAGAAATAAAAATAGGGAACTCTGATACCTGTATTTATCGCTGTGGAAGGTAAATAAAAAGTAAGTGGCGAAAAATCACTACCCTGGGTATGAAAGAAATCTTTTTTTGAGTTATATAGTATGGACCACATAGTAAATTATTTTTTTATGTACAAAGAATTATTTCATGAATCTTTTTTATGAATTGGGTTGAATAAAATAAAAAAAAAATAGTATTTCATAGAATTTTTTTTATAAGAAAATTATTTTAAAAAAAGTACATAAAAAGAGTTTAACAAAAAAAGATTATTTCTAAGGTAATAAATTAATTTAAAATTTGAGTTTTTCTCTCGATCTTTTGAGTGGCCACACTATCCGAGTGGTAATGGTCGCAAACTTGTGGCCAGCATTGTTTCTTTCGAATCGTGGGTTCGAATCCTAATGCCACTGAAGACTAGCTTTAGAGAAGAACTGATCACATCATAAATCTGTTGAAGCTTAGTCACATTAGCGAAGTGAGGATGTTTGTTAATTGGACTTCCAGTTCAGTTTTTGTTGTTGCCAGTTAACTATGACTCCACACATTGCGAGGTCACGTTATCAATAGTCCTTATACAGTAGAGTCCCGAAAGCACATAACTCGATAACCCGGCAATTCGGATAACTCGTACGTTATATTAGGTGCCGAAATTATAGCTGCTGTCACAGTTATTGAAAAAAATTTCCTGAAAAGGATGAAGACGTAAACGTTGAGAACATCGTAGAAATTTCCAAAATATCACATAGTGAGAGACTAAAGGCTGTCGAAGCCACTCCTCAGTATTTTGAACATGATGCATCGGTGATGAACTTGCTGTTTTTGTTGCTGTTGCTGTCTTCTAATGAAGCAGCAAAACGCAGAGACCCCCGTCAGGGGGCTCACCTTCTTTAGGTGGATACGGGTGTCACAATCCCGAGGTACCTAGTGATCTTTTCCTTTTCTTAAGGGGTTTACTATCTTTGGTAAACACGGGTGTCACGACCCCGGGGTACCCCAGTGATCCTTCTCTATTTTCGACTCTCCATCTTGTCATCCGATTTCTTTTCTTTATTTCCCGTCCAGACCACAGACCTATGAATGTTCGGCGCAGTATAGCCAAAACAGGCTTTTGCGCAATAAAACACCAAACTTAACTCAAAACGCAGAGAGTAGTACGAAAGACAACAAGACATCATGCATTTCCTTAAAAAAAAATAGCCATTTTTTGCGAAGTCGACTACCTTATTTTTTTTATAGACAGCTTTTTGCTTTCACATAGTATTTTTAAGTGTGTCTGTCTGATTAAATACATTATAGTGTACTATGTATATATTAATTTTCATTTCCATGTAGTAAAATACGTTTCCTTTGCTTAAGAGTATTTGGGCAGTTGTTTCTGTTGTATTCTCAAGTAAACAATGCATATAAATGCAGTACAACATTTTCTGAGTAAACACTTGTAATTATTCCCTATATTCCAATTCTTGACAACCCAGCATTTTTACAAATTTGGTCAGTCTTCGGTCTACATAAGCCCGAGTTTTCGGGACTCTACTGCATAACATGCAAAAAAAAAATCTGACCTATATGTTAATTTGCGTATGACACATTTGTTTATGTATTACAGAAAATTTAAAACTCTCATTTTTTAAAGAGATCCTATTTCATCTCTTACATTTTAGGCAAAGGTTTTTAAGTCTGGGGGAACTTTACCACATTCGACTTTTTTTCATTTTTAAGAACTTTACATATTCTGTCTTACGCAACTTTATACAGGTTTCATATTTACCAATCTAAAAAAGTCTTTCTCTTCAAGTAATTTTTCTGGATCGTCTTGAGATATAGTGTATTGTTAAGATTCGTTCCAAGTAGAGTTTACTTCAAAATTCTCGTCACTGAAATTGCTATCCCTTTTCATGAAATAAATCTGTATCTTTGCTTCCTTTAACTCCTATTTAGATAACTTTTGAAGAATGCATGGAATAAATTCCTTTTTCCACAAATTTCCAAGTCATAGTTTGAAAAATTTGAGTAGCATTTATCTCAACTACATAAAAATAAAATAATATCTCAATATTATGGAGATCAAATACATAATTACGAAGCAAAATTCCAAAACATGAAAAGAAAATGCGTGTCGTAAAGCGGAGTAATGCATAAAATTAACGAAATGGCTAAAATTTAATCTGAAAAACTGAACAAACTCATTTTATCGCGATGAGATGGAACAGATAGTAGAGCAACAATGACTTCCAAACTGCATATTTGAAAACAGTACAAGATTTAGCATATTTAAGGCTATCTTCAGCTAATGTTAAAGAATAGAGGCCGAATTCAGAATATTTTTTTCAGATATAAAAGTACTCAAACATTAATATTATATTCTGGCTACACTATCCTACAATCGCTTATTTTATCATACTACTCATTTTTATCCGAGTTGTGACACATTTTTTTTCTTTTATAAAATGTGTCTTGCGTTTTTTTCCCGATACTGTAATGCTAAATGAGCTATCCCTTCACATGTTAAAAGGAATAACTAATTATTTACGAAACATTTTGAAATTTTAAAAACACTATATTATAAACAAATGCATGAGTTACAATGTCACACATTTTTATAAAAATTGAGAAATTTTTTCTGTCTGAAAATGTGCTCCGCGTCAAGTTCACGCTCTCGTACATATGGCGAAAACAGCCTTAATGTAAATTTCGAGCAATCGTAACTGCTGAAAGACCTAACGGTTTCAGATTTATTTGTAGATTTAGTGTCTCACTGAATTCCACGTATAATTCTATGATATAATAAAAGTTTGAGATTTTGGTATTAGTGCCTGAAATAGTACATATACCACAACATGTAATTTTTCCTTATTATCTTCAAGAATGGAGAAAAAAGCACCTGGAATGCATAACTGTTTTACGTATTTATTGATAAGATAAGTGCTACAGACGAATATGTATTCAAATATTTCCTAATGATAAAATTTTGCAATATATTGAAATTGAAAAAAAAATTATGTGATCAGTATTATACTTGTTACAATCAAATTGGCTTGGAGGTATTTAGTTTTGATATCTTTGATAGTTTTGATATCTTTGCAAATAACGCATAAAAGTATACATTTGATTATTTAATTTTAAAATATAAAGATAGATGTTTTGCTGAATTTAATTTGAGTTTCTTAGAATTTTTGCGCTTAAATGTAACAACAAAGAATGCCGATAAAGACAACATTCTACGTTATTCCTTTATAATCCAAGCCAATTTTCATATTAGTTCATCTGGCTTCATCTTATGGAAAACTCGCTTCAGTGAAGATTCACTTTGATTTCATTATTATTTAACAGTACCAAATTGTCCATCAATTCAACTTACCATATATTTTAGAATACAAGGTAATTCGTGTATAAGTCCTAAGTGCTTTTTTCTTGGAAAAATTTTCCCAATATTCGAAACTATATGTAATTCGAATTGAGAAAAATGTCATATTATTTTCAAACATGTTTCCATGAGGGTGAAAATGTTGCCTAGTGGGTGGGTGGGTTAAGATACTACACTTCTAATTTCTAAGAAAGAAAGAGAGAGAGTGATAAAAATGTCAACGCTACGAGAGTAAAGAAAAAGGCATCTGAGGACTGCATAATTGCGTTACTTATTTACTGGGGAGATACGTATATTGCAAATACAACTGACGAAATGTGCTGAAATATTCCCGAGTGATAAAGTTTTGCATTATATTGTAATGGAAACAAATTGACATGGTCACTTTCGCTGTTTCGGCAAAACTAACTTGGATTCTATTTTGTGGTAATTTTGATATATTTTGATAAAAACACACACAAAATCATGTACAGTTTGGTTATGCAATGTTAAAATAAAATTGAAATGTTTCGCTGAATTTACTTTGAATTTCTTAGAATTTTTCACTTAAATATAACAACTAAAAAGGCCGATAAATGCAACAAGTTACGCTATTCCTTTATTATCCAAGATAATTTTCATATCAGTTAAACTGGTTTCATCTCAGGATGGACAAACTTACAACAATGATCATTAACTTCGATTACATTGTTATTTAACTGTACCAAATTATCCATTAATTCAACTCACCTTATATTTAAAAAAGTGAGGTGATCCGTGTATAAGCCATTAGTGCATTTTTTCATCAAAACCTTGAAATGAACAATTTGAAACTTGTACTTATGCCAAATTTGGGGAAAAAATCCTCTAACTTAAAAACATGTTGGCATGAGGATGAAAATGTTGGGTAAGTTCGTAAAACGTGTCGAATATTTCTCAATAAAACTGCAGTGTAGTAAGACACCAGGGGTCAATGTTGATAATTTTATTTCTAATAACTCTATCTGAAGCCAGCACATTTTTTTTTCTTTTTCTTTTTATCTTGTGCACGTTCTGTATAAGTCTTTCTTCCAGTACCATTTGTTTAAAGTCAGCGTGAAGAGAAATTCGTATATCTTTAATTTCAAACTACAAGTTCAGACATCCCAATGAGTGGATGTGAATTTAAATATATGTTCGGAAACTTTTAGATTTTGACTCTGACGTTGATGAATTTATGTGACTTTCTTTTCTTTTTTAGAACAAATGTTCTATTTAAGACACCCCAAAAGTTGAATAATTAAAATAGATAGCTAATGGCTAACGGAAGTTGTTAAAAAATCCATTTTTCCTAAATTACGTTTCTACGATTCACATATAAGCCAACACCCTAACTTTCACTTTCAAAATTTCCAAACTTTTTCAATTTATACACGGGAATAAACGGTATTTAAATTCCATAGCTATATTCAACTTGATCGCCCGTCATTTTTTATACTGCACATTGTATAGGATGGATTTTCCCATACATCAGTGTACGAGAGTTAGCAGGAAGATTAGCCATAGTCAAAACAAATACAATTTATGAACAATTCTTAACAACCTAACAAACCTCAACAGCCCAAGTTAGGAAATGCACCTTTAGATAAATATGGGAGCAAAAGTGAGGAAGACGATATAATTAATATTTTAATTATAAATTGAATCACTTACTTTTGGAACGTCTTAGCAATACACATTCCAAATAATTGAAGAAACGTTTTAAGTTAACCTACTTCAAGCCGTCACTAATCCAATTTAAATATCACATGAACCAAATCGTCAATCTTAAATATTAATCAAATAATCTACGCATCACACTCGACTAGCTTTATGTTAATCACTACCTGCTATCCTTTAGCTCCTAATCTCTCCCTCCGTCGAAGCTGAAAGTTAATGTTTGTTTCTGTCGTTGTTTCTAATGCCACTTGTCTGACGTAATCAGATAGAGGCCCACGAAATTCATCATGGCAAGGGTTAGATGTACGCCTGTCGTTGGCGATAGCCTTGAGCACCATACAGGTGACAGTACGATTTAGCTCGGTTCCACTCCAATTTTGAGAGAGAACACCCTGGGGGAGGGTCAGGGGCCTCCCACCTCTCATCCCCTGCCACCAACCTCACGAAAGGACTTGCAGCTCGACGGTTGCTTAGAGTACCCCCATGCCGCGAAGGCACTATACATTTACAAACATCCATGTCTTCACCGGGATTCGAATCCAGGCCCTACGGCACAGTAGTCAGCGTTGCTAACCACTATACAGGATGGACGACAATGTTTAAGTATAAGCGTTGATTTGAATAAGTCAGAAGAAAGTCCGGGAGACAGGTTTCAATAGAATACTTTTTAAAGAAACAGTTTTACCCCAAGAGGATTAGTAGGAGGTTCGGGAATAGGCCTGTTACAATGTGAGGCAAGTGCCCTTGGGTGCCCCACTTCTACATTATCCTCGCGACCTAGATCTGTTGGAAGGAACGAAAAAGCAGCCATAACGTTTATCTTAATATCACTCTTTATTAAGATCTTAACTTAAATAATATACAATAATAGTACTAATATTCAATTCAAGTGAATCTGAAGTGACAGGACGCACTATTCATAGTACCAAATAATCGCGTAACTGACCACTATATCTAACTCTATCAACTATTTCTAACTTCAGTAACTACATAGTTCTTATTAACAAGATTCACAGTCTTACCGCTCTATATCCTGGATAAACAGCAATTCGCTTGATTCTAACTGACGTGGCTTTTGTTCTTGTGGAATGGTATCCACCCTTAACGATCGCACAGGTACGGATAGCTTAAATCTTGAACTCGGGATTTTCTCTCACTTTAACTTAAGCACTGGTAAAACTAGACCTCGTATATTCACTTCTCATAGCCACCTCGCATACGCTAAACTTCTACTATTTATAAGATTCCTAATTTGCATTCTCACGGGGTTTTCTCGAGTTGGTTAGACAGAATTGCCATTCTGGCCCTAAAGAAACCCTTGAGGATAATTAGTTGAAATCGCGATGAGCCCATCACAACAACATTACCATTTAAAAGGTAAATTCCACACATCATCACACGTGTGTCTTGCCCCATTTTTCCTTTAACTCTCGCTTGTCTGCAATTAAATTAACACTAGTCATCTTTTTGGTGTATCGTTGTCGGAAAGAAACTAGGTATTAGAAAAGCCATTTATACCGGTCCCCCTTCAGCTTCTACTCTTTATAAGGAGTCAAATATATCGATAAACACCCACCCAAAAACTTTTTTTTTTTGCCCTTCGTCTTTCTAATTTAAATTCCGATTAACAGCCGGTCGTTCTCCAGGGTTAGGTAACTGGCGAATTAAGATAATCGGACTAGATTTCTGGCCAGATTCTTGCAAGATAGAAATAGAGTCTAGTCTTTATTTATTGCGTACAACCGGAGGACGGTGCCGTATTAACAGCTGCAGATGACGGTTATTAGCAGGATAAAATAACTAATTACTTTCGAATGCGGAGGGTGGGCAGAAAGGATCTGTTCTGTATTTATTCACTGAACGGTGCTGGGCTGCTTTGTTCTCCGTTAGCACGTAAGGGATGAATGTTACTGTGTTATCTCTTTAGTCTGAAATTGATGACTCTTTTCCAGTACCAGAACTAGTGGATGGGGTTTGCTGAATAGGAACATTGGGTTCCAGAATGTGTTTTTGGAATTAACAACCATAATACCCTCTTTGTTTATTTAACAGGCATAAGAACTCGTAAATGAATGGTTCGGTGTCCATAAAACGTGATTTTATTTCATTTTATATCCCGATGTGTTATGGGTTTCTTTTGTGCAACGGGCATTATTTGCTTGGAGTTATGTTTCTGGAATATATATTTCGTTGTGGGTTTTGGTCTTTATTTTAAACATATTCTTTTGAATGTAATGTCTTATCTTTATATTGGAGGGGAAAAAAGCAGTAAATGAATCAGGTCAGTAAGACTTGAATGCATTTCCTTTTTAAGTATTAATGTATAATGCATAGCGTACAATTCTAATGTATAATAGATATTGAACATAATTCGCTCAAAATATTACACTTTTCGAAATTATTTCTCTTTGGATAACTGTTTTCTGTAAGAAATCGCTATTCATTAGTGCATTTCATTTGCTAATAGTTTAGTGTTTCACGTGCATTGCTAATAGTGTTCTGTTATATTTGCGTCTCATTTAATTTAATTGATTCACTTGTATGAAAGACCTGTTATTTGTTGCCCATCCGGTATAGTGATTAGTGACGCTGACTGCCGTACCGTAGGATCTGGATTAGAATCCTGGCAAAGGCATGGATTTTTTTAAATGTACAGTGCCCTTGCGGCAGGGAGATACTTTAAAGAGCCGCCGAGCCGCAAGTCCTATCTAGAGGTTGGTGGAAGAGGAAGAGAAGTGGGAAGCCCCTGTCCACTTCTAGGGTATTCTCCCTCAAAATTAGGGGTGAAAACTAAGCCAAAACGCACTGTCACCTTCAGGGAGCCCAAACCTATGGCTAACGATAGGAGTACATCCAGCCCATTTGCCACGTTTGAATTAATTTTGTAGGCCTTGATCTGACATTGTCAGGCAGGTGACATTAATAATAGCAACAACAATAACTTTTGTTTTTTTAAGTAGATATCATTCCTATTCCAACATATTTTTTACATTATTGATCAATTATTTATGTACTGGGCTGTGTAAATTATTTGGGGCAAATATCACTTTTTTCAAAAAGCAACTATACTTTTATTCCTACCATGCCTTTTATATGCACTGATAAATACAAGCATTAGCATTAACTATGTCCTTTTTGAATACGCTTGACCTATTGAATACGTTTTGGCACTTCCACAAGATTAGTTCACGTATTCTTTATTTCCTCTAACGAACCTTACTTTTATAGCATTTGTTATAATGGGCTCATTTGTCATGTAGTCCATCTTAAATAAACGATTTGTACCGAACACTAGCCCGCGGATGTGTTAGAATTCACCAAAAGAGGAGACATATTTATAAAACCAGCACTTTTTTATGACTATCAGATCACTACATAAATTAGACCTAAACTGGGGGAGCTGTCAAACTAATTGTTAAAATATATATAAGAATTGATTATATCTTAAGGATTAATCCTCAACAATAATAATCTTCCTAAATTGGCACGTCTGATTCTCTTACTCGAACTCCGATAGCTTCAATAATTCTATCACTAACAGTTAAGCTTTAGCATGACAACAATCGCCAACCTCTCTCCAATTATCTCTTCACTTGACGTCTCTCATTAAAATAAATCACGGTTCCTTCACACATAGTGGTTTTATAATCATACAACGGTTAAAAAGAATTTTTCCTCGAGGATTAGTAAGAATCACAAATAGAACCTGTTGCAAAGTCTTCGAAATACTGTACAAGTTATCTATAGTAGCGTCTCTCAAACTGTGGGGCGTGCCCCCATAAGGGGGCGTAATAATTCTATCAGTGGGGCGTGAGCAAATCGAAAATAAAAGATTATTCAAAAAATTCTTTAGTTTACTGAAAGGAAGCAAAACAAAACATACATTCGGACATAATAAAAAATAAAATACACATTTACACGGATATAATATACTTATAAATATATTACTGCACAATGTATTTGGTCATTCATTCATCAATACTAAGCTAAAAACAAGGTTAATAATTGCTAATGAACTCATGGGCTTGTTATATACAATATTATATACAGAATGCAATACTTATCTTGATAATTTGTACGGTTTATAATTAAAGTCTTATCATAGCTTTACGTCAAAATACATTATTGTTGAATTCAATACATTGTTATTGTATGGAGTTGAAATTTGTATGAATATTGTACGGCGTTGTGAAAATTATGATTGAAAATTGGTTTGCAAATATTGAAAGTTTGGGAAGCATTGCTCTATGGGTTTTAAGCCTGGTAAATTTTTAGGCCAATCAAGCGCATTAATTTGATTTCCCAGAATGAATGTCTTGATCAGTATTTTTAACTATGACAAATAGCAAGTTGGGTTTCCGATAGAAAAAAACATTTAAAGTATTCTGTATATATACTAAAATAATACGTATTAAATCTATTAGAATATTTAAATATTTTCTTTGATACCTTTTAGGACATTGAAAGCATTTTAAGGAAACCATGGAGTAAAAAATTAAGATAAAATAAATGAAATTAAATTAAATATAATAAAACAAATTATAAACATACAACCAGAGAAAACAAAAGTTAAAATCCACATTTAATAAAAAAAAATATTTTTATTAAAACACACATTGCATAAATGCAAGAGTAATATAGCAACATCTATACACTGATCGAGATATTGATACGCGAATACATGGTATGTGTCAAAAAATGACTGTAAGAAAAAAAGTTGAGGTGAAGAAAACAATGCATTCCATATCAGTAACTTTCTTTTGAATTACCTTAAAAATTTGTAGTGCCTGTATGCGAACAGCCTAATGCAATAATGTTCTTATATTATTATGCGAATCTTACATATAAATTTTTAAAATTACCGTAAAATCCTGCGTATAACGCGCACCCATACTTTCAAGCTACATTTTTTTGATTTTTAGGTATATTCGCCGTATTACGCGCACCCCCTTTTTTACGAAGGAACTTGAAATGTACGTGTGTCAATGTATTGTTTTGAAATCCTTTTTTCGAGATACTATCCCAAGGTTATGAAAAAGTAATATACTTCTAGGACTACAAACTTTTCAGTTCCTTAGAAATGTCATTTATTTTAAATAAATTGTATTGCGTTCTATGTACAAGTCTTAATTTTTTGATATGCTCATCTTATTTTCTATTTTTAAAGCTCTCATTTTTATACCCGGCGTATGACGCACACCCGTAAACTTCGATCTTATTTTTTGAGTTCAAAGTGCGCGTTATACGCCGGATTTTACGGTATGTTTGTAATAGATTCTAACATCCAATAAATGAAAAGTACTTGGATGTTTTTTAAAAAATTACACTGCGAAATAATTTGTTTCTTAATTAATTATGTAATTTAAAACACCAAATATGAATTATTCACCTCATGCCTTAATATGAGTAGGTATATTAGAGAAATAATAATTTAAATTATAATTATTAACACAATTAAATATGGAAAACTTAGAGATATTTTACATTCTCAGAATTTATCAATATTTCTTATCTATTTTTCATAGGATATGGACATATATAGAGAGAGTGACAACGACCAGATTGAATTAAGTATGCATTTATTTAGGGGAATTATCTACAAGGGAGGGCTAAAATTTAGTAAAAAGTTATCGGGTGGTTGGATTCCACCAGGCGTCTCGTCGCTGCGCCTTCGTCCCTTCTGTCTCGTCCCGTCTCTGCGTCGTCTCTCTCTCTGTCTCCCCGCGCAATCGTCCTATTCGTCTGTCGTCTCTTTATTCTCGAACCTCCTTGTCAGCTAGGTGGCGCTCTCTTGGCCTTACGTCATTAAGGGAATATAGGAAGGATATGAGATAAAACGTGCACATCCATTCCTACATATATTAATTTTTTTCATCACGAACTTCATAAATATATAAAAAAAAAAACATAATACAGCTTCTATAATAGCTTGAGTCTCTACGTCCCTTAACATTTCCTGTTCTTATTTTAAGCATATAAACTCCACAACAAAAAATGGTCGCGGTAGCCTGGTGGTTAGGGCCATGAACTCGTGGCTCACGTGTCAGGGGTTCAGGTCCTCGTGCCACTGAAAGTCCACCGAATAGAGGGGCTCGTCGCACGTTAAATCTGTCGAAGTTCAGATGTGATGTGGTAGTCCCTCCTAATCATGTGGCGTGGTAGTCTAGAGAGGAGGGGTGCCAGCTCAGGTGTCCTCCTCTCACTTGACCGAGGTTCTGTCACCAATCAATCTGTTGTGTTGCTTTATAGCAGTGGTTTTCATATTTTTTCAACTCACGGAGCCCCTAGAACTTAAAGGTGCTTTTGTGGAACCCCTGGAACAAGAAAGTGTTTTCGTGGAACCCCATTTCATGCACATACTTCGAAGAATGTATCTTAAAATAAAATTTAAAGTGGATCAACATGTTATAGGCACTTTATGTAAAAGAAATTTAAGGAAAAATATTTCATTTATAGTTAAAAAATTCTAATCAAATTTTTTAAAAATAATTTACTCAGTAATAGTATTAATTTGTTATTCAAGTGTCACCTACCCACGCATTATATTTAGCAAATGGGATACGTGCTAGTATTTTTTAAGCAATCAGTCGAAGTTTATATCTATTAAGATTAAATGCAATTGCATGACATATTCTGACATCATGCTTTTGTAGCCACTTACGTTGAGAAATATATTTCATTTAAACATAATGTTCTGAATGGTATTAAAACGTTTGTAGCGGTGTGAGAAATCCTGTGTATTTTGCATGAGAGAGAATTTGAAACCTAAAATTTAGAAGCTGTTCTTGCTTAAATTTAGATTATAACATCAACTCTGTTGTGATATGTTGTTTCCATTCCTTTATTATAGATGTTGTTTTTCTCAAATGTAAAAAGCTGCATTTTTCATGAGAAAACTATTCAGTTTTGCAAGATACTGTGCTAAATAACGACTATAAAATTATCTTGTGGAACTCGAGATAATAAACGATAGAATATTCACAATCTAGTAAGAAGTATATATATAAGGACAAAACGTTTGAATATTCTTTTATTATATTATAATAAAAATTTAAAAAGTATTGCAAAATAAAGTTATTATATAAAAAAAAAATTTTCAATTTTAATAAATAAGATGAGTTTTGGATATTTGTAACAATACAAACTTCATAGAGAACGTGAACCAATTTTGCATACATATTTTTCTTCTCGATTTTTTTATTGTCACTCGTGAAACCCCTGAGTATGCCTTGTGGAACCCCAGGTTTACGTGGAACACAGTTTGAAGACCACCGCTTCATATTAAGGCGTTATCTCACTCACTCGCAGCAAAAAAAGACAAAACATATTTGATTAACTATACTATTTTTCAAATATGTTTTTAAGCGATTTTAAACTATACAATGATTAAAATCCCGATTGTCAGTTCTCAAGTTCAGTTGAAAAATACTCAAACTCTTCGTGTTTGAACGGAACATGTTTCTTCCTTTACATTTGATTGAAATTGCACTCAACATATCTTGTTTCAAATTTTCATTTTCTTAAAGCAAGCAGAATGTCAAAGTGAGATGCCTCCCTTCTCCAGTTTCTTCTTTTTTTTCTTTCTTTTTTTTTTAACCAAAGGAATATTGAAAGTATTTCGAGAGTATCTAATGCAGTCACGAGGAAATCTTATATGATTTTCTTGAAATGAATTTAAAATAGCGAAATAAATTTATAAATTTTTTTCTCCCATTTTTGTGTTTGGAATTTATGAGAAAAGAGGAAGTGACATAAAAAAGTAGTAAAGTGAAGAGACAAATTGGATTGGAAAGGAATATGCATAAAAATCTTTCGTTCAAATATTACGCATTTTTTATATTGGCGAAAGAAAGAAATTGGACTGTTATTTCAAAGGAAAAAAAAAATGTGTACTTTTTATTTAAAAGTCACTGATGATCTGAAAACTCTACTATGTTTGTTGAGAATGAAAGCCTTGAAGTCATACTTTTTTTTTACATTAAAGATTAATATAAATTACTTAAAACGTAAACAATTTAAATAATCCTTGCCACAGGTAAGGATAATACAAAATAATTTATTTAAAGTAATATATATGTTAAGTATAAACAAAGATGGAAATTCACGGATTAATGTTAAAATTTCTCTACATGTTTCTTTTCATATTTGGGCTGCAATATACTGAAATCTTTTTGAAAAACTGTGGTAGTTTGCATAAGTTTTATCGTGTTATTTCATTGAATTTAATTCGAATAATTTTATTATTTGATACATTGGACTTTGAATTGGTTCTTAAATTTATTACATAATTAAAAAAGTATTAATTCTTATTCAGATATCTAGTTCTATCTATTTTATTCAAATGACAACAGCTTATCTTTTTCTATCATTCCTATTTTTAGAAGATTTCACTTATTTTCACTTTTTAATCTATGAATTCTGCTGTGAAAACAGTACCTTAAATTAATATTGTTATATGATATAGAATTAAAAAGATAAAGGAATATTTCGAAGTCGTTTATGATGAGGTTTTTGTTATATGTATTCATTCATATAAAAAACAAACAAGGTATTTGAATTACAAATGGAATTAGATATAATAGTTCTTCTTAAACTTTAAATATTTGCGACCCAATTTTCAATCATAATTTTCATCGTAATCCCCCCTCTTCCACAATAAGGATGCATTGAATGCGATAAAAATATACTTTGACGCTAAAGCTGCAATACGACTGTAATTACAAACCATACAAATTATTAAGATAAGTATTATTTTTTTGTATATGACGAGCCAATTATAAAGGCACTAATAATTACTGAACTAGTTTTTAATGTATTGATAAATTAAGTATCAAAAATATTGTGCAGTACTAATACATTTATAGGTATATTCTATCAGTGTAAATGTGTATTTAGTTTTAATTATGTCAGAATGTATTTTAATTTGATTCCTTTCGGTAAATTAATACTTATTTTAAATTTTATATTTTCGACTTTTCAACATGCTTGCCCCCCCCCCACACACACATAGGGATATCACGCCCCCCTAGGTGGCACGCCCACAGTTTTAGAAACGCTGAAATGTAACATTTTATGGTTAATGTAATGTCAATACTGAACATATAGATGATTGATTTTTTTTTGGAGATATGTTTATGTGTTTTTTGTGTACATATATTGGATATCATGAAGTTTATTATAATTAATTTAGTATTTAAGTTAGATGAATATACTGGCGATTCATGGATTAGAATTTTTAAATAATTTTCTCATTTTATGATAATTTTATTTTTAAATGGACTCATACTTACATCCTTTTATGATGTTTTAATTGCCATTTTATAAATTAAATGGGGTAAAGTTTCAGAATGCACACATAATAGATAATTGAAATAATCCTTCTTGTCTTCAAATTGTTTCATTTTTAAAACGAGCTAATGAATAATAATCCGTCGTGTATTTATAATGTAGTAATAGTATTTTATAATAAAATGAAATATTAAAATAACATCTTTGTAATTCTGAATGAATATTTGAAAAACATTCGAAACATCTGATTTTTTCACATGTAAAAGAAATTAAATATAGAACCATTAAACTGGCTATGTTATTAAATTTACAGCAGTAGTACTAAATAAAATAAAAGAAAAATTTTTAACAATGCAGCAGAACGTTCATTCTCTTTTCAGAAACTTAATTCTGAGATTTTCAGAAAAAAGAGAATGATATTGGATCGATTATTTGAGTGTCATTCAAAGAAATTTACACCAGTTTTAACTTTTTATTTTTTATTTTGCGTGCAACATGGATATATTACAATTATAAAAGCACTTAAAAGAATGAAAATCCACCACTATAACAGGAACAGAGAAATTTACAAAAATAAAAATTTTGCAATTAGTTCTAAACAAAAAATAAAAACCCATTATATAATATATTTCTCTGCACTCGATTACATATGAAGTGTAATTCATCATATTTTCATAAATAAATAAATAAAGTTTCATCAACGCTTTTGAAAAGCAGGAATCGAAAATACACCGTACGGCGCTGCATCATTAAAAAATCCCTACATAACCTACATTTCATAGAATCAAGAGATACGACGAACGCATAAAGGGATCGTATCTTTAATCTCAGCTCATTGCAACCAATTACCGAATATCTCCCCTTCTCGATGCAAAATCCAGAAGAGCGTAATTGAACCCCCACTACAAGAACACTCTCCGTTGAAGAAAAGCATTAAAAAAATTCCGAACCCAACATTAAACACTTTCTTCGAGCTTTTCCGAGTACTACATCCCCACACTTCTGTCCAAATTGATTTTTAATTCTCCTCCACTCGGCAAGTCGTACGAACTCTTATCGTATTTTTGCATCTGCCTTTTAAGCAGCTACTGCTGCATTTGGTGCAAAAGGAAAACGCCTTCAATGGCTTTACCCCCGCGTGGCAGGTTCATTTATTGCTTAATGGAGCATGAGGTCCCCTTCTGACTATATAGGCTGAATACTTCTTTCGATATTTAGCAATTATTCCATGGAAGCCTCCTAATACCGCGCTGGAGGGAAACGTTGCTGTAAATGGTGGATATTTTTCCGAATTTCTTCTTCCATCTGAGGGATTTTATGCAGTTCTTGGGGCCTTTGAAGTGTAATATAGGTTTTATGCGGCAGGCACTTTGTGGACCCTGGGGAAACAGGTGGCAGTGATGCCAAAATGAAAGTCTACGGTTATGTTGCATGGCGGTATTAAAAGGATTACGATTCCGAAGAAGTAGACTTGCTTAGGATTCGTCTTCAGAAAGAAGTTTTCGTGTCATATACATTTTTTTAATAAGAAATATTCCTTTTTTATATTACATTTAAATATTTTACTACAAGAGTTTGATAAATTCCATTTTTTTAAAAAAGTATTTCATGCTGGAAACATTGCATTTTTTTAGAATGTGTGTAAAAAGGTATTCTCCAATCATGGCCTCGTTTTCTGTATCAAACACAAAAGTACAGGACTTCTACCACATTTTTTTTATGTTTAAATAATTATTTCTCTCATTTGATATATTTTATTGATATAACCATTATTGATTTCAGAATTTAAAAAGAAAGTAATTCATTTTTATTCATTTCAGACGTTTTGTGTATAACTGTTTTATAGCAAACGTTTTAATTGTTATCGAGATAGATTTTAATCTAGAAAAATGCTTTTAAACTTCTAACAGAAAGTAAATTCATAAATAAAGTAGATAATATCTGATTAATATTTTACAATAATCTGAAAACAATTGAGATTAGAACACTATATATTTGTGACTAGTTGTTTCCAATTTCAGTCTTAATATAAATTATAGCATGCTAGAATATATTTGAAATGCAAAGCACATGTTAAAATACGGTAATAAATTTATTATTGAAATTAAAATATTATTGTTAAGAAATTCAGACTGTAAATTGATTTTTTAAGCTATTTGATCTTTTTTTTTTTTTTTTTTGGTTTTTGTTTACTTCAGTAAAAAAAGGTATTGACTTTTCTTTAATTCTTGTTTTTAATAGAAATATATTTACATTATTTTTCATTGATTTTAGTAGTACATGTCGGTTATTTCAAGTCAACATGAAGATGAATTTTTGCAATTATATCGCTACAAAGAAGTACCCCCTCTCCCCCTTTTATGAGAAATTTAATGTGTAACCATGCTGGAATAAAAGTAGTAGAATTTTGTGTATAACAGTTATTGATGGGCAGTATTCTTTCCAAATTTGATGATATTCATATTTTTTAAATCTCTTTTTATAGTATTTTTTGTGGTAATAATTTTGAAAGTTTTATAAAAACATAAGTTTTATTTTACTTTCTTAAGTATTTCACAAACATATAAAAATGAGTTTTTTTAGTACACTGTTATTTATCTTCAATTGATAACAATCCATGTCGATAATGATCCATAGTATAATTCTGTCGATAATAATCCATACTATAATTTTGTCGATAGTAATTCGTACTATAATTCTGTCAATAGTAATCCAAACTTTAACCCATATCAATAATAATCCATACTAAAGTTCTGTCGATAATAATTCATATTATAGTTCTGTCGATAATAATCCATACTATAGTTCTGTCGATATTAATCCATACTATAGTTCTGTCGATAATAACCTATACTATAGTTTAACGTTAAATCAAATAGAATGTGATCAAACAAAATTGAATCAAAAGCCCTAGACCCTCTCTCAGATAAAACAGGAATGGAACTTATCCATCAATTTCTGTAAGCTCCCAAATCTCTGAATTCCTGAAAACGAAAACTGAAGAATTAATACCTTTTCAATCCGTATGGGTAATGCCTAAGAACAAAGAAAAATTCGAATCCTATGTAAATTTGTTTCATTAAATATTAATGTTCCTTCTTCAAACAATCTAAGAAGTCACGTACAGTATCAAACATCTCTGATGTCTCTCATTGCTGAATATAGAGTACCTGATAAAGGGTTTTCTCGAACAGCATATCTATTTTATTCTGCACCGATACATTAAACCTAATGCTGAAGAATAGGGTTAAAAAGAAGAGTACCTAACTCTTACTCTAATTATGGATCTCTGTTGCATATTTAACATCCACTCTAAAATGGATTAAATATTTAACGAACTTGTTATAAGTAATCGTATTTTTGAATACTATTATGAAGCTTAGAACTCGTTCTTGTAGAATGTGAGTCCGTGAAAGGAAAAACGATTGGATGTGAAGTTAATACCACGTGTACAAAATTGTTTATCCTTAAATTATAATTTACTTTAAAGCTTCTTATAGATCGAAATGAAATTCGAATCCAAATAACTCATCCCAAAAGAATGGGAGAAACTCAAATTGAAGTTGCTCATCTTAACCGAATCAAAAGGGGGAGGGAAGTGGAACTAAAATTGCTCATCTCAATAGAATAGAAAATGCAAATAGAATTTCGAATCTTTTTATTGGTCCATTATTTAACCCAGCATCTAAGCAGGAATACAAATAAACATTGGAATAAAACCAATGTTTTTGGAGCTTTAACAAGCCCGCCATTTATTGCCACAAAAAATCTTTTTCCATTTAGAAAGTCCCTATTAACCCCTTAACTGTCACCTACGTTTATATACGTCTCGCTCAACCGATGCGTTAAATGCCCAGGACGAAAATATACGTCTTTTTGATTTGCAATCCTTTTCCTTGTGTTGTTATTAGTTAAACTATTCTGAAGTCTTTGGAATGCAGTAAAATGAACTAGACAGAATTTGTGAAGAATTTGCTTATTTCAGAGAAAAATTTGCTTATTTACGCCTTTTCTTTGCCGTCTAATACACAGCATACGCGTGCCTATGTGAAAAACGGTGGCACTGAGGGTGAATCGCGTAACTTTTAATCGTCAGTTATTACTTTTTCATTGGAACGTTTAAGGCTGTTTTCGCCATATGTACGAGAGCGTGAACATGACGCGCAGCACATTTTCAGACAGAAAAAATGCCTCAATTCTTATAAAAATGTGTGACATTGTAACTCATGCATTTGTTTATAATATAGTGTTTTTAAAATTTCAAAATATTTCCTAAATAGTTAGTTATTTCTTTTAACATGTGAAGGGATAGCTCATTTAGCATTATGGTATAGGGGAAAAAATGCAAAAAACATTTTATAAAAGAAAAAATGTGTCAACTCGGATAAAAATGAGTAGTATGATAAAATAAGCGGTTCTCTTCAGGATAGTGTAGCCAGAATATAATATTAATGTTTGAGTACTTTTATATCTGAAAAAATATTCCGAATTCGGTCCCTATTCTTTAACATTTGCCGAAGATAGCCTTAAAGGGAATAGGAATTATATTTAAAAAAGTTGCTACTTCCTAAAAATCATTTGAAAAAGTTTTCAAAAGCAAATTTCTTGTTTATTTATATGCAGAAATAGTATGGACAAGTTTATACGTGCCAAAACCAAAGCATGGAAATAAAAATTAAATTCTCACAAAATGTGTCGTAATGCTTGTAATGGAATAAAGTTCATTGAATTCATTTTTCCTTTGTTTTTTTTTCTTTCTATTCCATTGTATTGAAGCAATCATGCAAAGTGTCTTTCTACACCACACTGTGATTCAATATATTGATTTAAAAATATTTTTCTCGCGATTGGTTGTAACTTTTAGGTGTCTGAAATTTCGAATGTGCCGTTCAACTTGAAAATAGTTTATAATAACAATGCATTGCATTGTTTACCTGAAAAAAAGCTGATTCATAGAACAGGGTAGCAATGAACCCAATGAAATCGATTCTTTTACGTCTTTTTTCACAACATTTTTTTTATTTTGTGTTCAATTGGCTCGTCTTTTCATCGTGCTTGCTTAAAGGTTTGCTAGTATAAGCTTATTGTATTGCTAAGTTCTGCCTATTGTGTGCGTTTACCACTAAATTAGAATTACAGTCGAAACTCGATATAACGAAGTCGCTAAATCCCGGAAAAAAGTTCGTTGTATGAAAAATTCGTTATACAGAGGTTCATCTTTTAATATGCTTTATATAAACCACATAAAACAAATTTTAAATTCATAAACATTATATATTAAAAAAGTAATTATTCACACCTTTTTTTTAAAATTAATATATGTTTATTTTGTATATCTTACCCGTCAAAGAAGAAAGAAAGAAAGAAAAACTGCAAAGTAAACAAGAAAAAAGAATGCAGAAGAATTCACTGTATTTTCAATACTAAGAAATTAATTTTATACTAAAGTCAATGAATTTTAAGGACATCTTATAATTTAAAGCAAACAAGTAATATTAAACATACATTATTTTATAATTATAACACGGGGATACAGGACAACTCAACTGAGGGTGAAAGAGGATATCGAAGATGTTTCTACTAAACTGGGCAAACGGGGATTAAAGGTTGCAATTAGATGAAACATCCAGAACTATTGCTCTCGACGTATTAGGATCTATTCGTAATAAAACCAGTTCAAGATTTTTGAACACCATAAAATGTGTTAAAGAGAGAAAAACTTGAAATATTTTCATAAATACTTTAAAAAAAGGGAGAGCAAAAATTGAATCACAATAGAAAAAGTTTGTTATATTGAAATCATTTCACTATAGAATGGTTATTTTACGAAGAAAATCGTGAAATGTTCAAGGTTCCAGGAAAAAGTTCGCTCTATAGAAAAATTCGCATACAGAGGTTCGTTATATAGAGGTTCGACTGTATAATAATGAAGTACATTATGCGTACATAATTTTATTAACAAAATAATTTATATTAAATTTTGAAATCTGGAAAAGAATGGATAGATACTATGAAGCCGTGAGAATTCTTAAAATTTTTCACTCTACAAATGATTTATTTTTGCATTATAATCTTGTAAATAAAAGACAAAATCCATTAATGATTACGTGTCCCGCGCCATCCAAAATTGTAGCGAAACTAATAATATGTTGAGAAACTGTTGACCTAAGTTATTAGTTAGAAAAATAATCATCTAAATCGTCTAAGAATTTAATCACTCAAATTACTCAAAAAGTATCATTTTCTAAAAAAATTATTTTTTTATTAGAAATTGATTTTTTTATTAGATCATTGCGTTTAAGGAGACTGCCTACCTTCGGACCCAATGTTTTTATAAAAACAAATTGAGAGTTTTTAGGAAGAAAAATAAAAAAATATGTAAATACATAAAAATTTGTAAATAAATATTGTACTTTTAGAAAAATGGGTTGTTTTCAAGGAAATTTTACCAAATTTTTACTAAAACGGGTAACACTGTATAAAAATTTCTAATACAATTATCATATATTTCTTTATACACAACATACATACTATGGTGCTCTTTAAAATGAACCAAAATCTAAGAGAAATATTAAAATACAAAATAAATAAATAAAAAGACAGACAATTGTACATAATAATGTGAAAATTTGATATTTTTTTCTTTATAAAAACTACCCTAAATGAACAAATATTTAACCTACAACAAAACTTATGGTCCACTTTATGAAAAATAGCATAATAAACATTCCCACAAAATTTCAAAATGTTATCTGGTTTGATACTTAAGATATCATGTATCTGGTAAAGAGTTTCTTTCGAAAACATACTTTTGAAAAAAAACCCTTTTAAAGTTTTATCTTACTGCCCTTTTGCATAGAGTGATATTTTTTAAATCACTATAACTTTATTTCTATTTCGCGTAAAGGAAAAAGAAAACTGTTTTGGAAGGATAATTGTTCAATGCATAAGATTTTGAAATTAAAAAAAAAATGCTTTATGTAGACGAAAAACAACATTTTCATTGTAGGCAGTCACCTTAAAGAATTTTAGTTCTGTAATGATATAAAGCTATATTTTAGCAAAAAAATTAAAAATTCTCTTTATTCTGTTTAATGAACTAATACTTCATTTACATGAAAACAATACAATAGAACAGCAAAGAAAAAATAATTGTGAATGTATCAAAATCCTTAACAAATGCTCGACAAGTACGTGGTTAAATATAAAAACAATCTCAAATTCTTGTATTATGTGTTCAAGAAACACATACAATATGAATCAAAGAAATATATAGGAACTTAAAACTAAATGCATGTAGTCAATTTATACCTTTTGATGATAATATTTTTATTATAAATATTTTTGGTTTAAAAAGTATTACATGAATGTGCAAGAATTTCATTAAATTCACTACATGAGTTTGATTAATGTACAATATTACCTTCGGAAAAAAATTGATATCTAATAACCGAGTACAGAAAATCCAATTTTAATAATCGAGAGGGTTTACTAATCCAAATTTTTGCTAGCGGAATAAATATTCAAGATATCTCACAGAGCTAAAATAAAATAAAATGTGTTATTCCTTTTTGGTATTTATTTTTTTCTCATAAAATAAATACATACAGAAAGAATAAGCAAAGATTATGAGTAAGTTGTAACAGCGTTTGTTAGAGTGGTATATCACCTCAAGATTTTAGTAACTTTAGAAAGATGCTAAGTACTTCCATAAGGCAATGGAGGGCATTAAGTGAATCGCAGTCGACGGGTGGACCGCCAAAACATTTTGGGGTGATCGTCTGAAATTTCGGAGTTAGTAAATGTACACCGAAATGTTCAAGATCGGCTGACAGTATGCAGAATATGTCTTTTACTGATTTTAACTATAACCACTAACTTTAGATGAAAATGATTTTAATTTTTTTTAAATGTATTCATAACAAATGCATTATTTGACATTTTTATATTTGTAACTATTATTATTGTGTTTTCTCATCTCGCATTTTGCTTTAAACGTGGTCTTAAAAATGTAAGTTTATTTTATTGTAGTGATGTAGGTAAATACATATTCCGTGTTTATTTTTAAGTTATAATAAATATTGTAAACTTTTTTCTTAGCTCACCACACCTACGCCACTGACCGCAGCACCTTGAAACAATTAGAAGTAGCCCGTATCTCGAAAAAACTTGCCCGCCCCTGCCGTAGAGTTAAAAAAACACTTAAATAACATTTTTCTTAAAGTAGGTCTTCCCTTCTAAGTCTGAAATTGTTTTTTAAACGCAATTTTTACATCGTCCCTACTAATTCCCAAATCTTTTGTTCGAAGTTTCAGTTGTTGTATCTTAGCCTCTAATGCTCGGCGCTTTGGTACAAAACAAATCAATACTTTTACTCGTAATTAAGTCATTTACATACATATTGAAAGGATGAAACTACAAGGAAATGCTTATTGTGTGTCCCGCCGGCGTATACTTTCGATATATCCTTAGTCTGTCTTTGTATTAGATTAGCCAAGTAAAATCTAATACCTCACTTTTAGACGATTAGCTTAATTTTTGTTTTCCCCCAAATAATGGATGCTTCTTGGAACTTTGTTTTAACAAATGTAATGGGCTTAAACATGCTCGGAATATGTAACATTTCAGGTTCTGAATGTTTTAAAATCAATTGTTTCTCTTCACATTGTTATTTACTATTTACTGTTTTAGATAGATTATTCAATTAAGCTAAGAACATATCAAATTCGCTTAGTGTTTTGAAAATTGTTTACGAGATTCGGCCAAAATCAGTGTATTGAGACAATGCAAAGTAGAAAATGACGTGAGGTGCATCAGGAAAATCTCAAATCTCATTATGCATATTTCAGTTGGAATTCATTCCGAAGTTATTAAGTCACATTACAACAAAGCTAAAATATTAATCAAATTTGAAGAGTAAAGAATCCATTCAATGCAATTTATGCGAAATCTCATTGTAAATATATGAGTGTATGAAGGATTTATGCATAATATATGACATGTGTGGATATTGAGTAATAAATACTTGCTAACAAACACTAAGCCTTTTGTCAACATTTATGAGCCAATTTGCATACGATACATATTAGACTTTATTCTGTTTTTCGTAGAGGAATTACTGAAATGAAACTGTATAAAGTATTTTACCTATAAACGCATTTAAAAATAATGAAATTTATTTGTGCTTGGTCTGAAAAATTTTAAGTTTAAACTGAGGAGGTACATTTTAATATCGAAAGATGAATTATTATAAGCTTAGGTATTGGACACAATTTAATTGTTAGATTGTTTCCTTTAAGCATGTTTTATACGAAACGTTTAATTAATCTATGATTATTAAATAGTGATCATCTCTAATCTTGAAGCTTCATCGAATATTCATGAATATATGAATTTCATTATCGAATAATGAGGTGTTTTGTTCCACTTTTATAACGAATAAAATATGAATAATTAATACTTCGTTTCAACAAATTAATTTTTTTGACCTCATAAGAACAAAAATATTGCATTCTGCTACATACTGTATTAACATTTTTAACTGTTTTAATAAAATTTGTGATAAATTTTATCTTTCAGGTGTTTAAAATAAATTATATATATATTTAACATTATCAATTTTTTTTTGTATATATTAACTTGAAGATCTGAAAATTAACATTGAAATACTACAAATATGTATGTTAAATAGTAAAAAAAAACAGTTCTTAAATAAATATATTTATAAGTTTATTGTGTATATCCTTACTAATATTATTAAGGCGAAAGTTTGTGTGGATGTTTGTTATTCATTCACGCAAAAACAATGAATGGATTTTACTGAAACTTTACAATGGCATATCTTATACATTAGAATAACACATAGGCTATAATTTATAAAGATATAGTGCGAAGTGTCCAAAACATAACGATAATTGTGAAGTAAGTAGGGAAAAATTCTGCCATCTGCAAAAAATCCCGTGACAGTATATTTCTATGTTTTATGTGTAAAGCAAAACTTTCCCTTTTGTTTTGTCAACGCCACGTACCTGGAACTGCGAAGATTTGAACAGGTGGAGCATGAGGCAGATTACCATTTTAACATAAAATAAATACGTAACTAGAAATAAAATAAAGATTTCATGTGGCAAATTTCTTAATTATTGGCTGGATGGCGATTTTATTTGGGCAATTCTCACTTATAGATAACCCTATAATACTAATTTTCATAGGACCCTTTTTTTTTTTTTTTTTTTTTTTTAACATAATTTGGTACGCATTTTTTTAAAATTCTTGCCCAAAATGTTCAAAATCTCCAAATTACTTCAATATTTCATTTTAACCTTCGAAATGAAAAATAAATTAAAAAAATTTTTTCTGGTAATTTTAACCAAATAAGAATAAATAAATTCCAACAAGAAATATAATTCTAGAAATTAATCGACTTAAATAATATGCTTAAAAATAAAAACATCATAATTCATTTACATAATCCAAAACTTTCCTCTTTGTCGCGGCCATAAAGATATATTGATCGGATACTTCACAGCTCTGCTCTGAACAGACATTCAAGTACATTTCTGACAAAGGTGAAGAAAATTTAATGATTCTTTAAGTAGATTATAATGATCAAATCATTGCAAATAATCCTTAAAATATCGATCATTTCACCCTCCATGTATAATCGATGATCTCTCGTGACTTTTCCCGAAGAACAAGTTTTATTTTTCGAGGACTTTCACACTCTTTATTGCATGAAATATTCATAAATCGTTATGTGGGATAGCGTGTTACATCGGAGTAAAAATTATTAAATGCTGAGAATTAAAATTTTAGAGTGTTGATATAAATTTTCTTGAGAAGGAAAGGAATTTTTCTTGTTATTGTTGAAAAGGTTCATTGGTTTTATTTTTGAAAATTTTATGTAAAATTAAAGTTAATTTATGTATCTATCTTGGGTGATGATCCAGAACCTATTAGAGAGTTTTAAATCGGAAATTAATTTATTTTTACAGTAATTCATTCAGCTGCACTTTCTAAAATATACTTTAATAATAATATACTGTATGCTCCGGCGTACAACGCGCACCTATACTTTCCTACTGCGTTTTTTAGTTTTTTAGTATTTTCACCTATTGTGTGTGTGTAAACCTTTTTTTTTACAAAGAAACCTGAAATATACATGTGCAATAATCTTATATTTTGAAGTCATTTATTCAAAGTATTACCTCAGGCTTTTGAGCAATGATATACTTAATAGACTACATCCCTAAAGCACTAGATCATTGCAAGAAAATGGAGCAGCCATGTCCACAGCAACCATGTCATATGATTATGCTGCATGTAAAAAACCCCTTGGAGTGCCCGTTTGGCTTTGGTGTCCTTGGCAAAATCAAATTCCTGAGTTCAATTTCGTATCGTCAGAGTTCAGGTGCCTCCCTTTGGAGGGGAAATTGAGCGTCAAAATTAATTGCGGCAGTTGGTATCACCTATATGGTGTTGAAATAAAAAATGATACCAACTCCTGGGGAAAGAACTAGGTCTGCAAAGGTAAAAAAAATACCAATACGTAGCCCCATTAGGAAAAAAAATAATGGTTTTATATCTTTTAAAATTATTATTATTTTTTATTAAAGCCTTTTTCTTGCTAAAAAGAAAATACTTCCTCAGTTTTATGAAATTTTTCTTCGGAATAGTCTGTAGTCAACGTTATTCCTTTATTAAAGATTATCAATTATTAATTCATATTTAGAGGAGCAATCTTTTTCTACCTTAATGTTACGAAACATGATTTATTCATTTCTACAGGAATTGTATGGTCATGGTCATTTAGAAACGACCAATGAATACAAAAAAGATATTTCTTATTGTACTTAGTACTTCTTCCTACATCCAAGATTTAGTTTTTCTTCTATTTCCCATTATTATTTTGGGCTTTTGTTCTTAGTTTCTTAGTGACGCCTAACAATACCTCGTAAGAACAGGGATTACTCATTGAAGCAAAAAATATTCTCACGGTAAGAAGAACCTGATATATATATAAATATACTGACAGATGAAGGATGTTCAGAATACGGAAAGGCGAGAGGAGTTCCTGAAAAAGATTAAACAATAAACGGAAGGAAGTGTGATCATAGCACTGAGAATGTCAGCCAAAAGCTAAAGACGTGATCCAGTGAAAATAGGGGAAAAAAGGAAAGGAGTTATCCCAATCCAGTTAAAAGACGAGAAGAAAGTTATAAAAAAACACCCAGGGATCTTTTTGCCGAATCTTGGGGAGCTAGCTTTCTTCGAAAATTGCTTTTATAATAGACTGCCTAAGTCCACGGGAACAATGCTTAAGGCTCAAGGTTTCTCTACCTTCCGAGAACCATTAAAAGTTTTATTCTTCGAATCCTTAGCTCGGAATATTGAGCTAAACGTGAATAGAGCTAAAAGACTATCACGGAGTAATGGAATATATACGTACGATGGCGGAAAACGTTTGTTGGTAGTAGAGTCAGTTTCCTTCGTTCTTTTTTTCCCCCTTTTGCCTTGGCTATATTGACGTTTCAGGGAATTAGAATCACATATTGATTGATGCGTTCACTTAAGCCTACCGAGAGGAAATAAGATTTTCCATTAAATGTAGTTTTATAGCAAAGTTAGAAAGTAAACAATATAGTTATTGGCATTCGAACATCTTTAATATTCCTTTAGACATAAGAATACTAAGTCTTTTCTCTAAAGGTATACTTTACTTGTTCTTAATCGTAGTTGCCATCTTGTATTGAGTAAATAAAATTGAGCTGCACCCCATCCTGGGTTGTGAGAAGATTTTTAGTTGTTTAAATGTAAATTATGGTCTAAAGGTCACTAGCGTAAAAACGATCTCTGTGACTCAATTATTAGTAGATTGATGTCAGAGCTAAGCAAACGACTGTATTATTTCTATTTGGTTGGCTTAGCATCTTTGCAAAGATAGATATTCCATCAATTATTTTTGTTCAGTATTTTTCATTGATTAGTTATAACTAGTTAAAAAGCAAGCTAATTATTACATTTCATGATTTATGAATGTTCGTGTACATTTATGAGCCAAGCCATTCTCCAGCAATTCACGAGCAGTTCGTTGAAGTTCTTTTAAGGGAACTGTTCCAGTGACCCACATGAAAGAAAGAGAGAAACTACGAATTCAGCAATTTTTTGTCAGCCATTAGCTTGTGCTGGGTGTTCATGAGCAGAAATAAACCCAACGAACAACACAAGACACCGTCCCAATTGAAGTGTGAACTCTTTATGTCCGTTAAAACTCTGACAAGAGGTGGTTCGTTAACTGCTTGGTGCGCTCTAAAATTGCGACTCAAACAAGTCCTGCATCACATAGATGTGAAATTGCTTTTTATAATACGAAAAAAATTTATTTTAATTATTTTGCATTAACATTGATACTGCGCAAACAGACGAATTATTCCGTGTGGTTATTTTGGCTGAAGTATAGAATCCAATCAAAGATAGGAATTTTCTAATCCTTGGAGGTTACTGTGGTCCACTAAATGCCATTCGAGAAAATGACTGGTATGCCAGCTTTGGTTTGATGGTTTTAGTAGGTATCATGTTAAATGGGGACTTAAATCTGCATGTTTTTGTCAGAAACTCCTTGATTGCTGTGAGGTACAGGAATAAATTTTTACAGCTTGTTAATTTTTTCAGGGTTACGCAATTGGTCCCAATTCATTGACAATGTCCATCCATATGAGGGGCATCTGGTCGATAAGTTTTTGATAGGTAAGAATATTTATTGAAGGAATTGTCCAGCCGGATATCCAGAAGTTAACCTTATATTTGGGATGCTGTTTGCAGGGCAATTGTAATTCGTTTCTTTTTGACAGAATTTTCCGAAACCCCTAAACAGTGTTGCTGAAAGAATAGAATTGATTGTGAAAAACAATCAATATTTGGAATTTACATAATATGTATAATTGTGTAAACAAATTCCATTTTTCTTATTCAATTTTTTTTCATAACTTCTCTTGGGCTTTTTTGCTATGCATGCATATCACAACTAATGCACACATGTGGGGGAGGGGGAATATCAACCGATGATCCGAACCTGTCCAGTGCTTTTGGAGTTTATTATCAAAAAAACAAAATTGTCTTAATATCTAACATTATTCAGACGAAACACTATATCTGTTGTTAGTTAGCACTTAAAGTGTTTTTAGATTATTCCGTAAAATGACTTTTTAATTATAAATCGAGTAACTACTTTAATCTTTAACACTAATTGAGTAACTTCAAAAGCCATAAATGAAGTAACTTATGAACGTTAAATATATGTATTTAACAATACCTGTGTAGTAGTTAACTTTCCTTTTTAGGGGTAAAATTCACTGTGAGAGCATTTATATAATCTTATTCATCTTTGGTTTATTCTTAATCTGAATTAATCGTCTGTCACGATAAGTTTCTCTCAAGAACAAAGATTGTTCTAAACTATTCCTTCTACTTTGCTTAAAAAATTCTTTTGGGCTTTCTGCATTTTAACTTTTCTTCTGTCTCGCCTAAGTTATTTTAAGGGATAAAACGGGATGAACGTACATTTCCATTATTTCCTATTCTTTATTAGCAAATTCACTGCATGCAATATTGCTAATGTAATTTGTGCAAACATTTTTTTCTCCGTTCAAGATCTTTTCCTCTCAAAAAACAAAACAGTGTACTGAAATAAGAGTCATGAATTTTGATTTCGAGCAGAACTGGGTTGTTTTAAGTAGTTAAGTGTAAGCAAATGTTTTACATTAATTCTTTTATAAATTTACTTTACATTATATGAAACAGGAAACTTTTACAAGACTATAGTCTTAGAAAATAAGTGGAATATCTATTCTTATCACAGAAGACAAATTTAATATAATTAGTCTACTTAATTTAGAACTTTTCAAGTTTTCCATGTAATGCGTATAATTTTTTCGAAAATGAGTTGCTGAAAATTCTGAGGAAAGGTAAATGTGAAATAAGTTTGAAACAGTCGTGATTGTCTTGAGAAAAGTAAATTATTGTTACGAATTTTGCGTAATGTATGCTTAAAATAGTGTAAATAATTTTTATCTGGATGTGTAATACGTTAATATTCTTGCTCTATTTATTTTATGATAAAAATTGTAATATTTGCAATCAACGCCTTCCTTTACATTAAAATGGCGTTTCAATGGAAACTTGGCGAAATATTGGTGGTGGCGCCAAGTTGGCATCATTTCTGGTGACCATTTTAGTGACTTGGCTACCATATGGATGTTTCTCGAAATTACAGGAGAAATCTATTAACATCACGATGGATGACGTAATCCGATTTTTCGAGAAAGAGCGAGAAGGTAGCCATGCAGACTATAAATAGGAGTCGTTCGCTGAAACTGAGTCAGTATTGTTTTGGCTGTTGAAGGCTTCAGTTGCTACTATCGAGCGATTGCTTGCAAATAGTCTTTATCTGCTACTATCTACAATAAATTTTCCCCGCTCCTGAGGAACTGTTTTGTTCTTTGAAATTGACAGCATGAACTTCTTGAACTCCGATCTGCATAACAATATGAATTATATGTAATTCACTGAAATCATGTATAAACTTAATTTTTACGGAAAAAATACAGTAAATTATTTCTTATCATCAAATAAAATATCCGACTCTTTCATTTTTAAAAGAATAAAATATTTAGTACTGTACTGTGGGGAGGGGAAGGTTAAATGTTACATTTGAGGATAAAAAATAAATTTTAACATTTTGTACTGTTATCAAAAAATTTTACACTTTTATTCAATGAAACTTTCAAAAAATACAAAATGTTTGTTTAAGATAAAAAAAATTTACTGCCGAAACAAAATTTGATTTTTCCTCTTAAACATTTACATTAAATGTAAGTGTTTTTGCTCTCTAATTACTTAACATACCGCTTTAATAAAGTATCTTATTTCTGGTACTTAAATAAAATGTAATATATCTTTTTTTAATGATCGATTATTTTTATACGATATTTTAATTAAATTTTTTTTTCGCTGCTCTGTAGTGCCGTAAAAAGTAACTGGTTGATTTTATTTCTTTTTCCGAATAAATTGGGTTTCATTTTTCTCTAGACGTAAAAAATTCTGCTTTTAACAGCGAGCAAATCAAAAGATTTTTGAGAAGTTGACATAAAACAGTACTTTATTATTATCGCAGCCGTATTGGCGACATTATATTAAACGAGGCAACTCCTTACCACTTCAGCGGGTACGACACAAACGAAATAGGGGTTGCCATCTTGATAAGTTATTTTGAACATTGACATATAGTACGATCGTACAAACATTGCGATAGTACGTAATTAAAAATAATAATAAAATAAAAAATTTTAAGAACTGTATACATTATTTGTCGTCTGAGAAATGACTGAATATTGTTAAATAACCATTAGTAAGGACATATATTGCTAAGAAAAAGAAATAAGTATTAAACACACAATTTGATATTGAGAAACCTTACACTACGTTTTTTAGTTTTTATAGCATTTATGGGGAGGAGAATTATCAGATGTATATCCTTATTTTTAATGAGACCTTAAGTAGTATAAGCTAGACATTCAAGACGAATTAAGAATTAAAATACTTATTTTTTTACTTTATTTATATTATAGCCATTTCTCATTTTAAATGGTATAAGAAACAGCTTAAGATATATAGAGAGCAAATAATTCCTTTCATATAGAAAAAAGAAGTACAAATTGTGTAACTAAGGACCTCGAAGAACTAGACAGTAACTTAAATTCTAAATTCGTCGCAATCAGCTTCAATAATAAAGGTGGTAAACAAAATTTCCCTATAGGGAAAAAGTGCAATTGACTACATAAATCTCTCCTTTCAACATCATCCAAGAAGGCATTTATATATTCACTAGACAAGACAGTTTACTTCAGAGTTCACGATAAAATGATATAAACAACTTTGAGAGATAAGTAGGGCTCCCAACTAGATGCAGAATCTCGATAATACTGAATAAAATCATACAGAATGTAAACTTTTGAGTTAGAGGAGACATTTGAGAATTCGAAATAAAATCATGTGAGGAAGCTTATTCGATCAAATAACATTGTGAAAAAGAAACGATTGGCTACATCAGAGATGTTAAATTAAATTTGTTGCCAAATTCCTCTTTTATCGTGATATAGAAGCTCAGAGATAGAGTTGCTGCCGCCTTCGTCGCTTAAACGTAATTTAGAAGCAAAACTGTCGAACACAAACAATCCATTGTATTAGTAGTATCCAACTTTTGATAAAAACAAATAAATCAGATAAGAAATTTTTATGTATCCGAAAAAACACACACACAACAAAATAGCATATTTAAACACTGTAAATGATTTTCTTGGACTCAGTACCAATAAATACTAATATTTAACCAACAATTTAAAATAATTTACCTAAATTTTACAAAAATTACAATTATAAGTGAAATTTTAGCAATATTTTTGATAAACTTCAAAGCAATTAGAGAAAAATGTAATAAACTTATATTAGTAAAAGTATTACTAAAACGAATTAGATGCATTTATGTAGAAGATGTACTAAAATTTTAATATTTCAATAATATTTGAAAATGTTAGAGCTGTATGAGTAAACATTATGGGAAATGTGACATATTTTATGAGACCATTATTTAAATAACAAGCCATAACTCAAAAGATATTCATACAATAAGAAATATTTTAGTACATTCTCTAATAAATAACATAAGTATTAGGTTCAAAAAGTTTTATAGAAATACATTTATAGCTTTTTGAGTTCTTAGACTCGCCATGATAGATTTTGAGCAATTTAAATGCCCACTTCTGGTAAATCAAAGACCCGGTTTTTCTAACTTTATAAAAGTGATTATAACTTGGGTTCTAGGTAGTGTAGAAACAAAACAAAGTATACTTTGTAAAGCCAAAAGATAGCTCTATTTAATAAAATAAAAAGTAAAAATATCTGTTTTAACCAAATTTGGTCATTTTCTACGTGTTCGGATACCTTAAGAATTCAGTAAAGAAAAAAAAAAAAAAATCTCATGCGCGCATGGAAAATCCAGCTTTTGTTAGAAAAATCATGTTTAAAAATGTTAACTTTTCATATTTGACTCTTTTTCTGACCACTCTTAAAATATGAAATATAGTGTAAATGTATGTAATATAGCTATTGTAAAAAAAAATCGTTTTAATTTTTTACTAGAAAATACTCTTAAAACTAAAAATTATTGAAGAACCATTGTATTTGAGCAATCAGTAAACATAAACGTATTCTTTAGTGTTTCCTTCTTTATACTTTGTGAATGGTACGTCTTTTGCTTTCGAAATATTCAAATGTAAGCTTGCTTTTCTTGAAGGAAAAAAACAATTTCTCTAAAATTTTTACTTTGTTCATTATTGCGTAATATTTGTGACTCTATGTCACTGATTTAAAAGTATAGGGTAAAATGTTAAGAGAAATCTGAAAACTAAGTTAAGAGTCTTAAATATTCTAGCAGATGTTAAACTTCCCATTAATTGTTATATATTTTATTGTTGTATACAATTATACTTAGAGAATAACATAAAACTTGTACGAAAGCACAGTAATATATTACTACATAGCTCAATAAAAGCTAAAATAACAAAGTACAGCCCTTTAATGTTTTGTCATTGGCACCAAATTATTTTATTTTTCTTAACGTTCCAGTTTATGCATATTCGTTCAGCCTAGGTTCTATTTTGTGGTCGTTCTGTATATATAAGTTCTGTGTATTTTAAATTCAAGTCACCAATTTGAAAATTTAGAAAAATGTTTCTTAGTCGCGAATGGCTAATAAACAGCATACATGTACAATTACTTTTAAAATTATTAGCTATGCATTATACAATAAGAAAATTATGTAAGTAGTGAAAAGTACTTACCCAGAAGTATGATAATTTTTTTTAATAAAATGATGCAATCATCAAGAAAAAACGGCACTTTTCAGTTTCGCCGTTGTAGGTGATAAAGTGGCCAAAAAAGAAACAGCCGACGCCAAACGGAATATTTCCTTTGGTAATCCCTTACCTCCACATTTTTTTAAAACAAGTCGTGGTCTTTTCTTATCAGTAACATCTTTTTCATAATACATCAACAACGGATGAAAAAAACAATGAGAATTAATATTTATTATGTATGTATTATGTTTTGTCGCCAATAACGCCAATTTGGCGAGATTTGAGCTGACGAAACGGAAAAGTACCGAATAAACAAATAAAGATGATAAAATAAATTATGAGAATAAAAAAATATTTGCGATTTAGAAAAATTGTTAAAAAAATAATAATAAAAAGAATCCTTTTGTTACAAATTGAAGAAAAATCATAATGTTATTTTATATATTATTAAGTTTTTAAAGAAACGCCATTTTTAAATTCACAAAAAGTTGTTCGTAAAAATAATCAAAAACATTGTCATTCGATTAACGGAAATTTTGAAAAGCCCTTTAATAGATTGCACTGTTCATTTGATCTATATCATTGCCTAAAAATAAATTAGAACTTTAAAACTGTAATAATACCTATTAGGAGGTATACGGGGGCAGAATATATTTCCAGACATATACAACTAGGAGGAGCAATTTCAAAGAAACCACAAGACATAATGCCCAGGTTGATAAATGATTTTATGTCCGATAAATATTTTTTATTACGCTATCTTTTTCCTCCTGAGATAGTGTGAGTGAAAGAAAAATTCCATTAAGATGATAAAACAGTGAGAAATAATTCAGTGTGAAGAACTGAGCTCCTTCAAAAGGGCACATTAGATACCTTAAATTCTATAATCCTCGTTTGAGGTAAGACACACATTCATTCTGCTAATGTTATCATTAACAACGGACTTCTTAGATGTCTGCAAGTAACTTCGAAGATTTTTCCTCCAAAGAAGAATCCTACATAAATTTAAGTATAAATATATAAATATAATACTAGTTTTATGTTTCAAATATAATATATAACAGTATTTTGAAGTTGTGCTATTATAAATTTAGAATTATGTATTTATTTTAACATGCAATATCTTTTGTACATATATAGGATACCCTATGTTATAACTGATGTATTATTATTTTGTTTGTGCACATTTGGAAATTTAATTTTGGATCCAAATAATTTGCCTATCCACTTTCAATATATATGTCAAAAAATGAACCTAGTAAAACTGTCTGTGAAAGAAATATAATATTTTTTTTAGAAAAATGAAACTTTATAGAAATATATTTATGATGTCTAGGCGCAATTAATTTCGATATTAACTGTTCTAAAGCTCTTAAGAAAGATTTAAGGTAATGTTTGGACTGATAATAAAAAAACTGCAGAAATAAACCGTGCTTCCTGATTTGGTTTTTTTTTTTTTCAAAGTGCACTTCAGCACAAAGGTCGTCAACCGGTATTCCGGTTGAAAAACATTTGATAGACCGAAATAGAATTTCGACGTCATTTACAATTTTTTGACGATTCAATTTCAAAAATGACAAGAATAAAATCTATCATGAATTATAAGTTTTTTTTATTTTATTTTATTTTATTTTTATTTTTTACACATGTTAGCTACTACTTTTTGCGAAATTCCTTCTGTGTTAAGATCAGTGCCGATTTAAGCTCATTTCGGGGCCTGGAAGATCTACAGGCACCCTTTCACTGGCAAATCGAAATGTATAACCAGAAAATCTTATACGAGGGCTTCCGGGCCTCTTGCTCATGGGCGCCCACTCCAAGCGCACAGTGGATAAACCGGCACTAATTAAGGTATCGGAATGCGTTCGGAACCGTGATTTTAAGAAAAGCACATAAATGGATAATTTTCATGGTATTTAGTGTCACTTAGATTATAATACATGTACAAAATGATTTTAAGGACATTATGACAAAAAAAAACTTATTTAAATACCATATTTTGGCAAAAAAAGGAACTTAGAATAATCTTTTTTCAAACGTTTTCCTTTTATAACACAAAATGCCTCTATAATAATAATAGTTTATACTCTTATATAAAGTAAAGACTTCTCTGGAGAGTCTAAAATAGGATTTTTGAAAAATTCACATTACTTTTAGAGTTAACTACCAATTGAAATAATTATCGGAGTTTTTTTCTTAAAATTGCTCCCCTCTGTTGTTGTAAAATTTGAATAAATCCACTTCTAAGTTGTATATTACAAAAATTCTAGTTCAGCCTCTGTACAGAGGTCTGGCATATACAGACAAAATATTATTATTATAGAAGCATTTTTCATAAAAGGAGAAAGTCTTAAAAATTGGTCATTCTATGTTCATTTTTTGTCACAATATGAATGTATGAATATAACTATAAATATGAGTTTTATGTCAAAATATAATAATATTCTGAAAACAATTTTATATACGTTTTCTAATCTAAATGACACTAAATTCCATAAATATTATCCATTTATACGCTTTTACAAAATCACGGTTCCAAACGTAGTCGGATAGCTTAAGAGAATTTTTAGTTAATTTTTTAGGTGTATCTTGTGACATTCGGAAGTAAGATCAGGCAACCATGGTCAATTGATGGTATAAAATTTGAATTTGTTCAAATTACTTTAAAATTGCCGTTTTGTTTATGCGATTCCAGTTTCATTGCAGTGATATGGAAATTTAAATAGAGAAGTAATTAAGTGACAGTTTAGTTATAGTGGTCTGCCATGTAGCAGTCAACTAAATTAGAATTGCGCAATATAGTGGTCAATCAAATTAGTAGTTCGCCATATAGAGGTCAGTCAAATCAGTAATCCACTTAATATAAAATTATATATTTAGTAGTCCTTGATGCTCTGAAATTTGGTGACCGATGATTTAGCCGGTATTTTACATTAACAGTAATATTTATTAGACATTTATTAACAAAAGTTTTTAAGCATTAATATTGCTTTTAAAAGGTTGCGAAATTTATCTCTTTGTATGTTAAATATAAATTATTTTCCTGTCCATACGTTGATAAGAACATCTTATGGAATTTATTAGACCGTAATCATAGAGAACCGATAGTTAAATGGACTTGTTCGGTTTACTTATCATATTAATTATAATAATTAAATTAAACAACCACCCATTTATAACGCTTATATCATTGAATAATTTAAGCCTATGCCTTCTAATTAAGCATTATAGTCGATGTAACGTAATGTGATTAGTATTAGGTTGGTGAAACGAAATTGAAATATCATATAATCATTGTAATAAATTTAGAAGGGATAATATGGTTCTTTAACAGAAGCGCTTTTAATGATAACTATTACATACTGATAACCAATTGTGTTAAAGACAGTTTATTGCGCTGTTAAATCTGCTTGAATTATCCAGTTTTCATTGACAATATGATGAACATTCTTTAGGCAAACTGAATGTAATAAATATAAGCTACCTCTAGACATAGCAGAAAAGTAATATGCTGTAGAGTTACAACTAGAGATTGCAATACCGGTATACCGAATACCAGTATTTTGAACCATTAGTACAATTTTGTAATACCGGTATTCACAAGTTTACATACTGTTTTTTCGGTATTACAAGAAATTTTTAAAGTTGTCTCCACTATATGTTCAGGGATCGATCGCCAATATAGCAAAACAGTATACGGTTTTGTTTTTATGTCGGAAACATATCCACATTTAGAAGAATTCTGTATAGTTATCGAAGATGATGATGGCACTAATGTTGATAGTGAAAAGAAATTGTCTCTTGAACAAAAATTAGAATTGGAAATAGTTAAAAGAGAGAATTTCAACAAACCTAAATACAATACAGAAATCAACTATATCCAAAAACATCCGAGGAGAAATCGATTTATTTGAAGATGAAGAATTTAGAGGTAAATATTTGGAAAAGGTATATTATGCATTGTGTTAGCTGTACCACCAATTAGCACAGATACCGAAACAGCGTTTTCGACAGCTGGCAATTTTTGCACAAAATTACGTTCCAAGTTTAATTGCAGTACAATTGATTTTTAAGATTACATTTAAAAAAAACATTTTTAATAGTACCACAGACTGAATAGTGATATTAACATATGTTTGTGATTTAAATAAATAAGATGTTCCTTTACTTTTTTGTGATTCATTATATACAGATATAATTTATAGGTTAGAAATTATTTTTTGTGATATTTACTCTCTAATAATACAGGCAAATAAAACAAAGAGACACCTGTGTTTTCTTTTTTTTTTCTAAAATTTTTACTACTGGTATAAAAACCGGTATCCAGGTATTAAGATGTAAAAAATACTGAATACCGGTATTGAACTTTTTGGTTCGATATTGCAATCGCTAGTTACAACTCTACGGGGGTTAGGTTAACAAAAATAGCATTATCTTCTGATAATGCTTTAATCTGTATACACTATTTTAGTGATGATCAATTCACACACGTGTTTGTTAAACTTGAAGAGAGGGGCCAGCTCAAGTACTCGTCACTTGACCTTGGTTAAAATTATGAGGTCTGCCGCCAATATCCCTGGCGTTGCTTCACAGTGTGGTATAAATTAAAGTCAAATCACAGAAAATCCACAAACCCCGCTCATGACGGATCTCTACTCAATAAGATAAATATGCGTGCAAAGTTTAAAGTCTGTATGTCTAATGGTTCCGGAGATATCGTGATGGGTTGGGTCTCTTTTTTTCTTACGTACATACACATACTTAATTTTAAAATTTGGTATTTTTTCCGTATTGTGATTATAAATACGTGAAATAAAAAAGGTTTATTTATTGCAATTCCATTGTATTTCATTAGCTAATGTGACTGTAATCAATGGTAATAAGTTATGATCTGTTTCTAATATGTAAACAGCGAATATTTATCTTCTATATAGGATAATGAATTGTATGCACATTAAATATTTATACAGTAAAGTCTTTTAATCGCGTGATAAGAGTATTTCATTCAGACCGATGATCGTACGTTAAAGCTACGTCATCTAATATTACGCGTAATTTATAGATTCCATTATGCGAAATTTTCTCACGTATACATTACATTATTTGAATGAATTGGGAAATGATAAGAGAAAACGGGTGGCATGCGTGTACTTGAGTTTCCCCATGAAATAAATACTGTTGTAACGAATGTTTATTATTATGCCTGACTTGCATATGACAGTTTGAAGAAAGAAGAATTTTGTGGAAATTCTCCTCTTAATCTAATAGTGATTAGTAATTATGAAACCCACCATCGATTATGTATAGATGTTTTTTCAGGAGTATACATAAATATAAATATTAGTAAATAAAACTCATTTATTTAATCTAAGATAGAAAATTTAACACAGTATTTTTGAGTCGAGAGAAAAATATGACTCATGCAGTTTCAAAATTTGCAGCCTTGTTTTCTGTGTGGGGAAATTTTTAGCTATTTATTACATTTTCCATCAGTAATTTTATATTAATATAAATATAACTACTATATTAAAATATAATTATTAACAGTTATTATGCAAATTTAATATAGGGATTTCATCTTATGCTCTACACCAGGCATCGACAACCTATAGCTTGCATACCAGGTTTGGCACACAGTGCAATCATCAGTGGTATTCTACACCACTCAACAAACTTATCCGTTTTTCAATGGATGTAAGTTTATAATTTTGAAATGAAGCTTATTGCACCAACATGTTCAGAATTAAGGAAAGTGATATTTACGAAATTATGAAAAAAATTCTGAAAGATAACTCTTACGATAAATCAAAAAGCTATTTTAAATCGTTGGATGTAACTACTTTAGAGATTTAATTGTTTGAAATAAAATGTACATACTATGCTTTACGCTTCAGTTTAGTATATCTATCTGAACAAGTTTTTTCTCATATGAAAAATATTTTGAGCCTGCAAAGAAGTTTTTTAGAAACTGGGCGTTGAAAAGAATTGTGTCAAACTGAAAGTCACAAATTATACACCTGAAATGGCGATATGAAGTAGGGCGATGCAGAAACAAGATTCACATTAAAATATTTATTTTTTATTTAACTATGCTGATGAAATACTTATGTTTTATGTTGTTTATTTCTTACTTTTAATAAATGTTTTTAAAATATCCATAATATATGTACAATTTTAGTTCATTACTTGTATTGAAGGAGTAGTTATATATTTTATTTTTTATGTTAATTAATAGATTTGAACGATGCAAAATTAACATGTAATAAAACTGTAAATCCAAATTTTCTACCTCTATTCACCAACTCTGCATCCCATTGCCTCGGGAATTGAATTATTTTAAATATTTCCTATTGTACGGTATTCTGAATCACATTAGAAGACTGGTTTGACATATCCACAGCTATAAGGCTACCTACCTCTATTCTAGACTTCATGAAAATATATATGTATATATTTACATTAAGTATATCATTAATTAGATATTTATAATACTGATTGGTACTTGTGATTTAATATTACTGTTATAAACAGTTCGAAATATTTCCAGTATTACTATGTATATGAGCTATGAATGTTATTAGTGCCATAAATAGATTTTAAAAAAGTATTGCACCGTTTCCAATCCGTAAATTGTCATGCTACTTTATTTCCGATTGAATTTCCAAATTACACAGCAACCTTCTCGAGCGGTGTAAGGGCCTCGCGAAACTTCTAATCTTTTACTAGTTCGAGCAAAGTTGAAAACACTTTCGTTTTGAGCTGGAAATAAACAAAATAAAGACATAAAGCAGGGGAAAAAATCGGATCAAATAAAAAAAACGAGAATTCGGAACCGTATTCAAGCGAAACGAGCGAACAGGAGCTTGTATAGTATTTCCGTAGCACACCTCCCACAAAGACTTGCCTGGATCCACGTGACGTCCTGATGTTTCATTTAATCGCCATTGCTACGGGGGAAAAGCCCTGAAACACAGAAAACCAGGGCGCACACACTTCAGGTAATGAATTTTCGGGCAGAGGCTTCAAGAAGAAACAGCAGAGCAATGTTAGGAAAGTTTCGATTGTAACCTTTAGCGCCCCTGGTAATTGGTTTCTCTGCGCAGAGAGAAGTGGAGAATACGTTGGCTATAAAGGCGCAGAGCAAATGCAGTGGAAAAAATTTACAGTCAATTTCGCAGATTAATACTGCCGGCTGTGTTACGTTTTCCATTGCTGGTCTTATAACCGAAAGTTTGCCTGTGGCGAAACTTACAGGGTTAAAAGCTAGTTCTGCCGAGTATTATTTGAGGGTTATTTTTATCCCAAGTGAATATTTTATGAATGAACTAGTTGAAACATTGTTTCCAAATTGAATGTCTTGCTGGTGATGAGAATGACTTTCCTCATGAAGGTGCTAATCAAGAAATTGTAAAATATTTTTAATGAATTCATTCAAATCTTAACAACTAATAATGAAAATTGTGTCTTATTTTATTATTGAAATCGTCAGATTATTTTTTAATGAAATAGGAAGAATAACAAATAAATTTCATAATAAATTCAATTTTTATGTTATTCAACCTTATTTAAAGTATAACAAATAATAAATATTTGTATATATTATTTCGTACTATGTACACATTTTGTACTTTGTCTATAAGAATAACTCATAATATACATCTGCATCCAAAATACACGCTCAGAGAATAATTTTAATGTGATTATATTCTGTATTTCTTCAATCGGAGAGTAAATTACAAGAAATTGTATGTTATGTCTTTGGAATAAAATATTTATTCAAAGTATTTTATGGGTATTTCAAATCTTGAAGCTATTTTCACTGCGGAAAAATGAATTTTTAAAGCCCATATAGAGCAGCCACCGACGTTGTCGGATAAAGAAGAAGTATGACAAATACAGATGTATATTAAAATTTGGAAATAGAATTATTGAAATAGTTAAAACATTATTTTAAAGAACCATTTACATTCGTTTTACAGTAACAAATTTTCAAACTAAGGATATTTTAGAGTAAATACTATTTCGAAAAAAATTAGTATTTCTTTTTCCTTTGCCTCCTTTGAAAAAACATCAAATTACCAAATAAGTTCACAAGATATCTATTGTTAAACATATCTAACATATCTATTGTTAAGCATTTGAGTAATAAATAATAATTCTCAAAGTCATCTTGTAGTGTGGTGTGTTGAGTAAAGTTACCACTCTAGAGATACCTTTGTCACACATCTAAGTGCAGTTCAAAATCACGTAATTCTGTTGCGGAAGCCCCTCTTGTTGTTTTAGTGAAGGAAATTTTATTTTTTTTCCTTTGGCATTCTTCGCCTTTGTTAAAAAATAAGAATAAACACCACGCATAACATAAGGTGGTATGGATATATAAGGGGCATTCGACTTTCGCTAATTTAAACCTTCGATAATACGAACCTCTCCTAATTCGAAGTATATGCTCAACCCCTGGAAAATCTCTTGACATTTCTAACTAAAATGATACGTTTTGGTACATTCAATATTTCGAAGTAAAATCTGCAGCCTACCAAACTGCAATGCGCAATAATTCAAAATTATCTTATATATCTCTCGACAATTCGAACACTCACTGTCATGCAGAGTTCTGTAGCAAACAGGTTGGAGCTCACATGTTTTGTGTTGTATTGTCTCCCTTAAAACGTAGCCCCTTATGATGACCATCTGCCTGTCATCTCTTCTTTGTATTTCTCAGTTCCTCAAGCAAAAATATACTTTTTTTGCTTTCCATCTTCAAGTGGACAACAAACCGGCCGCACTTGTTGTCAGCTGTTCATATCTTTCGTTTAATACGTGGCCTTGCTACACATATGTTCAGAAATGATGGTCAGCTATTATAACAAAGAAATGCGTAGGAATGTGTATTTTGTGTCAGAGTGACACGACGATTTATGACTCATCTGTGTGACTTGTGGCATCAAATAGGGCATGGGCTGGACTGAACATTGTCTTGAAGAACCAATGGCGTGCAGGAGAATGTTTGAGGGAACTGAAAACAGATTAAACAGATTTTTACAGATAACAGATTTTTTTCGTCAAAAAAGATTAATTATATACAGTATGTATTCTTTTAATAATTGTTTTTAATATACATAAATGTATTATTTTAATAATACAGAACTTTTAACTTCTGTATAATATTTATACTGTAAAACATGTACTTTTTTAAAAATACTTTGAAATAAATTTATATATATGTACAATTGTTGTTTTATTACATAGTTTCAAAAGTAAATGTGTAAGAAAAAAAATTGTCTTCGTGTATGTTAGGAGTAATTTCCCCCTCTTGGTAATTCGAACTTTTAATAATTCAAAGTTTTTCATTGGTCCCACCAACTTCGAATTATCGAGGGTCGACTGTATATATGTATAATCGATAATATATACAAATAGTTATAAACCTAAGTATAACTAATCCTTATTCACACATACGTACATGTATTTATAAACAAGCTTCGGCCTGTATGTTTAAAGCTGCTGCTGCATGCATCTTGAATTTTCGGTGTTTACTTATATTGAATTACATATATTAGGTGCACCTAAAAATCCTCCTAGTTTAGGAATGAAAGAAAACTAAAACTTTTTATTACATTTAATAATTTTTAATTTCTAATATAATTTCCGTTGTTTCTTGTGAGCTCTTGTCATGCAGTCTTGTGATGATAAAATGTAAATAACATTTTTGGAAGAAATCTTGAATTGCATTAAAATAGTGATTGTCTGGCATCTGTTTCAGTTTTGACTTTTCCTCTTCAAAATTTTTGTATAATCGGAGGGTGCTAGATCTGTTGAGTATGGTGGATTTGACAGAATTTCTCAGCTTAACTCTGCTATTTTATATCACGTCACCAAATCTGCATGCTATCTAGCATTATCGTGAAGCAGTATGATGAGCTTCGCATTGGACATCGGCATCTTTTTTTTACTGCCTTTTATACATCCATTTTCTAACTGTATCTTTCTGAATTC
Organism: Trichonephila inaurata madagascariensis; assembly: GCA_019973955.1. Lineage (NCBI taxonomy): Eukaryota > Metazoa > Arthropoda > Arachnida > Araneae > Nephilidae > Trichonephila > Trichonephila inaurata. The sequence continues at coordinate 162,783 of BMAV01017476.1, read as the reverse complement.
AGCCTTTCATCACTTTTCAAAAACTCATAATATATTAGCGCTTGGACGTCTTACCACACACATATAGTATTTATACATTCAGTACTAAACTCGTTTTGGTAGAAGAGTAAACTTTGCCCAAAATATTAATATGTTCTTTTTTTATGGTAATTTCTTTAAAGGTATATTTATAATCCGTTCCAAGAAGGATTCGTTTTTATTTACATCAAGTAGCGATGAGCCTCTGATGACATGATCATAAAATTAATTCTTACTTAACACGTGAAGTATAAATCTAGAATATTTATAAAAAAAAATCCTAGTTTCCGAATTGTAAATCGAAATCATTTGTTGAGCTGAGTTAAGCTCTTTCAAAAAAAGATGGCTGCCCACAGCGGGGCTTACCATTAAGGTCAAAGTAACATTTCAAATTCTTAGAATCATCTCCTGCACATCGAATCCAAAAACTTTTCCTGCATTTCAAAACTCTTCCGTAGCATTTTTTCTTGTTGGAATTCGTACGACATGCAATGTCCTGAATTAGCTTTATCGGTAGTCATGTTTACACATCGCATCTCACTTACTAATGACATGTAGTATTACTTTTCAGTTAATTTAGAACGGCACGTGTGTATAAATGCTGTGATGTGTCAAATAAAAGTGCGCATGCGTGTTGAAACTTGAAATAAAATGATTGGAAGAACTTTCCGGTAGATCTATGATTTACTCTTTTGGTTTCAAGTGAAATCCATTTATGGAATGTTAAGAGCTTAGAATACCTATAATAACATATTCGAAATTAACATCGGCTTTTTTTTAAAAAAAAGTATTTTAATTAAGAAAGTTTGCACATTATACTTTATCTTCAAGAAGAAAATGTTTGTTAGAAAACTGTTTTGTTGATTCAGCTTTATAAATGAGGAAGGATTATTTTACTATAACATTGCAGTTTATTTACTAAATTAAAAACTGAAAAAGCTTCAATTCGGAATTTTTCTGTGTAACAGGATTCAAATAACATTTTTGAAACTAATTATGATTCAACTTATGATTCACTAATTTTGTCTACTGGAAGATTATGAATATTTCTTAATTTTGGAGTAAATAAAAATGTAACTATAAGATAAATAAATAGACATCTGGTATGTGTGTGTTTGTTATATAATGCTGGTGCTTTTTCTTCCAAGGCTGTTTATGTAAAACAAAAAGAGAGTCACAAAGAGGGAATAGGCTTATTATAGTGATGAAGGTTACAAAACGAAATCTAGCCTTATTCTTAATATTTTGAGCTGATAAATTAATTCCTTGAGTTTTTAATAGCCTTCACAGCCATTTATTGTCTAAACTGTAAAACTTATTGAATAGAAAATTCCTACTTCAAAAAAAAATATTCTTATGGCCTTCTTCATTATCTATATAAAGATGTTTAGGGTTAGTGCTTGTATAGTTTCTTATAAAAGCCATAAAAATGTAAAATAAAAATAAAAATTTAAAATAAAAATTTGCTTCTTAAGTTTTATAAGCTGAAAATTAAATTCAAAAATTGTCTGTGTTTTTTTTTCTTAATTTGTGAAAAATTTTACAGGAGAAGTAACATTTTAGCAAAATCTTTCTAAAATTCCTTTTAGTTTGAATATTTCAAGTCTTATGAAACGAAACATTTTATACATAAAATATTCATAACATTTTTCCATTAGATTTCAGATAGTAGTGTCATTTGTAAAAACATTTTCTGTGTTTTGTTTCCTCATTTTTTCCCAATTGTCTGCGCTATCTGGCCATTAACAAGTTTCTTTCGGTATCATTGTTCGATCTTTTTTTTTTTCCATTCCGTGTTCAAAAAAATTTCTTTTGTGTGAGTTCTTCTTTTGTTTTCATACATGGACTTTATTTCGCTCAGTAACTCAATATCCGGAAAGTATGATCTTGAATAAATGAACAGTGTATTTTAAACAATATTCTTTTCGTGATTTTGTCTATGAATGGAAAAACTTTTGCAAACACGATTCATGTTTGTACAAAGATTTTTCCCGCTATTTTATTATGTTACCGTTGTTTGCTAAGTTACCCACTGTTTTTATAATACTATGTTTAATAGGTAGAAGGAAAATATTTTGGAAGTAATATGCTAGTTTATTTTTCTAAGTGGAAATATAGTAAGTAAATATGTGTATAAAAGAAATAAGTCTTCTCTATTTTTAGCTCAGGTCTTGGAATTTCTAAGTAAAACTGTTAGAGAAAACATATTCCGCTCTAATTTATTCTGCTAAGATCCATTATGTTTACGAAGATTTAAGTTTTTCGCACTGAAGATTAAAAAAAAACCATGAATTCTTTTTTTTTAGTTATTGTTGCAAACATAAATTATAAATTCCATCATAAAATTGTGTTTATTATTCCATGAGCATGAGAAATAACAAAATATATTTATAGTATTTTGTGGTGTTTAAAAATAATTTCATTTTTAAAAGCAGGCCTTTTTTTTTTGTTAGAAATTCGTATGAATTCTCTTATAATCTACTTTGTTGTCAGCCTTTACGTTTCTGATAGTTTAAATTTTTCTCACTAGAAACAAAAATTATTTTTCTTACTTTTGCTCTAGGCATAAACTGTTCTGAACTCCATAATAAAATTGCGTCTGTTATATTAAAGATGGTTAGTAAAATTATTATATACTATTGAATATTTGCAATATTTAAAATACTCTTTATACATTTTAAAATACTATTATTTTTTTTAACTTTACAAAGGGATTCTAGATTTTCGTATACGCGCAGCTCTATCAGTAGCGACCTACGAGTACTAATTAATTTTATTACGTTTTTTGCGGTTTTAATTAATTATAATAATAATGAAAAGTTGTTTGAAATGGAAAAATGTTTCATTTCCTTTTCAATTTTTAGAATTGATATAATTTGCTTTATTTGTGAATGTGAAACACATAAGATGTCAATTTGAATCGTTAAGTTTTTTAAGAAAAGACAGCTATGTACAAAACCTTGTGTGCGTGTGTATGTGAGTGAGTGAGTGAGAGAGAGAAAGGTCATAATTCTGATATATTTTAACGTTTTAAATACCACTTCTTAATATGAATCTTATGAGAGAATAAATCTTTTTTCATTATTTTTTTTCTTAGCAGTTATTGACAATTCACAATGTGCACTTAAAAATTATATGCTATGCATTCTCTATATCTTTATCTCGATCTACATATTTTGTTACTTTAATTTATAAAATTTGCAGAAGCTACATAAATATAAAATCTCTATTTTATTTAATATAAAAGATCAATTTTATTATAAGTTATTTTTTAATAAAGTTTTTTTATTACCATAATATGCAAATCAATTAAATGATTTCACTTGATTTAAAAAACACAGTAATACCTCGATTTACACGATTTTAAATCTCGTCGATTTGTCTTTTGCTTGAGAAGAAGAAAATTGGTGAAATTTATAATGGGATTGAAGAAGTTATCGATAATAAATTTAGAAGTGGATAGTGATGATGTTCGAGAACTGCTGGATTCCCTCAATTAGGAGTTGACAATTGAGGAGCTCAGAAATGCATGAGCAAGAGCAAAACATTGAAGAACTCGAGTCTTTAGACTCAGTGTGCAATCAGAAGATCGAATGATGGTTGGGAATTTGACAGAAAACCTCAGTTTAGTTAAAAAAGGGTTAACAATTTTATAAAATACAGACTCCGGTGATGAGCGTATTTTTTAACGTATTTTTCGAGCGCGTTTTTCGTAGAAAAAAATAATACTAATAATAAATATTAGCATGTTACGAGAAAATTTTGAGGCAAGAAAAAAAAATCCTTGAGCCAACTGATTACTTTGTTTTATATTCTATGAAACCTTCTACATCCAAATAACCCAAGTTTGTCATTTTGTATTTGAGTTATCTAAGATTTTATAAAATATTTTTTTCCTAAATTATTTTCTTTTGTCTCTGGTCCTAAATAAAGATAATTTGTATGTATTTATATCCGGAAATCATACACCGACTTACGCGAATCTAACTTACGCGATTATCACTCAGTCAGTCCCACCTCGGATATTACTGTAGTTTGGGATATTACTGTACATCAATTTCAATTAATGTAAGATTAAAAAAAATATAATAACCATTATAATTAATTACTCATATTATTTTTCTCTTTTGATTCTAGCTTTCGATTTTTTTCAGAAAAGTTTTTATGATTTCCAAACGATCCCCTGTGAGTTAATACTTCGTAATTTTATTGCATATCATACTCCAAAAAAGGAATTCTAAGAGCTTAGCTTACGTTTTTATTCTAATTGCCTTCTCAAAAAGAAGGTATGAGAAATCGAAGGCATTTTTTTGTTGTTGTTGTTTAGTTTTTAACGAAACAAAATTATTCCCTGCCTAATTTCCAATCCTAATGGGAAGTTTTTCATCTGGCGTTTCCAAAAACATAAGTAATATTCTGGAGAGAGAGAGAGAAAAAAAATATACATGCATAATTACATAGAATAAACAAACATCATTGGAGTCGCATTCGAAGAGTCGAAACAAAATCTTAATAGGGGCAAGAAGGAACACTTTTTATGTACTTTCACTTGAATAAAGAGAGAGTTAAAAACCAAATTGAAAGATTAAATTACACGGTAAAAAAGGCATAGAATAATTAAGAAAGTTAATGAATTAACTGTGCAGGATTAAGTCCAGGAGAGGACTCAGAAAAAGCTAATGGAATTTGGGACATTCGTTTTAACTTAGGAACTTAATGAAGTTAAAGAAAGAACATTTCTAATTAAAGAGCGCAATAGGAATGGGTTTATTTATTTATTTTTTTTCCTTTCTACTTGTTTCTTGTGAGGTGTTATTCTCCCAGGAAGCTATTTGTACATATATGTATACTTTTTTTTTTTCGTCTTTTTATCCAAATGCACAAAAACCGTGCTTAGTTCTAGAAATAACTTTTAATAAAATACTACACGCGTAATGGACTAAAAGATTTAAATTAAAAGTTAATTTTTTCTGAATTAAAAGAAGTATGTTTCGAAAGATATATATATATATATATATATAAAGAACGCATTACAGTAGAATTTAAAAGCGAGTGCATGGAAAATAACTTTGTATATATATAAATTGTTTGGGATATGAGGGGAATCTCTGTTTCATCTTCCTAGAGGGAATTTCAGTTCAAAAAAGTAATTATGATATTTAATTTAATATTTAATTCCTAAGAAAAAGAATTAATATTTCACTTTTACTGTCAGATTTGTTCGATTTTATTAAAGTTTCAATTCCCTGCACGTGCTTTTATAAAAATAGTTCAGCGCCTGCATTTAAGGGAATAGATAGATAAAAGAAAAGTTTTGAGATGACAGGTTTTTAGAAATAACAATTCGAATTAGAAGACACGTGGGAATTCTTCTGTTTTTCCAAAATATATATGATTTTTTTTTTTTTTTTTAGTTTCACAAAATTGATCACAGTCAACAAATATAAATTCAAAAATAGTAATTTATAAGTGGAATGCATTTTATTATAGAACTTTTAATTATTCCAGAAAAAGGTTTCTTTTATTAAAATATGCTTGGGTTTCATAATATGCTTAGAGTTAAAAAAAAAAAAGGAATTGTGTAATTTAGTTCTCCGTATTTTTTGTGCCGTTGCTAATCCTCCAGAGTCAAACAAGCTCCATTAGAGTGTTGATTTTTAAAATGTCGAGCACAAGAGGATTCGTATAGGCATCTTTTCTAGAGATATCCATACAAAGCATTATGTGTTCTGAAGAATCTTGTTAATCCTGACTCTTGGCATTTCTTCTTGTTGTTTGAGAAGAGGCACTTGATGTGACCAAAAGCAAGAACGTGAGAGTGTGTAGTCTGGGATCCTCTCTGACACTTCTGGGCTAAAGTCATACCGGTCCATTACCCCCCACACCAATTGGAGGAGGAAATATGCAGCTTCTGTTGATCCAAGGATTGGAGCATCAAATAATCGTCTTGTATTTACATCAATGTATTCTAGAGAATTGAATTAGATATTTAGTCATATTGTGATCTTATTTTCATTAAAAAAAATAATGATGTTCTAAATGCGATTGTAGTCTTTTTCACCATTGTCAGCCTTGATTTATCTGGGCTGTTGTAACTCAACAATTCAGTTCTTTCTCTCTGTCACCAGCCGAGTCCGGATAGTTCGATTAATCAGACATAGCGACACATTTATAATTTAAATCGAACTATATATGCAGCAAACCCCTAATAGGCACGTGTTAGAACTAAGAATATTTTACTCTTCAAGATGCGTTTATGTCACCATGGCTCAAAATTATGAGATTCATCGTTATTAACCTTGGGTCACACTACGTTACTTGAACTGTCTCTCAACCTGATTCAAAAAACGCCAATCAACTCAAATTCTTTTCTAAACTAGAAAGGTGTGGAATCCATCCCCGTTTAAGTTCCTCAATAAGCGTACAATCGAATAATAAGAATATTACCACGTTACAAAAGTGTGTCTTGTCTAAGACGAGGTCTAAGGCACACAGCACAGAGTTGCAAACCCTGTTTTATTCAATTTGTATATAAGTATATAGTTGCATTTTTTGCTAGCGTTATTAAACAATTTGACTTTTTAAGTTAAGTTTATTCGTTTCAACCAGCAATTACTGAACTTGAAAGCTGTCAAGCGCATGCTAGGAGGAACGCTATGTTTTAAAACTAACAAACTGGCAGTAGTTTATTTTGCATGATTCACATTTACAGCAGGCTGCAATAAGAGACTTAACAAGACTACAATGACTCCTTCTCTCGCAACTTGCAAACATGATAGTTCAGGAATAAAAGCATCTAACAAGCAGCCTTTATAGGGAATCATTTTCGTCCCAGTCACTTAACGCGTGCACGGAGTGGTTTCCAGATCCGAAGATGGGAAATTAAAATCCCCCTGCCTTCGTAGTACGTTTTGAATCATCTGTTACACACTGGCACCGAAATTGTTACCTAGGAATTGAGCACTAGCTGGGAGCACAGCCTAACACACCTAGTTGGTTATTCATTCCATAGAGAATCTAGGATATTCCCAGAATGTGTGTGTATGATTTTCCTCGGTATTAGGTTAATTCTTCTTTATGCGTATTTTAAATAAAAAGGCATAATTATTTTTCTTAAATTACAAACTTGGGAGAAAGAAATTTGTATTCGTAATACATTAGTATATTTTTTATTTAATCATTATTGAATTATTTTGTAAATGAGATATAAATGATAATTACCTTAATCTGCTTAAAATTTTCTTAAGCTTATAAAATATATTTTATCACGAGAGTTTACATACTAAATTTTGTAAACAAAGTAAATTATGGACTTCCCTGTTTAATTCTACGGAAACAAAAGGATGTCCATTTTATGTGAAATTTTACAAAGCCTATTTCCAGGTTTATTTCTGAAACTTTGCTTTGTGTTGTTGTCTTGTAACGGTCTTAGAACACAGGGTAGATAAAGAAAAATCGGGGTTAGAAAAACCTAAATTGCTTTGCTGTGGTTTAAAGAGCGAGCTTTCATTGTACGCTGTTCCAAAGACTGCCTTTCCTCCCCTTGGGAAAATTCTTTAATAGCGAAATTTCCTTTTTTTTTTTTTTCCTTTTCCGACTGTCGGGAAACTCTTTTTCACTGTAGCTCCCATTTTTCCGGGGATATATTTTCTGGAACTAGATTTGTGAGTTAAGAGAATGGTTTAATGTTTACTTATCTTTGTTCTAGATAAACCTCCAATACCGTTAAAAATATTCATCATTTATTCAAAAATAGTTCTTCTATATTTTAAGTATATATATACTATATCTTATAAATATACAAATTTGTATATTTTTAAATAAACTTTTCACTGAATCTTCTTAGATATATTAGAGGTATATATATATATATATACACCTCTAATATATCTAAGTATACCTCTAATATATACCATAGTATAGTATATATATATAGATATAGTAGGTATCATATATATATATGTAAATATATATATATATATGATACCTACTTATAATTCGAATCTCCTTGATTATCTAATTCATAAATCCTATTACCCTATTTCGAAATGCGTCTCAATTTATCTCTTTCTAAAGTATTAAAAACATTATGTTGGTATATTTATTACATATTCTTTAGACCTTGAATTCTTGATAGATTTATTAGCGATTCCAAGAAATACAATATCATTAATTGTTTTCATCCGCCTTACTAATCGAGATTTAATATTTCCTAAGCAATGATGTGTCATTTCTATTAATAACTGGTTATTCCCTTCACCTAAACACGTTGCTGTATTTTTTATAATGCGTTTCTTCCTGTATATAAAAACCTGATAGTTGAATATTTCCCTCTCTTGCTTTTTGCGTTTGTCTTCACCATGTAGCGATTGCGTCTCTTGCTCTTTGTCAAAATGTAAAGCAGTCGTGTATTTTTGTGCTGGATATTTTCTGTACTGTGTTTAAAATGTTTATGTTTGAGGGTCTCTACATGTTTCTTGTACAATAAACAGGATTAATAATGAACACCGGACTGCCTAGTCATTGCATCATCTAAAAATAATGATCAATGAAGAAATCCTTATCACTCGATACGCCCTGTCATTTCGTTACAGTAATCATTACCACTTCCATGGATTACAACTGTATGTGTGTGTGGTAATATTCGTTAAATTATATATATTCCCTCCTTTTAGATCTTAATTATGAATACCACTTTTCTAAATACGAGTTTTATTTCCTTTCCTGCGTTCAACTTTGCATTTTGAACGATTTATTCTTGGTTCAGGAAAACAATATTTTAATACGTACTTTACTTAGACATTGTCTTGCATCACACATTGCCCTAAAACTATCTATACAATTTCGAAGAATATCACATTATCATATGATTGCAAATCCTAATAATTCTTCCCTTTATAATTCCCTAGTTGTGAGAAGTTGGAGAATTTGCTTTTTCAATTTCTACTGTTAGCTCACAATCTCTATTTATTTATTTATTTTGGTGGAATTTTCAATCGTTATTAAAATGCATTTTAAAGCTCTCAATTGAGCTGAAATTTTATATGCATGATTATTTTGGATGACAATACAATAATTTAATTATAATTAATAAAAAATAATTTATTAAAACTAACTATTTAATGAATTACAAATACAGCCTCTTTGGCTTCATTTTTGGCGACTTGTGTCAAAACTTAAAAGGGTTTTTTTTTTCACGTTTTAAAGCATTCAGTTGAACTGAAATTAGATATACACGATTGCTTGGGATGACAGTACGATACTTTAATGATCATTAATAAAAATTAATTACCCCTTAATGTTGTGATTCTGCCCTATGTATATACATATTTAATTGTAACTATTTAATAAAAAGTAGCAAAAAAATAAAATTTTTCTTTGTTGTTCTAAGTAGGAATTGACTTAAATTTTTTTTTTTATATTAGTTGTTTGAATTTTACTTACAAAAAATTGCTCAAAATGCTCATTCTCCTCATGTTTGAAATATATTAGAAATTTGGTGGTTTTTAGTTGACATTTTTCTTCATCACGACTATTTCCAGAATGTATAACATACAAGCACAAAAATATATATAACATTATCAAAAGAGATAATAAGTTGCTGCATAATAATTAATATTTCAAATGCATTTAAGTTTTAAGTGTGCAGTTTACCTTGAAATTATTTTGATTCATTTTCATTAGTTTTAATTATAAAGCTATCTTTATCTTTGCTTAGAGTTAAAACTTATTTTTAAGGAAATTAATGTGGCAACGACTAAATGCAAAATATATTAAAATTAATTTAAATATCAGAAATAACGTAAGAAATAAATATACGTCGATATACACCTATACGTATACCATTAATATATCGTATTTGCTGAAAGTGCTGTCACATTTTAAATTCAGATGTTATCATATTCATTAATTTAAGTAAACTTGATTTATTTCCAAGTATATTTATAAATTTCAAGCGTTAAATTTAACTTGAACTATTTGGTTACAATAATTTGAATAATAGAGTTTAAGTAAATTGCACTATTTATTATATATTTAAATCAACGAAATTGGTATTGTGGATATTTATTCATTAAGATTGGATACGTTGAAGATAAAATTAATATTTGGTATAAAAATTAATTAAAATTAAAGTCGAGTGCTGTAGCTTTACCTCAAAGTATATTATTATTGAATTCAATACATTGTTATTGCATGGAGGGAGGGGGGCGATGAAATTTATGATTGAAAATTGGGTCAGAAGCATATAAAGTTTGAGAAGCACTGACTTAGAGACTCAAACAAAATAATAATTCAATATAATTTATAAGTGGAGGTTAATAAGAGTACCATTGATGACCATAACACGTTTTCCATTGTAAGTTAAGCAAAGAGATTTTACTTTTTTTACTTTTTGCTGTATATTGTTATCATTACGTTTCATTTCGTTTGAAAATGTCCAGATAGACTTTAGTAATTAGCGGAAGTATAAGTTTGTGAAACGGAATGAAAAAAAAATGTCTCGACAAAGAAAAGTCCATATATTTTCATAAACAACATGTTTTTTAAGTATCATATTTGATTTACGTAAGTTACTAAATTCTAAAATTTTCGTTTTTTTTTTTTTCGTTTCATATAAAAGAAAGTTCACAAAATCGGCGTTGGGGGCAGCTCCGGCGACCTGCCCTGTGACGTGGATGTATCCAACTGTGGCAAAGTGTACTTCATAACGTGGACGAAGAACGTGTCGAACGAATGGAAGCGACTGTACCTGTACAGTGACGCAGTCGAGAAGCCCCTGCAAGAACTCGCCAATCCGGACCGAGCCGACTTCTTCCTGCAGGAATCGACTGCCTTCCTCAGAATATCGCCCTTGCGCATAGAAGACGATGGTACTTACAAGTGCGATGTCACCTACGTGCAAGGAAAGTGCCCCTCGCTCTCCTTCGCCACTCTTACCACCTACGGTAAGTGGAGTTTAGTTGTTTCAATACGAAGGCTGTAACAAACATGTTATAATTTTGTCTGAAAACACAATGTTACAATTCTAACTGGAATTCTGACGGATTTAATGGAATAACCGTTTATTACTATTCTTTAATGCACAACACTGTAAGAAAGGGCCAAATGGGCCCGGGCCCAGAGCTGAGCCACAATGGGGGGCATCTAAACCTAATCTCAGCCTTACAAAGAGCACGAATTCGAGTAATTTCAACGTTCAAATGTTATTTCCGGTTGTATTCTTCGGAAAACTGATAATTTCGGACGATATATAAATTGACTATATGTGATGACTATCGTCAATGTATAGTCCTAGACTTACCACCATACACCGTCATTACTCATTCAGTCAAAAGGTGATAGTTGGTTGAGCCTGTTTGTGCGACTATAAGTCATTCACTTTTGTTTCGGGTTGTTTGTACGAGTTTTTGACCATGTATGTTATGTACTGTCTACTTTTTGAAGTCATAGGTAGGACGTATATTTGGTACTACCTTGACCCAGACCTACTTTTTGTAGGGGGCAAGGGTATCTAGAAATCTTAAGATGGTTTAGAGTTTTATGAACCTCCTTCAGACATCTTGTTTCACCGCGTCTCTTTATTTCTCTCAAAACCAACATTCGCCACTCAAAATAAAAAAAAAGAAAACAATTCCTTCATGCAACAGCACCCTCTTTTGATCAAATCATATCAAGTCAGATTGATACTTCTTTACAACATATATCTGCAGGATTATCGGCAACAATTTTTGTAATATTTTTTTCATTTCTCTAAGTTTAAATACAGATGAACTTTAATATAATGATTGTAAATTCTTTACTTAGATTTGGAAAATATTTTTAATTGAATAGAATTAAGATACGTGGTAAGTCACCATTAAATTGGTCAAAATTCTCACAATCTTAAGTGCCACATAGATAAAATTATCATGACGAAGAAACATTCTGCTTAATGTTGAGAATATGTTAAGCATTGTACTGAGAGCACGAATATTGTAAGACATTTTTGAAAACAACTTAAAGATAAGTGTAGCACAAAAGTTTTTCAAACGCTAATTATAATTCAGACTTTAACCATTTCCATAGAAGTCACAATAAAGTTACACAATTCCTGAGCAGTAACGGTTCAAGTAGCTGAGTTCGCATCCCTTTAAGGATTACTAATGGATTTTGATTTTGCTGTTGCATATTAGATTCAACTTAGGAGTACTTCACCTGACATAATGTTAGGTGAGTGCGGTTTCAATTTCAAGTACTACCGTCACTTCACTAGTAATTATGATAATTCTAACGTTTGCAACTCTATCTAAAAACACAAATATCGACAAATACAATCAAATGACTATGCCAGTTACGAATAACTCTTATATGGCTTCAAAGCAAAATTATTTCAAGCAGTCAACCTCCAAATCATTAAATACAAATGTAATACTGATTATTTTTTTTCTTTAAGAAGAAATATCTTTAAGAAGTGAGATTGACTTTAGAGTTAAAGGTATCACAAAAAATTCATTCATGAACTTTTCTAAAAAGTTCAGAGCTTTAATTTTTGTAGTTAATGAACATGCAGGATTCCTACCAAAGAATATATTCAGGAGAGTTTTCTAAATGTTTACGAATTGATGCAGTGCTAAATACTTTTTTGTTGCAGCCTTCGTTTTTAATAGTGAACAATAATATAAAAACAAAACAAAAAATATGTCCAAAAAAAGTCCAGTAGTTGAAGGATAACGTATTGTATAGGATATATATCTACTGATATGCATAAATATATACAGTGGAAACTCATAAAACGAGCATAATTTGTTCCAGAGTCTACTCCTAATATGAAACACTCGTTAAGCAAAACAATTTTTCCTACTTAAAGTTATAAGTTATTGAGGAGTGTGAAAGATTCTTAAATTTCTTAAGCATTCTCACAAATTAAATTATTTTTAATAGTACCTTTCTATTACTATTTACATATCCGTATAAGAAGTAGCTTTTCAACATCTACGAGAATACAGATGCGTAGATATTTCTCTAAGGGCCCTTTCACACACGAGTCAACTTGTTTTTCACATATTAGAAGAAGCCAATCGGGAGCTAGTTTTGAATAGCAATCGCCTGAGACCATTCACTCGTTGTCAACTGGCACTGTGAAGCTTTCGAAAATTAACCATTCCCTTCCCCCATTAGTTAAATCAACATAATGGATATCGTGGAAGCATTGCTCTTCAAACACTGCTATTTGTGTATTGAAAATGGAGAAAGTTTCTTATTGTTTCTTTGGACTCAATCACACACACATTGTACCAATGAGATTGTGTACTTTGCTGCGGCGCTCCCTTTTCAGCAAACTTTGTGTCCTCGTGTGAAAGGAATGATCTCCCCTCTTCACACAGAGGAGTGATGACATGAAACTAGTTGACTGGAGCAAAGTTGTTATGTGTGAAACCAGCCTTATTCATAATAAAGCACCGGTTCCCAAACTTTTTAAATTCACCGCATACTTTTCAAACTAATTTTTTTTCACGTCACCCAACCTGAGCCGATTTATGGCTAAATATGTGAAAGATAAACTTTGACAAAATACTACAGCATCCCTATGCAGCAGACGTGGCACACAAATTATAGAAGCTCCTACTTTAAAGCATACATCTCATTTATATTATGATCTGGTTCTGAAGAATAGTGCGAATAATTGATGAAGACCGATTTGTACATGCGCGCTAGATGATCAACCACACCCACACTTAGTTCGTATTTTTTTTCTTTTGACTGCCTGCCCTCCATAATATGTCTGAACACTGTTTATGTGATCATAAGCTACACTTAAATCTTCTTGGAACTAGTTCCATACACAAACTGATGTAACAAGCCACAATCCAGGATCTTTCCCATCTTCGTCACTCGTTCTGCTAAACGTCTTTTAGTAAGCGAATAATTTCTTTTACAATTTATTTTGCTCTGTATACGAGTGCTCATTAAGCGAGGTTCCATTGTAGATAAAAAATATATAGGTGACAGGAAAAATATTGAATCATTTTGGTTTTTACACTCCAATAATTCTTATAAAAATATATATGTTACATTCTTGATTTAAGAACAAAAAAAATGTCATTTTTTATTAGATACACAAACATGTGTTTGAAACATCAATTTTAATACATGTAGTTATCTTAATGAGGATTAAAAATAATTCTTATTAAATTCTTAGCTCATATTTTCCTTAGATATGAGATAAGATCTATTAGATATGAGTTGTAAGAGTTATTCATTCACGCGTGTCTTTAGTTAAATGTAGGAAAACGCAAATTTCAAACAGAAGTTTTTGTTATTTAAAATTTAGAGAAACCAAGTACCTATGGAAATGTATAAATAAGAGACTTTTCAATGTTTTTCAATAAGTTTATGTAACTCTTAGCTCGTACTATGCCTTTCATGTTCTTCCGAATTTTTTAAAACGAAGTTGAAGTAATTTTAAGTTTTATGTTGAATGAATAGGTATCTAAAAACCAAGATTGCATACCTTTAGAAAAGCTGTTTAGTATCGTGGAAAAGAAACTTTTGAAAGTTACAAAGTGTAAACTAATATTTCAAAGCAACAGCTTGAAAATATAAAATCTGTCGTTTTATAAGCATTTTAAGTTCTTGCACATGAGTAGTTTTAAAGTCACGGAAGTGTTTTAATTTATATATATCATCTCCATCCTGATATTATTTTTATCTCTTTTAATTGCATTGCAATTGATGACCAAGAAATTTTTATATCAAACTTATTAATTTAAAATAGATAAAATAATAATCAAGAAATAAGTAACAAGTAATTAGTTAATTCATTAGTTATTTTAAGTAACAAGAAAATATTTAGCTAAGCATATCTTTCAATAATAAATTTGGAACGTTTTGCTCTTTGTGAGGCACCAAACTTTATTATCAAAAGCACTTTGAAATTTTAAAAACAAAATATTATTTTTCGATGTAGGAATTCAAACATTCTTTTACAAAATATTTTCATATCACAGATGCAAATATTAATTTTCTTCTTCTATTTCGACGATAAACCCATTTTGAATATCTTTACCAACATATACAATAAAATCTCACGTAACTATTTTATTCTACAAGCCAGTGAAACATAAACAGACCAAATTTCATTCAGAGAATTTTTATTGTCATATAAACAAATAATAATAATAATTTATTTGTTTCTTTTATTTTTTTTAAAAAAAAGTCCTTTGTATGCATATATTTTTACTGCAAAAATCATAAAAAAAGTAAAACTGTTTTGTCAGAGTAGCTGATATCAGCAGATATTTTGAATAATTTTATTCACTCTTCCATTCTTATGGAAAATAATATAATTTTCATGCTAAGTTGACTGTCAAAACCAGTTAAAACCGTCTTTACTTATCGGGGCATGTGAAAGTTCCTGACAAAAACATTTATCGTTTATTTTTTTTTCTCTCCCTTCGAAATACTATATCTTTTCAAAATGCATTATTGGCTTCTTATCATTTTATGCACGGAAACCAATCTCGGTTATTGGTGGATCGCGAAAAACGGATTTTCTTTGTTATTAAAAATCAATCATTGCGGTCTCTGACGTTTTTCGCAGCAGTAGAAGAAATCACGCTGCTCTTTTCAATTGTAACTTTTCCTCCGCTTATTCATCCAGTTCCACTGTATTAGCTTTCAATAAATATTTCTGCATTTCGTTCAATTCGTGACAGTTTATCTCACCACTAACTGAGGTAATACTTTTTTTTTCTTATAAATCCTTCTATTTTTATCGGAGCTGTACTCTGAATAGATATGAATATGGAGAGCCATAGAAGGAGTTCGTGTTTTTGTGTTTTACCTTTTTCGGTAATCTGTCTATGAACCATTGATCTGTATAAAACCGTATTGTTTTATATTAGTTCGTGTTGATAACGTTTTCCAGCCTGCGCGGCTGGAGGGTATCTGTTTTTATTTTATTTTGTAGAAAAGATGATGTTGTATCGGTCTAGACTGCAAAGTCGTTTATCATTTTTTTTTGTCAGTTTTTGTCACAAAAAGGCAAGCTATAAGTTAATAAATTTTTTTTTATGATATATTTCAAAAAGATGTTTTTATGTACTTTACGTACTTGTTTCATAAATCATTTTTTCCCCTTTGTTTAGTTGCATGCATTTGAAATTTGTATTTTTTTTATGACAAAAACGATTGGAAAAAGCTACGTAAATACGAGGGTGAGTCGGAAAGTAAGTTTTCCTTGTCGACTGTGGTCAGAGTTATGTATGGAAGTCAAAACATAGAATGTGACATTAAAGATATTGTATAGCTTTCTTTTTCCCCATAAGTACCAAATACATTGGGGCATTTGTCATACCGCTTGATAAGCTTCAAAAAGCCCTCCAAGAAAAATTCAATGCTTTGCATCTTTTGAGCTTGCTCATGTCCGATTCCAATTTCTTCCGCTATTCCATCGATGTTATACGTCAGTTTGCTTTAATCATGCCAGCCACCTTTCTCAAAAGATCATAAACAACATTCTTGGATACAGGGAAGTGTCAGCACGATAGGTGCCCTGAAAAATGACTCCGAAACACATGGAACAATGCATGGCGGTCAGCCTGGAACATCTCGAGCGTTACCATGAGGATGACAATGATTTTCTGTTTCGGATAGTGACGGGGCTGCGGTAGCCCAGTGGTCAAGGTATCGGATCATGGCAATCATGTCATGAGTTTGAGCCCAGTACCACTAAGGACCCGCCGTGTAGGGCAGCGATGCACGTTAAATTTGTCAAGAGCTGAAACGTCCTCCCTTTGGTGTGGTATGGTAGTTAGGAGAGGGGTGCCGGCTCAGGTGTCGTCCACGTCCCTTGACCATGGTTCAAAATTACATGGTTCGTCGCCAAAAGCCCTCGTGTAGCTAAACAGTGTGACGTTAATATTCATTCACTCACTCGGATTTTTACGAGGTATCAATTGTGGGTCTACCATTTCATTCCCAAAGCGAGGGTCACATCAATGGAGAGGAAAAAAATCCGTCATCACCAGTCCAATGATATTCCGTATGCAAAGCCCTGAAATTTTTTTGGAGGGCTTTTTGAAGCTTATCAAGCGGTGCGCATATGTCTCAATGTACTTGGTACTTATGTGGGAAAATAAAGTTATGTCTTATCTTCAATGTCTCATTTTATGTTTTGACTTCCATATACAACTTTGACCACAGTTGACAGGGGAAACTTACTTTAAGACTCTCTCTCATATTTTAATTGATCTAATATTGAAATACATTTGCTGTAAAAAAAGAATTCATAGTCCGTATTTTACTACATATTTAACAAATGTTAGAAACGACTCATAATCACGATGTCTCGTTTTTTTTACGTGTTGCATCATTAGTTTCATATTTCAAGTCATTAAAATATTTGATCGCAAGTTCTAAATTCACTTCTTCAGTAAAGGTGATTAAGAAGGAAACGTTAAATGAAATTTGGCATCCGATTTCTCGTAGGTTGTGGATTTCTGAGAATGAAGCACTTTTGCTAACTTTTAAAAATGGTGGGTCTGTATCTTAAACATAGTTTGTTTGTATAAAGGAATATGAATTTAAAACTTAACCATAATGATTTCAGTAGTTATGACAATTCCAATATTTATTAAGTTATCTAAGAATGATTAATAAGTTCTTTGTTGAGTATGGACTTCCATTTATTATTGTTGTGGTCGGTTCATTTCTTATTGAGGGTCTTAAATATGACCCTCAAATATATCTTAAATATGTTTCAATTCTCGATGATAATGATTGCTCGATGTTTCAATTCTCGTAGCCTTTTTGTCCATTTCCATTAGATTTCGAAGAAATAACGTTTTATTGCATTAATCATAAAACAAGTAGCAATAATGAATTTAAAAATTAATTCACTTGTTTTATTTTTACTTAACTATTGATTTTAAAAATTTCTTATCATAAATGATGCCACATGGAATGATAATTTTAATGCATTTGTATCGTTAAGATCAATTTTCAAAAACAACAAATTGAAGAAAATACTTAAAATTCATGTTTATAAATTGTGAGCAAAATCAATAGCGAAAAATACATAATGTAGACAGTCCTTTAAAAATACATTTATTTATCAAAAGTAAAAAAGAAATTTGATATTTTTTTATGTTTTGCACCAAGTGGGCTAAATACAAGTTATGTCATAACCACGTGATAAATGCATTTACACGCGTCCAACCAATGTCCATGTGCCTCACTGCTGACAATCTTTGTTTTTTGCAGAAACTTTCTATTTAAAAATAATTATTTGTTAAAAATAATCATACAGGTTGGTAAAAAAATGTGCTTGTATAGTTAAAAATATTCGTACAATATAATTTTCTTTTAATTTGAAAAAATCGTTTGAAGTTATTAATGCTTTGGACATCTTTACCTTATGAACTACATTCATGCGACGTCATTGTCACATGATAGCTACAAACAAGTGTTTTCAGCCAATCAGTTCATCAGTTTACATGACGTCATGTAATTATGAACTTATTGCAATAGAGCATGGCCTTGAGGCAGTTCTTAATGAACAAGACTTCAGAGACCTCTGAATCCTCTCTGATAGTCGCAGTTCTCTCCAACATCTTTATAACTGGATCACAGTTGGAGACAAAGCTGGCGTCTCCATACTTCAAAAACTTACACAAATATCAAAGTCCCATGATGTTCATTTCCAGTGGATTCCATCCCATGCTAACATCTTTGGAAACGAATAAGTGGATCTCCTGGCTAAAGAGGGTTGTAATGCTTCTCCACCTATCTCTTCAACTCTTACTTACTCTGAACATCAATCTAGGGTTAAATCTGAAATTTTAAAGGAGTGGAGGACCCCACCCAACCATCACTGGTATGAAAGCAAACATCCAGGATCCTCATTCCTACTTAAATGTGGCAGAGCCTCTCAGACTGCAATCTCTAGATTGACAATTGCCCACATAAAGAGTCTTTCCTTTTGTGGAGGCAGGAAGACTTTTGCTCTTTGCACCAAATGCAAGACTCGGCAAGCCTCTCCAGATCACATCTTGGGCTACTTAGGACTTTCGAGGGAGGACCATTTTTCCTCTCCCCTTCTGGTATTGGATTTCTTAAGGGTCATTGATCTTTTGGGTCTTGTCTGACTTCGTCAGATGGACTGAGGATTAGCCACAACAACAACATGACGACATAGCCAGAAGGTAAATGCAATCACGTGTTTCCATCCGATAAATTTATGCGCTTCGGTGCTGCCACAGATTCTTTTAAAAAGTATATATTTGTGTATACAATAATAATCTACATAGGTAATTAGAATGCACTTGATTTCAATGTACACGTTCAATAAAAGTATTTTTTTTTTTAATTTTGAAAAAAATATTTTTTGAAGTATCTTAATATTTGAAAATCTTTACCGGTAACCAAATCTGAAATTTTATCTGAGGTTTAGAAGAATTACAAGTATAAAAGTAATGTCATCTTTAATTCAATGGAAAACATGTGATTGTATTTATCCTGTCCCTATCATGCATTTAACCCTTTAACAAAATCAATAAATTTTGTAAAATAAATATTTTTTTTTATCCAAGTATGTCTAAATTACTCAGATTTTTAACAACTTGAAGCTCTCGTGCACACGAAAATCACTTTGAAGTAGTTACGATGTACTCAAAAAATAATCATAATGCATGCACGAAACTCTACATTATATTCTGTCTTATTTCTTTTTTTATAAGAGCTTGTTTTCTCCTCTAGAATCGATATTGTCAAGCAGGGAAGTAACGGATCAGAGCTTCCTTTTCATTAAATCTTTTGTTTTCCTTTTCCCCCTACGCCTGAATTGCAAACTTCGCCGTTGTCTAACATAATATAAAGATAACATGTAAAAGAGATAACAGAACTAAAGCCCTCCTTTGTTCCTGTATCCACATTTCGCATTATACACCAACCCTAAACAAATATGCAGGATAAATTCAGGAATTCCTTTTTCATATATGTACAAACAATAAAGTGCTTTGTCAATCGTTTGAGTTTTAGATATGAGCATTGTTCCCAAATCATTTAAGTGGAATGTGTGCATTGTAGGATTTCTATAATGATGAAACCTTAAATGGTTTTAGATTTTAAATGTGGGGTATTAAATTGCAAGATTATTTACCCTGAGTATTTAAGTGAATATATACAATGTTATTTTAATTGCAGAATGAGGCATAAAATTTTCTGTTGAATAGTGTATTTAATTTAATTAAGTAAAATGGCACATTTGTTCTTGATCTTTCATGTAGCTTAATAAGGAAATGGATACGTAGTAAGGAAACAAATGCATTAAAATTGAAAATGAGCAAATAGAGCTAAGAACTGAAGAATAGTTCAGACTTTAAAAATACAATAATGCAGTTCTTATGATTAAAACGTTAAATAAAATTAATTTTCTTTAAACAATCAGAAATAGTTCTAATTATTTATTTTGTATACCACATGTTTCCGTATATGAAGTTGAAAACTTTTGGAAATGTATGAAAATTAAAGTTGAAGAATCGGCTGAAATACGGATCCGCTAATCTCGAAAGAAAAAAAATACAGATTGAAAAAACAATAATCTTTTTTTAAAATATATATATATTTCGTTAGTCATGAACAAAAGATTTTAATCTTTTAAATTTTGGGGGTATTTTGAATGCAGTCCTTATTCAAAAAGTATAATTAAGGTCAGATAAATCCTTCAAAATCAGTATCAGAATCCGAGTTTCCAAGTAGTTCGCAAAAATTATTGGGATGTCTGAATGTATATGATTACATGCAGCAAGTCTTTCCTCCAATGCTTGAAACATAGATAGACGATCAAGTGTCGTATATGATTTTCTCTTCTCGCGTATATTTTTAGGTAGGAGTAGCACACATATTGTACAAGAAAACAAATGAATGAAAAAAATTTGCTGCCTTCAGAGACAATTACCAGAAATAAAGTTATCATTGATGATACTTCACTTAAGTACAGTTTGATTGGATTACATTCCCCATGCTTTCCCATTTGGCAGCGATTTTCGTTCTCATAAAGACATGTTTGAAAATTATAGGAATATGTTGCTGTTTTTCAGTTACGCTCAATGTACGGGTTTCGAATGTTGACTAAATTTTTGTGTTAAATAAAACCCATTCTTTGTTTTTACACGCATCAGCTTATATTTCGAAATATACGGAAAATATATTTCATTCAAGATTCAGGAGGAGCGTTATAATCATTTTTGTCAGTTATAACGCAAGAAAATTTAATATAATTTTGTCAGGCTCAGCTTAATGAAATGCTCAGATATGAATATTTGTGAAAATTTAAAGAAATTTCTTTATGGCATTTTTGGTTATATTAGCAAAAACACTTAGTATATAATCATTCCTTTAAGTTGTCTTGGATTTAGGAAGTACAATGTACTGAATAATAAGAAAGTATTAACTCTTTCTTCAGTTCAGATTAATGTAGGCAGTGGAAAGAATTAAAATCATTATACTATAGCTCAAACTGCACTGGATATTACAGCTTAACAGTAAGGACTTATTTCTCAAAGCCAGAGAAATATCTACCAATTGAAGTACTGTCTAAATGTATCGAAATGTAGCTTTGAATATTCATTGAAATGTCTTAACACATTTTGTAACTAATCAACTCACTTTCTAGTTCCCATAGACAATCACCATTCCAGACAGAAGTATGCTCACAGTTTTCCCATCAGCAATGTTGCATATTCAAACCCTTACAGACTGACAAAGTATATTTGGATCAAGATGAAATCCTCCAGACATACCAAGTCTGGGTGAGGTATCCAAGATGCCTTTCACATCATAGACATTCATCCATTTATTCATAAATATTGCACTAAGCTTATTATCATCATAAAACATACATGAATATGTCTGGCGTGAATCTGCAAATATATATCTCCCCAGAAAGCGTTGTAGACATCCAGCAATGATTACCCATAGTGCACTACATACAAATATAGATTATATACCCATATTTATGTGTAAATATACATTGTTAGACTTAATATACGTGAACAAAAACTGAAGAAAAGTATAGATTTTGATGTGAATATTTCATCAGCAATATGTATATATATTATTGTAAAATGTCATATCACATATCGGTTAAAATGAAGTATTGGATAAAAGTTGGCGGTTTCGAAAATAAATTTGACACCTTTTTTAAAATAAATTTATGTTCATTTACCAGAAAAAACGCTATACCGTAAGGGTTAACCGGGAAAAAAATGATTTGCCAGGATAAAATAATTATGTACCAAAAATCGCCAAACCTTACGCGCATTCTATTTTACTTTAATCAACCAATTCTAAACAGCATTTTCAATATGATTTTACAACGTAAATAATGTAAATTACAATATTTAATATGAAATAAATGAATTTATGGAAATATGAATGTATAGAAATAAGTTATAAATAATTTTTAAATTGAAAGATAATAACTGGTAATGAATATTCTCCAATTATGTCAGGTATAGATTTTGTGTCTAAAAGTTTTGTTCCGTTGGTGAAAAGGTTGTCTATAAGCTCAACAAATTGTGTGTTCACTGATTTTTAATTAACAATGTTTAGATGAAAGACTATTGAATGGATCAAGATCTATTTCAAAGATATTTTTACTGGAATGGATATTTAATGGAATGTATTTCATCTTGTCAAAGCAAATTATTTTTGCACCAGTTTCCTGTGAGAAGTATTCCATTAACTCGTCTCTTTTTCTTTTATTTATTCCAGATACTTCTCGGTAATTATCCTATTGCATTTTAAATAACTTTCAGTGTGGGTTTAAATAAGTAAAATATAGCGGTTCGAGTATGGAAAATAAATCAAGTACGGAAAAAATAAATCAAATTATCCTATTTGATATCTTGAACTTTGCGCAGTGGTTATATCATTTTACAGTTCATTAACAATTTATAATGTACTAAGTATCAGAAAAAACATTGTGAAAGATTAACTATTGAATAATGTTTAAAATAAAACTCATAATCACTAAGAAATATAATATCGGTAAGAATTCTGATCTATAAACAATTTGCAAGAATTTTTTTTTTCCTGTAGAAAAAATATTTACCTGAATTTATTGAAGAAAGGAATTCTTTTTTATTATCTTAACTTATACATATTTGAAGCTATTTATTCAAAGTATATATTTCCAAAATAAAAAAAATAAAAATTTTAATTGATGAAATACTGCAGTTATTTTTTGTTACATAGAAAAAATACCTAAACCTGTTAAAGCGTGGATTTTTTAAAATTATTTTTTATTAAACTACTTATAAATAACGTATATATTCAAAGCTATCAATCCAAACTTTATATTTAAGCTGGAAAAAATAACTTTAATTCATGAATTACTTCAATTAAATCAGCTCTGAATATAAAACATATTTTCTATTTTTTTTTTTTTTCTTATCCAATAGAAAGAAAATAATTTTGAAAATATAGCACTCAGAAAATTTGATTTCAGAAAGGGTCTTTTTTACGCAACCATGAAATATGAAAAACTGGATGGGGAGGAAAAAAAATACCGAAAATTCTTTGAAATAAAAACGAATTTGGTTGAAAATATTTTTTGGCACTCACATAAAAGCGATAGTATTTTTTTCCTCTCTCTCTCTTCTATCTGAGGAGAACTGTATCACGAAAATAGAAGGAAAAAAATTGTAACTGGAAAGCCCCACAATCTCCTTTATACCTATTGCAAAGAGTATTCCGGTCAAAGCCGAGAAAAGTTTGGAAGAGCAGCTTAGAAAACCCTCCTTCTCTTTCCTCGCTACTTTTTTTTAGCTACAAATATATATCTGTAGCTATTCAACTTTTTTGAAAAGTTGCTGCTGTAGCATCCAATAGGTAAAAAATGCGTTATATTATTCACAAGAAGGCTCATCAATCGGTATGATTACTGAAAAGCCTCTTTTTTTTACATGGTGTGAATACACTTTTCAGTCAATCTTTGACAAAAAAAGTAATTTCTGAAATGCATACAAATATTTAAATAAAAAAAATGTGATAAAATATTATTTTTTCTCTCTCTGTATAGATATCAGTAACAAACTCAATAGTTGTAATTGTAATTATTGCTATGCAATGTGTAAGAATGTAGCGAGACAGTACAGGTCGAAGTAGAATAATCATAGTAATATGGTAACAAATATTTAAGCTTAAAACTAAGTTTACTGGGTTAAACTTTGTTTCAAGGTGCCCACCTTCCCTTGTGTCTGCTTATGTTACTGGACTGAAATACTAAGAGAAAATATGCGGTTTAACACTAGGACGTCTGTCAGGGTCGATTGAACCCCGGAGAGTGTTTAGTTTGTTCTCCTTTCCGCATTTTCGTGACTTTTAATCATTTTCCTTGGTGATTACACAGAAAAAGTTTTGTGGTTTTAGGTTAATTGGGAGAGATTTTACGACTAAATTTACCTAGAACGTCCGCTGGTTTCGTTTGGATATCAAGGCAATTTATCATCATAAATAGCTGTCGTTCAGCAAAAGACAATTCACCCAGTAGATACTGTTAGTAAAACAAGCAATGAATTTCGTGGGCTTTGATCAGGTGGCATTTTAATGTTTTTATTAATTAATGCTAATTATTTATTCAATAATTTATTTCTTACTGTTCTTTGTTCCTGAAAATGTACAAAATGAAAAAGAGAAAAAAATGTTTGGCTGCATGTTAGGGTAGAACATGAGAATGGTTGACGTTCGACTCTAGAACACCGTGCCACGCGGCCCCCCCCCCTTTCGAAAAATTCACGTGTGCGCCCACTTTCCAGTACCGTAGGTGTGGTGAGATAAGGAAAAAATGTCAACAATATTTATTATAACTTAATAATAAGTACAGATAATGTACTTGCCTACGTAAATAAAATAAAAAACTCACTTTTTTGAAACTGCGTTTAACACAAAAAGCAAAATACAAACATAATAATAATAGCCACAAATATAATAAAATCTAATGATACATTTATAATCAAGAAATTAAAAATACATTAAAAATATAAAACATTTTCATCTAAAATTAGTTCTCGTAATTATACCTGTAGTCTAGAAGACTTAGTCTGCGTACTGTCAGACAATCTTGAATATTTGGGTATATAATTACCAACTGCTAGTCTTCAGGCAGTCACCTCAAATTGTCTTGGCGGTCTACCAGTCGATCGCGATCGACTTAATGCGCGCCCTGGTCTAAGTGTTTTGTAACATAGTATTTGCTTATCTGCTCATTAAAAAAAATGCATTCGATTTTTGAGCTTTATGCAGAGCAGACACTCTGAAACGGTGATTTGTAGAAACGGTATATGCCCTGATGAAATTGCTAATTTGTTGTGAGAGCTTTCTGAGAATAAATCGGATAGTGGGGAGCTGACTTGTTCTAATTTAGATTCCGATGAAAGTATAAGATTGAGCGAAAGTAACTGCTAAGAATCTGAAGAAAGTGCAGATGAAATTGATAAGGTTCTGGTAAATCGTGATATATACGTCTCCAGGGATGGCACAGAATGGATACTACAAAATAGTTATGTTTCTGGCAGATTTGCGACTCGAAATGTTGTCCAACAAGCATGAATTTCACGAAACATAATATCAACGTCAGTTTTTTTATGATATAAATGGTCATAATTTATGAAAATTGAATGAAATAATATTAAAATGTTTTAAACCTAAACCCTACTGAACTGTAGTCCTACAATTATTTAGTTATTACAATTATTTTATATATTTTATGTAACGGTATCGAAACGACGCCGGTGGACGTTTAAGAAATCGAAATCCCGGAAGTTCCAGTTATAAAATATTTATTGCTCAAACTTCTGCTAATTTTTAAAAATATAAAACTAAAAAACTAAAAAAAATTAACAAGTGAAGAATCATATACTATTAACTATATTGACTAATTGAATATTTTTTAATTAGATTTACATAATACATAAAAAAAGTGAAACTTCGATTTTTGGTCTAATTTATGTAGTTCTCAAGAAACCAAATATTGATGAAATAATATGTTATGAATCTTTTTTCAATTATCAGCAATGGCTCCATTTCTATGAACTCATACATTGGTTACGAATCAATCTGTTTTAATTCGAAAACATTTGTATAATTGATAAATTTTTAACAACACAGGAATTTTAAAACGTTTAAAATTAACCCCATTTAAAATGGTGTTTAGATGTAAAACATGTTTTTATGTTTCATCATTCAGTACATCTTTTGATAAATAAATCTACAACATAAAACGTATGGAAATAGCCCTTTTAGAAATCTCATTAAAATCCTTATCTTCCTTTGTATCTTTTGATAATTATGTCATTACTTAAAACTAAAAACAAATACAATTAAAAAAAATTCTATAAATCAGTGATACTGTAACCTTTTATAATTCCTTTAACAATCGACAGAAAGCATGTTTAAATAAGAAGGGTGTACATCGAACAAAACATTCGTTATTTGTTTCATCTTTTACGAGCATATTCCATTAAGTCATTAAAAACTAGCAACAAAAAACAACCCCTCATAATTGGGATAAGACAATTCCATCTCAATTCACGCTTTGGAACGAGAACAAAAATTCCTCATTTACGAAAATGCATAATTCGTTTCTTTTATCTCGAGAGGTAAGTCGGGATAATGGTAAGGTTTTTCCCCCCAAAAAACATTTTCTCCTTTCAAAAAAGAACCTCTTTATAATGGTAAATAATAAGCGAAATTAAAACCACCCCACCAAAATGTCCCATCTATCTAGCATCTCCATTATCCATTAATTTCACTTAAAGCAGGCCGGTCTTTTATGCTTTTGCAGGGAATTTTTGTTTCTGCTTCAATTACTTCGTGTGTAACTTGTACTGGTTGTGCGAGGGAAAAATAGGGAAAAAAAATAATCGGCTTCACAGACATTTTAATCATGTGGTATCACAGATTTGGTTCCTTTCTCTGTGACGACTTTCAATTAGAGAATTATTTTCAAAGACGCCTCTGAAGAGGTCTGGTTGCATATGATGACATTCTTCTTCACCGTGTATAAATAGTCCCGAGATAAAGTTCGGTAGCAAATCTGGTTTAGATGATGTGGTATTTTTCACTCGATGAGTATTTTGCGGGTGTGAAAGATAAATAGATTGATTTAAAGTGTTGTAAAGGCAAATTAAATTTTTAAATAATTAGATTAAGTATTTTCGAATTGTTTAGATTGCATGGGATTATTTTGTTTATTATACTTATCTTTCGGCGGCGTTCTAATTTAAAGAACTGATATCAATATTCTTTTCCCGGTAATTTGATTAATTTTAGTCATTAGAATCAGTGGCGTAACGGAGAATTTTCACTCCCCCTGCAAAATCAGGTTTTGCTTTTAATAATTTATAAATTGATTAAATACGTACTTGGCATTAGTATCGGTTTGGGTCCCGTAGAATCCTGCCCCCTCCCGTGATGCGGGGGTTGTGGGGGCTTAGGTCACTCCACTGATTAGAATCATAGTATTCTGTTTTAAATTTTGTAATTGCTTTATTTAAAAAAATGTTGTTTTATCGTATAATTTAAATTAAAATCTAATTGCTTTCATGATCTAATGCAGAGGTTACAAAACTTTTGTGTCTCTTGAATCCCTTTTCCAAATATTTCGGTTCGTCTAGACCCATACTTACCTAACATTAAATTTTTCCAAATGTATCAACTTAAATGTCTTTTGATATTTGGTATAGAGGTACTTAACTTCAAAATATTTAAATTTCAAACTGTAGATTGTAAAACTTAAGAAACGTGTTAATTCAATGAAAATTCCATTAATAAGTAAAATAATTGATCAACAACCAAGTGTTTATAAATGGGAGGGAAGAATTTGGTGCTTTAATAACAAATTTTCAACAATGGGCATCAATCGTATCAAGTTTAAACCTAAATCTTCTCGGTTAATAGTATTCAGTCTTTTTCTTTCTTTTTTTTTTGGAGATTGGCAACGCGCTGAATTTTCTTCTCACTAAGAAAAGCAATTAAAAACTTTCTCACAATATTTCATAATTCGGGATGAATAGCATGTCAAGATAACACTTTTTAAAGCCAAAATTACTGACATGAGTTTCTAAACTTTACTTTAAGATCTCCTTAACAGTCTTTTTTCGATCATATCCTCTTGTATTATGACATTTGGTGATGTTTTCAATGTGACAATGTGAATTCATCGACTACTGTGGTTATAACCATAGTCAAAGCATTCTCAAACGTCATTTTCTTGGCAGATTGGCAAATACAGAAACTGGGAAAATTCACAACATCTAATATTATACTTATTTAGCTTAATTCAGGCAAAAAACGCTGAAATGGTGGTCCTTGTTTTAAGAACTCTTTAAGCTAATAACTCTATAACTCTTTCTCCAACTTACTCTCTAAATTTAGTGAATAAATCTTCGTTTGATCGAATTAACTTTAAATCTGGTATAACTAAAATGTGCCAACTATATTTTTCCCAGTAAAAATTAAGTATGTATAAAAATATCTATACTTCGATTCTATTGTCCATGAAAATAATGTGTTTTGATTTGGCATTATTCGTTATTGAATAAAGGATTTTTTTTATGCTCTGTACCTACTCGTAAGCCATATCCGTGTTCATTCCTGAAATTTTTTATTCAAGTTTACAAGTAATTGAAATGAAATGCATTTTTAAAATGTTCACTTAGAGATGCTGGGACAAAATGTTAACATCAGAAATTATACCACCTTATGAGTAAAAAAAAATCTTTACTTGCTATTGCGTCTTTGATTAGTACGATTAGATTGATTTTGATTTTAGACATAATTAGCTCTGTGAATTTCAATTTCTTCCCTTACTTGTTAAATTATTTTATTTGCACCAGGTTAAAGCTTTCTTTTATTTTGCTTCTTTATTTGAAAATCTTTAAAATTACTTAAGGGGACATGGTACGATTTACGCAAACATTTTTAATTTAAGGATTTTTAATATTTTTTTGGTTGCCTCCCTTGTATGTATACTATGTTAAACATATATTCTGTGCTCAAAATTTCATAAAAAGCTAGCCATGTAATTTTTTAAGGAAAAAACTTGAAATTTTTGAAGTGATTTTAAAATGCTACTCCTACAAAAATTGACATACACGCAAGAAATTTGATTTACAAGTAAATCAAACTATGTATAATAAAAGTTGGTATGGGTTTTGCTTAAACGTGATTGGTATTCTTACAATACTTCTTTTTATGAATCCTTATTGAAAATTCCTTAAAAAATCTGCAAATTCTAACTTCAATACGGCAGTTTAAAGTTTTGATTTGCCATAGGGATGTGAATAAAAACGAACATAAAAGCTATCATAATTATGCGTTTCTTAAGTTTAGAGCTTTCAAATTTTGTGAGGTTATAGAAAAGTATATAAAAAAAAATTTAGGCTAAAAAAATTAAATTTGATTTTTTGACCGATTTTGATCAATTGAATCGTACTGTGTGTCCCCTTAATTCATTAAAATATTTACTTTAGCTCTAATTTTAATTTTATACATACGACTTCTGAAATCTTTAAATTTGTTATACAATTAAGATCAAAATTCGTGAAGGAAAAAAAATATTTGCAACCTAATATAATTATGTAATCAAATCACCGAGCACATATTTAAGAATACAATTATTTATTGATATAATCCTTACATTCCAATAATTTCATGCTTTGTATTCTTCAAAACCATTGGAAAAAATATTTGTAGTTGAAGTATTGTATATATATATATATATATAAATGAGCTTACAGTTAAAGTAATTTAGATTATTTGTATTTACTTCAGTTTTCATTTAATTTTTAATGGAACCTGTAATTATATTTCTTTATTTAAAGAAAATATCTAAATCTGCTTATAAGAGGGCACTTTTTTTAAAAGGGGGCACTATCTGTAACCTTTTGGAGATAATTTCATGCTGTTGTATAAGGGTCCCTATATTGATGGTCTTGTAGAGGGTTACATGTTAGAAACCCATTTCATTAAAGTCAGTTGTGGGGCATTAATATAAGTTACCTATTTATTTAATCGAGCTGGACTTTAAAATCCCTAATTAGGCTGTTAATTCAAAGTGAAGTACTGAAATTTCAAAGAATGAAATATTGGCTCAATGTCATCTTGGTCAATTGAATGTGGTTGAAAATTACTAGATTCACTAAAATCAGATTAAGAAATGAGTGGAAAGTATATTTCTAGCTGGATATATTCAGTAACTATACCAGAGAGATTTACCTCCGTGAGTTTTTGTAATTGTAAAACCTGACAATGCTATTCGAATGGATTTGGAGTATAAAAAGATGTGTGTATATGATTAAATTAATCCAATATAAAAGTTTCACAACTTGTAGCATTGTATAAAAGAAACACTGTGCTAGTTAATATGTCTTCTTAGCTTTTTCTTGTATCTTTGGTTTTTTACATTATATAATATCGAAATGAATTCGACAAATTAATATAAAGTATAAGGAATTTTATTTTATGTAGAAAATGTTTAAATATGGCTAAACTTTCAAGAAAGAATTAAAATCAAACAAATATATTCACTTACGTTTTTTTGCGTTCCACGAAGAAAAGATTAAAGTTTATGTTTAATGAATTGTAAAACAGAGATGGAGCACCGTTCACGCGTTATGCAACATTCTCGTTTCAAAATGGCTTCATCACAAGAAGAGCTTTTCGAATTTAAATCTGCAACACATGTACAGAGTATAGGGTACCACCACCACACTAGAGTTTAAAAGTAAGAAACAGTTCCCCGGGCGATGGATGGTAAAAGAAAGTCCAATACCGTGGACACCTAGATCTTATTCTTATGGAGATACATGAAAAGTATTGTTTACCAATCTCTAATTCGTAACACTGACAAACTGAAAAGTCGAATTACAGCTGCAAATTCAGAAAGTAGATCCTACAAAGCTTCATAGAACGTGGCCATAAATCTGGAATAAACTCGATGTATTGCATGCAACTATAAGTGCGCACATCGAATTCATGCAGTAAAACATTTTTAAAACAGGTAATATAAAAAACAATTTTTATAAGTCAATTCCTGCATGGATCAGCAAGGAAAATTTTTATTTTAGCTACTTTTTATTAAAAAGTTACAATTAATATAAATATGTATATACATAGGACAGAATCACAACATTAAGTGGTAACTAACTTTTATTAATTATCATTAAAGTATCGTATTGTCATCCAAAACAATCGTGCATATAAAATTTCAGTTCAACTGAATGCTTTAAAACGTGATAAAAAAAACCCTTTCAAGTTTTGACACAAGTCGCCAAAAGGGTCGCTAAGTCACCAAAGTGGCTGTGTGTGTGTGTAGTATTTGTAATTCTTTAAATAATAAGTTTTAATCAATTAATTTTTATTAATTATAATTAAATTACTGTATTGTCATCCAAAATAATCATGTATACAAAATTTCAGCTCAATTGAGCGCTTTAAAATGTATTTTATTAACGATTGAAAATTCCACCAAGATAAACAAATATATAGAGAGTGTCAGCTAATAGTAGGAATTAAAAAAACTTTGGCATTTTCTTTATAGAACATAAAAACCATATCTTGGCTTCATTATTAATAATTAATATTTGAGAGTGTAGTCATACCTTTTCCGAACATCCGCTATATGGTCCGAAAATTATATTCCTAAGTTATATGCTCTTTATTTTAAAGGAATTTTAAATAATTATGTTATTTAATTAAAGACTCGAATGACATTTCCTGATAAATGCAGGGATTTTTTAACCTATGTTTTTAAAAGTAATTTCAAACCAGTTTTTTTTTCTTCAGTAAGTCTAGCAATAAAGAAAGTAGAATTTTACTGTATATCAAGAAAGCAGTTTTGTTAAATAAAAAAATAATAAGTGAAAAGGAAAATTAAATGCAAATTATACAAAAAAATGTAGTAAAAAATGTTTGTTATCGAATGAAAAACGTATTTTTTTTCAGTGAAACTAAATACAGAATTTATGAATGTCTTGCAGTATATTACAAAAAATGAAAGAAAAAAAAAGCCATAGTTAAAAAAAAATCACCCAAAATTTTTTCACACAATCATTAACTCACTATAATATTTCCAACAACGTTTTGAATATCTCATGGGGAAAAAGGGGAACAGTTTAAAAAAGTGTAACTAAAGTACACTCATTTTATTTTTATCTTTTCTTATTTTAATTAATAACTTCATTAAAATAAGCACCTTAAGGCGAATTAAAATTAAATCAGAGCTATTTGATTCTGTATTGCTAAACTTACAAGAATGAATTGAAACATTTATCACTAACTCTTTCTTGTTGCCAGAAATGCTAAAAAAAAAACTGTCTTATATTTGTTTTGTTAATCGTTATTTCAATCGCTCGTGTTTGGAAACCAAAAAGAAGAATGTATTGTTTTAACTGTACTCTGTTAACACAAGACGCCGCTCATTTTTTCTCCCTCTCAATCCACTTAATTTTAATTAATAATTTCTAAGTGGCAGAGAAATTTTTGTTTTATTTATCAGCTTTATCTCCTTAATTAATTGTAACATTTAAAGTAATTGTACATCGAATTTAACGTCCGGATGCGTAGTTTTCTACGAGATTTATTTCTATTTTGATCGTTCTTAATTGTCTTTAAATGTATGAAGTATTTACACGTTATACACCTCTATATCGAGTATAAATATTTTGTATTTAAATCGATTTCTCTAAATTAGAGATTTCGGGTGATTGAAAAGACTTTTTTATTTTCCTTTGTCAAGTTTTCTTAATAAAGTTAAAAACATTATCTTATATGCAATACCTAACTTATTTCTTGGTTTCTTGAAAGTAATGTTTTAAAGGCACAACAGTAAACTTTCTTGACAATATATAAGACATGCATATATATATATATACACTCTAAAATAAAAATAAAAAAAACGTCGCACTAAAAACGAGTCGTCTGATAGACACAAAAATTGGTGGGTAGAAAGATTATGTACAGAATAGAAAATGATTAAAATTTCAAAAAAATTTAATGGTTTATTTCAGAGTTACATGTGGCCACGGTAGCCGAGTGGTATAGGTATAAGTATCGGATCGTGGCGTGCCTTGTCACGAGTTCGAGCCCAGTACCACTAAATACCCGCCGTGCAGAGCAGCGATGCACGTTAAATCTGTCGAGAGCTGAAATGTTCTCCCGTTGGTGTGGTGCGGTAGTTAAGAGAGGGGGGTGCCAGCTCAGGTGTCATTCGCGTCACTTGACCATGGTTCAAAATTGCGTGGTCCGTCGCCAAAAGCCCTCGTGTAGATGAACAGTGCGACGTTAATATTCAATCAATCAATTCAGAGTTGCACAGTTACAAAGTAACGAGCTCAATAAAAGGTGTTGACCCACCTCTAGCCTGGATGCAAGCTGACACACGCCATACAATAGAGTGATGAAGCACCCTGGTGGTATCCTGCGGTATTTTTTGACAAATTTTCTCCAATTGTCGGGCCAGGTCATAAACATTCCCTGTTAGATGCAGTCACCATCCTATCATATCCTAGACATGCTCGATTGGAGAAAGATATGGTGATCTTGCTGCCCAAGGAAGTGTTTGACAAGCTGTAAGACAGTTCATAGCAACACGTAGCGTATGTGGTCTGGTATTATCTTGTTGAAAAATGAGGTCAGGGTGCTGCTAAAGGATCGGTAGCAAAACAGTTCTCAGAATGTCGACGTACCGCTGTAAGTGTGTTCTAACGACGACCAAAGGGGTCCGGCTGTCAAAAGAAATGGCGCCCCAGACAATAACTCCTGGTTGAGGGCCTATGTGGCGTGCAATAGTGAAAGCAGGATCGGCACGCTGCCCTGGACTTCACCAGACACGTCCTCGATGATCGTCAGGACACAGTTGGAAGCGCGATTCGTCCAACTAACACTAAAGTCCCCACTATAGTTGAAAGATTACACTATTTCTACGAATTTTAAAGAGACTATTAAAAATACTGACTCACTTCCACAAATTTTTATTGGCTAGTCGAAACATTTATTCACATCAACAAACTCTTTCTTAGTATGTTAAAATTTTCTTTAAAGAAATCTTAGAAATGGATTTTAATGACTAGTTAAATATCGAATTACCTCTAAGACTTGTCGTAGTGACTAATAAGAGTGTTTATTTACATATAAAAATAGATGTTAATGACAAAAAAGGAATAGAGACTTACATCAAAAGCACATTACGACTAGTTAAAAAATCAATTGACATCTAAAACATACTATGATAACCACCCTAAGTATTTATTTACGTTTGAAAAATTAAATTTAATGACTAATTAAAATATAAATTTTACATAAACACTTTCTAATGACTAGCTAAAATATTGATTTACATCTAAAACATATTTCGATGACTAGTTAAAATATCGATTTATATTTAAAGGATTTAATGGCTAATTAAGATACCGACCTCACATCTAAAACACATGTTAAAATATTAACACTAGAATGTCCTGGATTTCGATTACCCTTAAACGTGCGCGGGTGCCGTTTTTTTAAATATATAAAATAACTGTAATATTAAATTACTGGACTACTGTTAAGTAGGGTTTAGTTTTAAGACTTTTTAATATTATTTCATGTAATTTTCATATATTATGACCCTTTATTTCATAAATTACTTTATCTTCTAAAATGAAATAAAATAATAATATTCATAAATATTAGTATAATAAGCAAATTCGTAATTTTTGCAAGAATGCGAGTTTTTTCATTATTATTTATCGTTTCTATGCATATGTTTAGTACATACCTCATTTGCAATAAATACTGTGTGATATTCAATCTTTCCTCTATACATTTTCTGCACACTATTTTCATGCAAGAGACACACATTCTTTTTGTTGTATTTTCCATTACACTCTTTGATTTCACACTTTTTTTTGCGTCGTAGTGAATTTGTAATTCTTTTAAATTCAGAATAAACCGGATTTTTAAAATTTCTTCCACTTGCTTTGAAACACTTTGACACAACGGTTTTAGTTTAACTCTCATTTCCACTGTGAACCTAATAACACTGCATTCAAGGTGAAACAAATGTGGGATATTACTTCCGGAATTTTTTTTACTGATGTTATCTTCTTAGTGAACTATATTTTGCTGAAAGACAGGTATATATAATGATAAATTGCCTTGGTAAACAAGCACCAGCCGAAACAACACCAGCGGGTGTTCTAGGTATATTTAGTTGTAAAATCTCTCCTAATTAACCGAGAACAACAAAAAATTTCTGTGCAATCACTATGGAAAATGATTAAAAGTCATGAAACATTTTCAAATTCCCTACAAAAATGTGGTAAAGAGTACAAACTAAACAGACTCCGATGTCCAATCGACACCGACTGACGTTCTAGTGTTAATTTACATTTAAAGATTAAATGCCAATTTAAGTGCAAATTTGCATCTGTAAATAGATTATGATGACTAGCTGTAATATCGACTGAGAGTTAAACATCTGACTTTAAATGGCTAGTTAAAATATTGATCTACATTTATAAAATTTCATTAATTACCAACATCTACTCATGTCTACAAAATTGAGCCTTTCTCAGCCCAAATGAAGAACTTTGAAAATTCACCGAACAAGCAACATTGAGAGTGTGTTCTTCAACCCCTACTCTCCTCTGTCTCCTCCTAATAAATAATCGCCTCTTCTCCAAGGAATAATCAAGCTCTAAGTAGGGACTTAGGACGAAGAGGACTTAATGATTGAGTCTCAGAGATTTATTCTTCTCCCCCAATGTATAGACACTTGGTAATCTCGGTCCTTATTACCGCCATTTTACTGTGGTCATT
The DNA here is from genome assembly GCA_019973955.1 of Trichonephila inaurata madagascariensis. Lineage (NCBI taxonomy): Eukaryota > Metazoa > Arthropoda > Arachnida > Araneae > Nephilidae > Trichonephila > Trichonephila inaurata. Next base: position 126,921 of record BMAV01017476.1, on the reverse strand, counting down.
TCCCTGCAAGGGATATTTTTCAAGTTAGATAAACCTTTGGTAAATATTCTTATGAAAAATTTGGGATATTGTACAAAGTGTTCTCTGGCTTTATTAAGGGTTAAGAAAGGGCACATTTGTAATAATTCTGTTGTCAGCTGATTCGATATGGGTAAAGCATGGGGGTAATTTTTCATTTGGTGTAATAAGTATGTGGTGACTGATGAAAATATTTTTTGGATATTCGATTAGTTTAAATTGCAACATGCGGCTAATGTTGTTGCTTTAATAATGAAGGCATTTCGAGATTAAGTGTTACAAAAATTGTTTTTATTAAAAATTATTTCTGTAAAATATATTAAACGCTTGTTTTTAAATACGTCTTGAGTGATTGAAAAAAGATTTAAATAATAGTTTTAAGAATGCGTTTATTTATGTTAATTATACTGGGATGAACTTTATAGATATAAAATTTACTATAGTAAATATTGAATGTTGTTACTTTAGTTAAAATTCAGCACGTAAGATAAAATTTGCTTTTAGAGATTATTAAAAATTATACTGTGTAATTATATATTATTATATTGTTTTACATACGTGTTGTATTACTTTACTGTTGTTAATTTTCATAAAAAAATGTTGTGTATAAACAATTTAAACATTCATTCCTCATACTGAATGTGGGTTTTTGATGCTATACCTTTTTTTATGAATAAAAATAGTCTGAATTTAGAGTATAGTTATTTTTACGTTAATTGTATCGGTTAAAGAGTGTCTGCATATCTTAAATACTACAGTTTTAACATTTTTATACGTGTTTTAAGCTTAATAGTTTCCTTTTGTATTAGTGTTGCGATTTTACTCTCTCTCTCTCTCTCTGGGGCGTATACTGTCTCCCTCTACATATATATATATACTTAAGTGCCAAAAGCCGTAGGATGTTTCCTAATATCGTGTCAGACTTCCTTTTGTACAGTGAAGGGCAGCAACTCGTCATCACATTGATTAAGAAGACGTAGGAAATCCCCCTAAAGATACATTCATCAAACATGCTGCTTCTACAGACTTCCATAACTTTGAAAATACTGCGGGGGTAGGATTTTGTGTGTTGACTGACGTATTGATTATATTCATATATATTTGATGGGGTTCATGTCTAGAGATCTAGTTGGCCAAATTATTCATATCCAGAAATCCTCAAACCAGTTTCGAAATATTTGTCTCCGTAAGGTGATATTGGGTATTGTCATCTTCGAACATTCCTTACATGAAGTCCATAAATAGTGGCAAATGATCTCCAAGTATCTGTTACAAGTCAATGATTCATTCATTTTCTGCAAAAAATATTCGTCCATTCCATTTAAAAAAGGCTTACATTAGTAAGGAGTCACTAGGATCTTGCACGATACTTTATTGACAATTTGGGATTTCGTGGGATCTATGCCATATTTGGACCATCTCTTGCCGATTGAAATCTGAACAAGTAACGTTTTTCAGTCTTCTTGATCATCATGTATTAATCAGATTGGCAATAGACACTAGATGACATGTTATTTGTAAAGGCTCTAGAGTAATTCTGTTGCTGCTATATATCCCATCAACACCAAATTTCGTTGTTTTGCGTTCAAAGACGTCTATCGTACGAACTAGTTGCATCGTATCCCGATTGTTGCTGTTATTTGACGCATAGTATTGTTTGCCTAATAACACAAATTGCTTCAAGCATACGTCTTTGGCGTTGATCGTTAAACAGAGTGCATAATCCGTAATGGGAAATAATGCTGGAAATTATGTAATCTCGATACATTCATAATACTGTAGATCGAGGAATGTTGAATTCTCCAATAGTTTTTGAAATTGAATGTTCCCTGCGTTAAGCTCCTGTTAATCTTCCGAGTTCTAAGTCCGTTAATTCCCGCCTACAGCCAAAATCACATAAAAAAAACTTATCAGATGATACATTTGAGTGCAAAAAAAAATCCCTGACAATGCACTGACCATTTATACATTCCTTACATGCTATCTGAATGTTTGTGTATTGCTATCTCTCTCATGACTTTTACTCCTCCTCCACAGTACGTATGTATAAACTTGATGAGGAAGTTGAATCACATGTTTATTGATACTTGATATCTTAATTCAATGAAAACAAGTCTAATTTCGTCTCGGTATAAATAATTTACAAATTAGCTAATTATAACACAAGTAACGAGGAGTTTAACCTAACAATGCTATTTAAAATCATTAATTAAAGAGGCTATTCAAAATATGTTTACAATTTTAGTAAAATCGCCTTAAAGCCCATTCTACTACTGAGTAGAGAAATTTTAATCGAGAACACACTCCTTTCCGAAACATTTCACAGATGCTCAATTAGATTCAGATCAGAGGAGCGTGTTAACTACTTTATTCAATTAACTGTACTCCAGACTAATGTATTACGGGACAATAATAATTTAGGTAGAAATGTATGTAGCAAATTTGTATAAAGAATATTTCTTCTAATTTTGTACTTAAAAGGAATGTGATATCAACCATTTTCTAATTCCGAGTAATTTAATTAGAATTACATTTTTAAAAATGTTTAGATAACTCTTGTAGAGGACAAAAGATTCTTTCAAAATTATATGCAATTGCCGTTAAACTATTTCTATTAAGTACTAACTATTGTCTTAAGTAGTTATAAAAATGGAAAAAAAAACACTGTTGAATTTGTTCGAAAACCCATTCAAGTCTACCATTCCCTTTATGATATATTTAATTCATTTATTCTTTAAGCGAAAGAACATCTACACTCTCTCTCTGATGCATATACAGATTACTATTAATTCCTGAACGTACAGGAGCTTAGATCTATGGTTTATTTTATAAATTTGAATCTTTTACATTGCGTAATAAAAATGTTTACTTTTATGTAATGAAACTTTATTATGTAAAAGCAAAAGTTATTGGAAGATGTGATCCCGTCCGGGCCACCAATGAAGCGTTGTTTAGTTAATCGCTTAAAACTACAGTATAGATCATTGTTTCCCATACTTTTGACATATATTTATCCCTTCTGTAATTTCCGTAACGCTGAGAATCCCTCGCAAAAAAGGGATGCATTTAAATAAAAAACAAAATATATTGATTTTTTTTGTGACAAACACTAAATAATAAGGGAGGAGAAATAAAATTATTTAAAATAAAATATAAATAAAAGTTATATTATATATAACATTTAATTTGACTATTGAGAAGGGTGAAATTGTTTTTGATGAGATGGCAGATCGTCATAATTTGGTTTCCTGGTTGTTAATTTTAAACTGAAATGTGGTTCCACGTCCAATAGTCTGTTTCTTTTTCGACTTAAGCTAAGCATGGTGCAGTGCATATCACTCCCAAACTCCGGTACTACACGTATCCCCATCAAACTCTTCCCGTATCCCTGAGGGTACACGTACCACTCTTTGATAAACACTGATATACCTAAATAAAAAAGGTACTTATTTAGAAGGTAAAAAATACAACAACATTTATTGACACTTTTTTTATCCAACTTTATTTTCCACCGTTGCCACTCTGAAAAATAAGTTACACACCATAATTTGGATCGACGCGTTGCCAACTAACAAAATGATGTAATACTAATGTTAATATAATCAACCGCCACAGATTAATGCACATTTTAATCTTTTACACATGTGCAACATAGTTCCATGAATATTTTCTGATTATTAATGAATGCAATTAAATCCTCCAAACAATGAAAATATGTCCAGGTATCTGAATAATTATTCACCCCCTTTTATCCAACGAGAATCTTCAACGATTTAAACTTTTTCCAAATCGCCCTAAAATACCACGTTCTTCTCGCCTTTGTCTCAGAATTAATGTCATTCGAAGTAGAAAGTATGAAGCACGACAAATCGTCCATTTATCACACTTAACTATTCCTTAAAAACATCCCACTCCTGTATATTACCAGACAAGGCGAGAGTTTGTTCCATCAAGGACCATACATCAAGAGTTCCTGCGAGTAAAGCCTCCCTAATCCATCTCTTCGCGTTAATATCCAAAATTAAACTCCTCCCCAAAATGAAGCCACGCCACTCCACAATATAAAGTGCTGGGACAGTGACACCAACTGGTCTGAGTGATTACTTCAGGTTCCCGAACAAAATTGAGTCCTTGTAAAAGATTTGGTGGCTGGTCTTAAACTGACATTTCTTGGTGACCCCTTGCGCCTTGTGGTACTTTTTAACCCTCTCCCAAGGAAATAATCTCCCCTACTTTTCCTGAGTAATCATGTCTTTGGGAAAAGACTTAAGGGTTAAAGGAAAGATAGGATTAAGATGTAGCAATTGGAAATCCATGGATCGCTAGGAATGGTTCGGTTTATTTGTCTTTCTGTGGGTCTTGGGTGGAACTCTTTTCCTCCTTGCTTAAGATCTGATTTATTTTGGATCGGCTGTGTGAGTAACTGTTGCTTTATTTTTGGATGAGAATAAGTTAATGCTGAAGATTATATTAATTCTGAGGAATAAATGATTCTTTGTACCTTTACAAGCTTCTGCGTTGTTATCATCTTTAAAACTGTAGAATATTACTGAAAAGTTCATCTAATTGCATTTATATGGTTATGGAATGAAAGGATGACACTGAATAATTATTGGAGAAATATATTATTGAAAACAAAATATATAGTTAAAGTTAGATATATTATTTACTGTTACTGCTGCAATATTTTGTTGTTGTAATCATATACATTTAATTATTGTGTATATTAATCATATGCATTTATCATATGATATATGTATATCATATGTGTATTATATATTATATGTATTATACATGTATATCATATGTATATTAATCATATGCATATGTAAATATATATTAATCATATGCATATGTAAATATATATTAATCGTATAAATATACATTCCGAAAAATGCCCTGCTATGCAAATGCTGTTACGTAAAATAAAGAACTAGCACAATAGCACAAGAGGGAGGTGGAAGGCTCCAAAATTTTTTAAAACATGTTATTATATCTTTCTACATATATAAGAGAATTTTTTTCGTGATATTGTAATAAATTTATACTTGCATAAGGTATAGTTAGTAAAAATGGGTCGTAAAAATTTGAATTTAATTGAAGAGGAGAGCCAAGAACGATTTTTTTTTTTAAAAGAACAAATGAAGATAGTCTAACAGCGACAGAAATTTTTAAAGAAGAAATTAGTTGAAAATTTTCATTCTGAACAGTCAGAAAAACTTTGAACCAGACCGTAGATTAGAATTACATAATACATGTTAATAATTAAAGTTTTACAATTTGAGCAATGAGTAGGAACAGAGAGTTGTATAATTTATACTATGAGGGTTGGTCCATCGTTAGGCGGACAGGCCGTACACTCCTATCCTCACTAGCCCCTAGTTTTTATAATTAAGATAAATAACTTTTTTAAAATTTTCGTAAGAATTGATACATATTAAAATGTGAGTTAAAAAATGTTTTCTATTTCAATACTAAGCTCTATTAACCAGCACTAGTTATCTTTTGAGAGACATTTTTTTTTTTTATGTTTGTGTGTTCGCCAAAAGTAGCTTAGGGGTATAGATTAATTCATAAATTTAAAACATAATTATTATTTCTTTAAAAAAATATTGAATATTACTTATCCGAAATTTTTTAATCTGCGTTTTCAAAATAAAAGCAACGAAAAATTTAAAGTGTACTTATGTATTGATGCTTCATGAAAATTCTGTTGAGGAAATCTTATAGTACGTATGCGCCCGAAGGAAAAATGTCAAATGAGGTGTTTTTCGTACTTAAGGACTTTATCATTGAGCTGTTGTAAGGGGATTTTCCTAGTTTCTGAAATTAGTTAAATTTCGCTTTAATAGCTTTTATTTCATTATATGTTGTACAAAGGTTTTGCAAGATCCTCGAACTGAGAAAGAGTGATTCCGTGCTTTAGAAGTACCGTATTATAAAGGAGTTACAAGCACAGGAATGCAGAAGAAAGCGATATTTGCTGCTTTCCTGAGAGTATGAATGCTGTATTAAACTTTTCAGCGCAAAGCAATGTAGTTTTAGAAGACCTAATTTATCATTATTATCATTAATTATATTTTGACGTGGGATTTATATATATATAGTTATAATTATATTTTACATGATTGATGTATTCTTGATTACAATAATTTGGTATCCGTTACGAATATTAATGATATATATATCTTTACAACAATTACGTGTAATTATATGAAATTTACGTCGAGTGAGAAAAATGCGCAGTTCATTCTTTTGTAAATTTTCTTTTGTTTTAATAATTTAAAATAGTACTTTTGGAAGTTGCCCAAAAATTTCACTTTGAATTTCTAATATTACTTAGTATATGAAGCATAAAAATCATGCTGCTGTCCACTATATTTGAAACAATGCCAGCAAATTCTTCCTTTTTTGACATTTTGACAAAAAAATGCTCCTGTAATGTAATTTTAAAATTATTTAAGAGAATAAAAGTTTTTATTTGTAAATTGTGTTTCTAATTTTTTTTATTAATAATGCATTTAATTTTAATACTGACTGAGTATAAGAAATGGTTACGGATATATACAATCTCGTTGCTATCAACGTTACAGTGGAGTAGAAGTTTCGAGTACTGATGTTTTTCCATATGAGGGTGGTGTTGAAGTTAGGATAAGAGGGTGTTGATTCACAGGTATCGTTTTCATTACTTGACAATGGTTCAAAATTATTGCAATTGGTTCAAATACGCATTGTTAATAATAATCATGTTACTTCTAAATGCGATGTGAAAATATCAATGGAACAAATAAACAATGTGCAACAGCGAGGGAATTAAAAATGTAATTTATTCCAAAAATTTGGATTGTTTTCTTACATTATTTTAATAATTTTATAATTTTAAATAATTATGTTCTTTGTGTGTGTTGAATAAATTTGAATGAAGCTCTTTCTATTAAAATATTGCATTCTAAAAATGTACGATTTCCTTCAAAGAGGAAATTTAGAAATGTATTTAAAAGGAATTTATAAAAATCATTAAATGCGAATATATATATATATATATATATATGTATATTATATAAATTGTTATCACTTAAATTAATATTTACTCAAAAATTGAAACTTCTTTAGTTATAATATCTTTTTCATACATCCAAATACCCTATTTCGAAACGCGCATCATTAAATCTGTTTCTAAAGGATTAAAAACATTATTTTTATTGATTCCTCGTTAAAAAGATTAGACCTTGAATTTTTGATAGATTTATTGACGATTCTGAGGAAAATAATATTATAATAGCTTTAAAAAGCTGTTTCAACTCTTCCCTAAACATTGTTGTAATTTCTATTAGCTAATAATTCACTTCACTTAAACTTGTGATTGGATTTTTTTATATTGCGTTTTTCCCTTGTATATTTCATGTGAAAATCTGAATAATTTCCTCTCTTGTTTTTTTTGTTGTTGTTGTTGCTTAGCGGAGAACACGCTCAAAATAACTCTCCTGATGGTAAAATGAAATAAATGTTCATGTGAGCAGTATTAAAAAGACCTTGTTTTTTTTTTAATACTACGACTGAGAAATGAATCTCATACACACACACACACACACACATATATATATATATATATACGTAAAATACTTTTCTTTCTTTTTCACCCTTATTTTCCTTTTGCATAAGTGTAATTTCTAATATATCCTTTCTAAAATCTTATGTCTGTTTTATTTTACAATTAAGGTTCTTTTCAGTTTTGATGATTATTAATTATTCATCTCTCTCTTTAGCAGATAATTTTAACCATATATATATATATATATATATATATATATATATATATACAGGTTTTTCTTCCACGTGTTGTATTAGGCTTAACTTTTCAACTTGGTGTTTTTTTGTTTTTTTTTTCCTATTATGTCGAAAGTTTCTGCTGTACGGGGAAGGTAGGATCCGTGAAGCATTGCTAACCCTAATTCTCTGGCCTAATTCAGTGACAGCTTTAGAAATCATAATAGGTCTCCAGTTTAGTCCAAAGACTTTTTTGTATCTACATTTGTTGTGTCTGGTGAATTTCAATTTCTTCCTGCTTTAGCACTGTAGGTTCTAGTACTTTTTCACTGTTATTTTTATATTACTATATATATATTAATCGTTTGAAAAACTACCTGCCCTTTTAAATAGGTACCAATTAATTATTAAATCCAAATTATATGCAATGAATAATGTCATATACTAATTGAAAGTTTCCTTATTTTGCTTACAAAAATGTATATGTTTCCTTATTAAATAATAATTTTAAGACATAAAATATTTCTTTACCTTTACATAAATAACTGTAACTGTACTTCTACCTCCAGAAAGTATCCGAAGGAAAATCCATCTTGTTTGGGAAATTGAGATACTTTTCGAATCTATTTTTAACCACATTGACGCGGCAGAAGAAAAATATACTTGAAAAAATGTTTTGAGTGGAATCCTTAAAGATGGTTATTTAAGTATATATATCATTTGAATGACATTTCCCATAATGTTCATGCGAATTTTACTTGAAATATAGAAGACTTGAAGTCATTTATATTCACAGTTTGTGTACTTTTCCCACCGAATGATACTTTACTTCAGCCAAAAATAAAGATGTGTTAGAATGTTGAAATTCGTACATTTTATTTATGACTCAAAAATGTAAGTATTATTTATAGGTATGCCTATATATATATATATATATATATATGTTGGGTTAATGTATTTTCAAATCAGCATACATAGGGCCAAGCTTTAATGTAATAAATGCCGTTTAAAGAATGTTATTTTATTACTTTGGATTGTGAGTAGTAAATAAATACTTATATTTTTAGTTATAGGGCACATTTTATTCTTTGAAATACAAAGATCTGAAATAATTTACGATTTCGTTTTTCGTAACGCATCATTTATATTATTTTAATTTATTTTGCAGATTACGTTAATATATGTTTTGATTTAACTGAGAAATATTGCACAAAATACATGCCATATACTTTTATTACATTACGTTGTGCATACATACGTTACATACATGTCACATACGTTGAAATGCCACATACGTACAAAGATATATATATTCAGAACATTTTCAATGATGAGTTGAAAATTAATTAATTAATAATTTTCTTTAAAAGAATAATTGAATGAAATCAATCTAGAGAAGTGGATTTTGCTGAAATCATTTCCAATATTATAATTAACTTTATACACATAATGATTGCTAATTTTATCGAATTTATTTACATCACATGATAAATGTGATCAACTCCTTCAATAATTACTTAACTTGTAAATAGCTTGTAATAGCGAAATATTATTCATATACACACAAATATTTATTATTTTTGTATGTGCGTGAAAGATTGAGATAAATGTACCAGATGCTATTTTTTGTTTGATTTAAATAGAATATTTTTTCAAACATGAAATGTTTGTTTTATTGTTGTACATTTAATGCATTGTATGTAAATCAACATAAAAAAAGAAGATATATATTTTTTTTAAGTTTTTTTTATTTCTTTTTTATTTTCTAAAATTATTTAATTTTGAGTACTAATTACTTTTAAATAAGAAATGATCTTACAATGATGCCCTCCCGTTGGTGTGGTGTGGTTGTTAAGAGAAGGGGTATGCCAGCTCAAGTATCGTCCTTCGTCACTTGACATTGGTTCACAATTGCGTGGTTTGTCCTTCGTAAATAGCCCTAGTGCTGCTTTATAGTGCCAATTTAATCAACACTCTCTATCACTCAAATTTGTTTAGTCCAGTTTCAAAATGAAATCATTCGATTTTCGTGTCAAGAGCTCAGACGAAACTTTGCTTGATTTTTCTTTACTTGATTTTATTTTACTTTTTTCCCGGTGCATTTTAAATATTTATGAAAGTACAACCAATGATACATGTTGAACATAACGGAAATGTATTAACAATTCAATAATGAAGTTTTCATAAAGTTTATCAAAAACAGAAATAATTACCGATGTATTCATATCACATTAATAATAAATATTTTGATATATCAAAAGTCTCCTTTTCATATAATCCCCCTTTTTCCAAAGATTCTTGTGTTTGTTGTTATAATTTTGTAGTTATGCATATTTTCTTACGTCCCATTCCCCAAAATTATTGCATTATCAAATAGAAACATTATTACTTTTGTATAATCTTATTCTTACGCAAAAATATACTTCATGGTACATTAGTATTAATGGACATGTTTCACAATTATTTTGAATCTTAAGTAAATTTGTTATTTAATAATAAAATTTATAACTATATGCTTATATTAATTAAGAGATGTTTCCTTATTTATTCGCAGAGAAGAAAGTTTTTAATAACAATGAAATATAATCATCTTTTCCTGAGGGTTTGGCATATTTTACAGGTTAATTACTAAACGAATATTAATTGAGTATTTTGTTAATATCTGGATGTACAAAACTAGTTTCTTAGTTCTATAAAACTTCCAAACTTAAAATAAAACTGAAGCATTATATTAATATTTATACGTCATTAAAAATTTAAATAAAATGGCTGCAGTTGACAGGAGCAAAGTTTATTTTTTCGGTTAACAAAATATATGCATATATCTCTAAAAAAACTAATTTTTTTTTAATTCTGGCATTTCACACAATTGGAATTTTTTGCGTTGTTTACCGAAACTTTGACCAGAAACTCATAAAAGGATGGAAAGAAGATCTAATTTAAATTTTTCTTTTTGAAAACTTCAAAATTATGCGATATTAAACTCGACAGTGGAAAAAAAATTACAAGAAAAAATTGTTCCGTTGCTTAAGCTTTAATTTTCTCCTTGGGATTTAAAAACTCGGAGTGGGAAAAAAAACCCCTTTTAATTAAGATAATGAAAAAAAAAGTTCAATTTTGTACCTTGAAGAAGAAATTTAACTCTGGTATAGAAGTATATTCTATGCCTCTAGATAAAATTAAAATTGTATTTTCTTAATTAAACAAAATCTGGCTTTAACTATTTTAACGTTTATGGAACATTTTAAGTAAATTAAATAAATCTAAAAAGTATTCTAAAATTACATATAGCTATTAGTACATTAAAAAAATATTTTACCTCAAAATAATCGTATCGTATGCTTTTATATATGTTCACTTTTTATATATTTATGATCGAGGAATAATATTTATTTTATATTAGGTTGCGAAAACACAAATATACAACATTTTTTGGATATTATGTTGTGAAATCATTCTATTAATAACTTTAAACGCAGACGATGTTGCAATTTATTTGATAAAAATAACACAAACATCAATTTTCAAAAATGATTGTTATTGCGTTATGTTGTTGAAAGGTAATTTGTAACTTAATATAGTAGAACTTTATAGTCAGTGTTATATTTTTTTAAAGTAAAATAATTTATATATTCATAAAATTCGAAAGAGTGTTTTTTTTCTTCACGAGGCAGATGTCTACCTCTTAAAGCGATTTTTTTTTTATTTCACATTAACAATAAAATAAATTTAACTTTAAGATTGGCAACTTATTATCAAACACTATAGAGAAAACTTTAGGTAAAAAATGAATATTTATTATGTTGGGATCAATGTGTTTAAATTCTCAGATTACTTTTTTAAATTTAAATGTAAATAACTATGCTTATTACTTACTGATAGAACTATGTGTGTAATAACAGTGCTTATGTTCATTACCACGAGTTAAAATATACGAATATGCACAAGAATAATATGTTTTAATAAAATAATATTTAATTAAAAATCCATTCTTTTTGTCAAAAATGGATTTTAATTCGTAACAAACATATACATTCTATTTAAATAATACCTTAGAAAATTTTCAGCAGATGTTTCTGTATTTCGGTAGTTTAAAATAGCAAAAAAAATGTAATATAATATTTTGATTAAAGTCAATCCAAAAAGAATAAAATAACTAATACCAATGGAAAAAATTTTTTATATATCAAATAGTGGTTAAAACTATCAAAGTAAGAAGTGTTAGAAGGTTATTTTATGAATCCTTTATTTTACACTTAAATTTCAAATTTATGTATATGCTCGTCTTAGGTCTTAGTAATGGCGATCAAACTAAAATGTCTTATTGATCCACCGGTAGATCGCAATCTACTTAACGCAGATTCTTGATGTAGAGCGGTGGTCATCAAACATTTTTAACTCACAGAACCCCAAAAACTAGAAGGTGTTTTTGAGGAACCTGTAAAACTAGAAAGTATTTTTGTGGAACCCTATTCCCCACACACTTGAAAGGATATTTCTTAAAATTTAAAATAATATTTAAAGTAGATCAACAATAGATAAACATAATTTACTCAATAATATTAATCTTTGTTCCAAGTGTCACCTACCCATGCAAAATGCTTGCATTTTTCACACAAACTCTGGAAGTCTAGGTCTATTAAGAATAACTGTAATGGCATTACATGTTCTGAGTTACATTTGTTTCTATATTTTTGTATTTGAAGCCACTCACGTTGAAAAATATTTTTCCCTTATACACATTGTTCTGAATGGCATGAAAACACTTACAGCTGTGTGAGAAATACTGTGTATTTTACATGAGAGAGATAATCTGCAACATAAAATTTTGGATCTGTTCTTGCTTAAATTTAGATTTTTAACATCGAATGTGTTGATTTGCTGTAGGTATTTTTCCCCAAATATAAAAAGGTACATTTTCCATTAGAAAACTATTCAGTTTTGCAAGGCATTGCACTAACGAGTAAAAAATTATCTCGTGGAACTTAGGATAGTAAACAATAAAATATTCTTTTTTTATATACATATTATAATAAAAATTTAATAAGTATTGCAAAATAAAGTTATGTATGAATAAAATTTTTAATTTCTTAATGACAGGGATGAGCTTTAAATTCTTCTGGGTATACAAACGTTTTAGTGAACGTTAATTCATTTTGAACACACATTTATAAGTTTCTTCTCAATTTTTTAATTGAGACTCAAGGTACACCTGAGTTCCATGGAACACAGTTTGTAGACCACTGGTGTAGAGTAACTGACACACGTAAAATTATCAGAGTCACAAAGGCATCATGTGAAAGTATAGATAGTGAGACGCCATCTCAAGTGTTGTCCTCGTCACTTGACTGAGATTACAAGGTTCTTTCCCAGTAGACCTAGTGTAAATTCAAAGAGGGACAGGGATAAGTAATAAATCATAATAAATTTTCATTTTGCTAAAAAAAAAAAATTATGAACTAGCTAATTTAGTGCCTGCTGGAGAAAGTTTAAGTAGACTTTTGATGAATTATTTAAAATGAAAAATATAGTTTTCTCACACACAAGCAAAAAGAAAAAAAAAACCCGATATAAACTAATTTTGAAAAATTACATTTTCAAAATAATTAACGCGTAAACACTCTTACAGCGGGAAGATCATTGTTTTAATGGGGAATTTCTTTCTAAAAATTCAGTTTAGGTGCCCTTGAGTTTTTCTTCTAATTTAAATTAATCACCTGTTTTAATTAAGTTTATGCCATACTCTCTACAAACAAATGTCCTTTTCAAAATGCTCATTTTCTTTTTCGAAATAACAATTACTTTTCAGTACCTTTGGATATTTTACATAGAACACTTCATTTTCATTCATCACTTAACGTGAGCAATTTCACAAATTTTGTGTACTTAATTCTAAGGTACTGAATTTTAAAAAGAAAATGATGTTGATTAAGTAAAGTTTTTAAAAATGTAATACGCAAGTATAGTTAAAAATTATCTAGTATGCAATGATTCATATATATGTATGTGAATAATTTAATACTAAAATATTCTTAATATTGTGCTCCTGCAATTTTAGTATTTAACTTAATATATTCTTATTTTATTATTATTTAAAAATAATTTTATACTTAGTGCTGTGCTATAATTCGGCCTGTGTTTTTACAGGTTTTGAATCATTATTTAGATCTTAAATCTGACAATAACTTTCTTATTGTTAATTGTTTCGTCGTGATCTGAGCATTTTTGAATGCATGTTTAGATAAGTTACCGTTTCCTATAATGAATTTAGAACTTGTATCCATTATTTTTTTAATATGATTTCTCTCAGTATTATAAACATAAAGAGAAGGATATTGTATAGCCATAAAAAACTGGTTTAACCAAGCTTTTATATAAATTTAATAGCTGTACACTGTCAGTATTGTACACAATATTACAGTTTCTAAGTTACCAATATCTGTAACATTATTTTATCTTTAATGCTTTATGCATATAAGTCTCTCTAGTAGGAGTTATTATAAAAACTTTCTCTCTATATATACAATATAATATAAAGGAACAATTACTTAGTGTTAGTATAAATCCTCTTATTGAACTTTGGTGGATATCGTATTTGAAATTTCTACTTCATTAATATTTATAATGCATTTATAATATAATACGTTTACATTAAGAACTAATTTTTTATAGAATTTTCCAGAAATTTGTATTGCCTAATTCTTGATTCTCTTTGTTTTACTTTATGTTTAAGTAGCATTATAGATCTGAAATACGATGATCTATAATAATTATATCTTAATATTACTTTTTTATTCACATTTCGTAATACATATAATTTTTTATGTGGGAACGAAATTGATAATCGTGTGCACTCAAGATAAGTAATAGTAAGATAATCAATTTGATTGATCGCAGAAAAAAATTGAATAATTAAATCCGAATTATAAAAATTTAGAGTTTGCTTAATGCATTATACTATTTTAAAAATTGCATAGTTTTAATAACGATCTGTCTAGAATCATTTAAATACATTTACATAATTTATTTTGAATAATTTTGATTAGTATTAAATGATGATATGAATGAGAGTGTTTAAAGGTATGATATAATATGACTTATCATAAGTAATCATAAATCAAGCTTTTCTTATCAACGAAATCATATAAATATTTATTTAGTAGCAATTATCAATAAATCCGCCGTCAAATCACAATATTACTTATTTTGATGAAACAACCCTACGATAATATCATGTAGTTTAATTTATTTTTAGAAATCACGCAGTCGAAAATACATTTCAACTCATTACTAATTCAGATTTAAACTCGAAGGATCGTTTCAGAGAAGCAAAGTAAATAATCAAAGCTACATAAAAATGCAGTCCGCATTTCAGCTTAATAACAACAAACAAAAAAGAAATCTCACTTTTACTCACCTTCAAAAACAAAGCTTCTCAACTAAGGGAAAAGTTTTGGCTCATTTCTTTTTGAGTTTGGTTTCTGCATTGAAACCCTCAAGCAACTTTAACAGCAGAAGACCTATAAATTTTGTAACAACCTTTGTTCCAAATATATAGTCTCCTTCTTCCTTTCGTTTTTTACCCTGCCAGGCAATTGTCGGGTGATATTTTAAGAAAACATTGCAAGCTCGCATTTTCGAAAAGGCATTCTCTTTAATATTTTTCCTTTGTTTTACCGAGCAGACTATTGTTCATATTTGGCTGCTTCTTGTTTGTTGTTGTTGAAAGATGTGTCACAAAGAAAAACGGAGTCGTAGGAATTTTTTAGGGCTGCAAACATAAATAAAGATATGAGATTTTCTCAGGGGAGGCGGTACATGCTCTAGTAAGGATGGTACTAGGCATTTTCCTCTCCTGCGGAAGTTTTCGAGGAATTGGATAAATTTATGATGGGATGTTTCATGGAGAACAGTTTTTAGCTGAATTTTGCTTTTATTTATCTCTTTTTGTGTATCTGGTAGAAGCGGTAATTTGAGTTTGAGTCTATTTTTAAATACGTATAAAACTTTGAAACGTGATATCTGAGAATCCACGTATCGGTATCTTGCAAAATGTAAGAATTCTGCTCGTATATTAATTGCCTCCTGTATAAAACGGAAGGAATTTATTCCTCAAGAAAATAACGGTTTTCTTTGTGTACTTTAAAACTTTAAATAAATTATTTTAGCCATTTTTTTTTTTTTTTATTCTTTGCAGTTAACAAAAATTTATTATTTATCAAAGAGTTTTCGAATCAAAGTTTGGAATTTATGGAACTTTTTTTTCCTGGAATTTTTTAGAAGGTATGAGGATTGAATTTTTAACAAATTTATATTCTAGAAACGAATAGTATATCGAGTATTTCGATACACTATTTTTAAAAATATTTCGAAATATTATTTTAAATCAAACTTTATTTTATGCTTTATACCATTATGGTATTTTGCAAATTAAAACATTGTTGAAACTGGTAACTCTAATATATGCTTACAAAAATAATCAAAAATCGTTTAACTTTAATTTGAAATCAAACAAATTTGTAAAAGAAAATTTTTTCAATAGAATTATATAAAATATAGTACTTTTATTACTCGTTTGTATATGGCATTTCATTAAACTCGTTCTTCTACTAAAAGCAGAATTTCTGAAACAAGCTCTAAAGACATTTTCAAACGGAAAAAAGTTTTGAATTTCTATTAAAATTCGTATCTTTGTAATGCATGTATAAAATTACGCGACCTCGTTTCTTTAAAAAAATCTATAATTACTCAGTTTTTTGAATTGGCACGTTCACTTTAAACCCATTGCACACTAAACGTAAGGGAAAAAAATATTAAACCCAATTTGTTTGCATATAATTTAACTAATTAGAAAAATGAAGTATAATAAATTATGCTGCTCTATATAGGTCCACGATGTCTAAATGTAATACTTATTGTTGCAGAATGGATGGTAAATATCTTAGCCAAAAGGGATAGCATCATAAATAACAAGCTTGGTTCAAGTATTAAGTACTTTCAAAGTACCCTGTGTTTGTCAAAACCCATACACGTCAATCCCTTGAGCAAATTTTTCAGACGGGGGCAGTTATGCAACTTTCTCTTTCTCCTTTAACTTCTAAATCACAAAAATCTTCATTGCACAGTCGGTGAACAACACATTATTTTGATACCTTTATCCAATGACACATGCTTGAGCCATTATTGACCAGGGAAGAGTTTTGTCCAAAAGAGAAATTTGTTTTCGAAAATAACCGTCTGTTAAAGGTTGATGTTGAGCTATTTTCAGTTTGAAAAAGTATTTTGACTTTAGAATCCATTATATAATATTTATGCAAAATTAGCATCATAAGAATACATAACATCAAAATTAAAAATATATGTATATTTAAAAATTTTTTAAATGTTTCTTAATTAAATAAAGTAAAAATTTTCTTAAGTGTTTTTTTAAATATGTTTATGAGTGGGCTAGGTACATTTACGCAGCACGTCCCTTAAAGTTTTTATTGGAGCAAAATTTTTAATTTTGTTCAGAGTTATCCGTGAATGTGAATTTACCACAGTTAAAATAATTTTTTTAGCTACTACTTTGTATTCATCTTTGATAGACTGTGAACAGGGAAATGAAAACAGGATGGCCAGTACGTCTTTTTTTCAATTGTCAATGCAAGAGTTAAAACACAGGCGTAGTAATGGTTGTTCGAGAAAGGAAGTGTCATAAATCATTTCTCTGATCCACCATTAATTTCATACATATACATTCATTCTTAATGTTGTTGAGTTTTACGGCTTAAATATTCATGTGTAATCTCGATCATTTCCATTCTTGATAAATGGCAAGTGATAAAGCTATGTAAAATATGAAAGAGTGAATCAAGTTACGACTTATACCTTTTTGAAAAAATAACTTCTATTGTTGATAGTTTTAAAAGTATTTTTAAATTATATTGGTATCACGCATAATTTTTAATTATTACACGAATTTAAGCTGTTTAATTGTCTGTACATTAAACATGATTGGACATTGAAAGATAAATTAATTTGCCAGTTATATATAAATAAGTAACATAAAAAAAATTAAGGCAATTCCTACTTAGATCAACAAAGGAAGATATTATTTTAGCTACTTTTTATTAAATAGTTACAATTAATATAAATATCAATATTAATATTGTATTGTCATCCAAAACAATGGTGTATATAAAATTTCAGTTCAACTGAATGCTTTAAAACGTGAGAAAAAAACCTTTTCAAGTTTTGACGCAAGTCGCCAAAAATGATGCCAACGTGGCTGTATTTGTAATTCTTTGAATAATTAGTTTTAATCAATAAATTTTTATTAATTATAATTAAAATACTGTATTGTCATCCAAAGTAATCATGTATATAAAATTTCAGCTCAAATGAGCGCTTTAAAGCGTATTTTATTAACGATTGTAAATTCCACTGAGATAAATATATAGAGAGTATGACCTAATAGTTAGGAATTGAAAAACAAAAGGGGAATTTTCGTATTTCTCGCCCCCAATCCCCGTTTTGTGTCGATTTCCACAAAGCCCGTTCCTAACGGATTTCTACTCAACAAAAGAAACATTCTAGCTAAATTTGAGCTCTGTAGGTCGAATAGTACAAAAAGTATATTTTTGTCTATCACGCCCCCTCAAACTCCCTTGGTAGTGGATTTTTGCAAGACTTTTTTTCTAGTGTATCTACTCAACAACAACAAAAAAAAAAACGATGCCTGCCGAATTTAAACTCTGTATGTATAGTAGAGGGAAAAAAGGGAATTTTTGGTCTGAAACGCCTTGGGTTTCGATTTTCGCGTAATCCTTTCTTAGTAGATCTCTACTCAGCAAAAGAAACACTCCAACTAAATTTTAATGTAAGTCTAATAGAACTAAAAGAAGGATTTTACACTTTAGTACTCGTTCTTTACTCAACAAAAGAAATATGCTGGTAAAATTTCAAGTCGTTAGGTTTAATAGTTTCGGATATTTCGGCTGAGTGAGTTACTTTTCACCTATATATGTATAGATTAGCTTTTTAACTTGTGCAAAAAATTGTATTTATGGTTTATAATTCTCTGCCTGTACAAAGTCGTTCAGAAATCACTGAATTATTTTAAATTGTTTTTTTTTATATAGGCTTTAAGATCTCACAGTTAAACTATGCTTATTCGTCAATTATTCATCATAGCAATTAATACTTCTAATTAATGAAGGATAGTAAAATGCTTGTTGCATATTATTTGAGTATGCGAACTTCATACACATTCCTATCTTAAATAGAAGATTTCTATTCACATTTATTCTTACTCTTAAAAGTATATTTGAAGAACAACATAGCAGTGTTTAACTCTATTCGAGAAAATCTTCCATTCCCTTTACAATAAACTCATTGATAGGAGTTCGAATAAATCCGTGCTCCTGCATTCCTAAAACATTTTTTTAAATTCAATGATATGGAAAATATGTGCTTAAACAGAAATCCGATGACAGGAGTTTCTGAATGGATATGCAATTAAATCTCAACTGTTCACTCGAGTTTGTGGATCTTTGAGCTTAAAATTGAATGAAATCCCTAAGACAAACGAAAGATGTGTTAAATGAAGACCTTTAAAAGACGCTTTGAGAAATTTAATTGGATTTAGGGATTTCCCTGAATTCTATCTGGAAATCATTTAAAGTTTTGAATTGAAATCGGTCTGCATTCGAGCTAAAATGATAACGATCCAACCAGGCGGAAGAATAGGTGGATAGAATGCGACACTTCTGTCTATTACTACGGAAATCATACTCGGTATTTAATTGCTCTTTGGGCGGATTAGAGCTTTACTTTGGCTCTATCAACTTCGAATATGTGGAAGCATTTAATTATCCACCATATTGTTAATTGTGTTGGTTGTATTGAATTACTGGCGAAGAATAATTGTTTGTTAAAGATGCAGGTCTCAGTCGTCTCGCCTTGTCGCGGAAGGAGTATGAAGTTTAAGAACAGATTTATTGTTGTTAGACTGCAAATTAACCATTATAGGGTTTTCTGGGAGTGTTGGAAGGAATTGAATTTGTTCTAAATTACCGTGATTTAATTTGTCAGTTATTATTCAGTTAATTGCGTTTCAGGAAACATGCTATGCTGCTAAATTAAGCATTAATTTAGAGATATCGGTATTGGTTCGATACAATATGGTTTAATTGGTTATTATGTATCTTTTATGAATCACTATATATTAATATATTTTATTGTATCGTGGTTTTAATATTTGTGAAGAAATTAAAGAAACTTTTAAATGGTACAATTGAGTTAGTTAAGTGTGATTTTATACATCGTATATTTCCGAATATAATTCTATCCATCAATGAGCTAAAAATGGGTTTTTTCTTTGAAAATTCACTCAAAATTCGTAACTTGTATCAAAGTGGAATTGGGAAGAAATATGTTGCCAACCGAGTAAAATGGATGGGAAAATCTCTTACAAAATTTCTGTAAAGATACCTGTGGTGACCGTTTTATTTCTGGTAATCCTGTCTCTGGAGTTAACACATGTTTTTTTTACAATTATCCTCTTGAATCATATCTGTTCTTGTCTCACTTTCTATGCAATTTTTGTTTGCGGGAAAAATGAGCGGTAAAATAAATTTGAATGCGGCAAGTGGTCGTCGACCTATGTTTCATGCACTGGAGAGCAAACTCGCCACATGATTAGCATATGCATTCAGATATCCAATGAGTGACTTTAAACTTGAGAATATTTCGGTAAATAGGATTCTGACTCTATTTTTGGATTATTTATGGAACTCCCTCCCCCCGCTTTTGAATAAAGGGGGATGGAAGTGTTTTTTGAATTAGATTATCGGAATGTTTAAAATTTAAAACACTCCAAAAGTTAAAAAGTACAATTGCTTGATCAAGTCTTAATGATTTTGTAGGAAAACATAAACTTTTTTTTTGTCTTAATTGTGTTTTTACCCCTGAAATTAGGAAATCCGTTCATAAGCCGATCCCCATACTTCAACTTTAAAAAAGTTTCAAAAATTCTCCACTTATTCATGGAATTAAACGGTGTATATCTCTTAACATATTTGTTATGTGAACAGAAGTTGGTTAGCTTAGTTAATTCAAAATATAATTGAAAAAAATATTATTTTTTTTTGTTGTATAATGTAAATACTTATGCGAGATATTTTTCTTATTTCCTTTATTATTTAATATTTATAAACGTTTTCATCGAAGCCTTTTTGTTGAATAGCAGCGGTTGAAAAAGTTTGATGTGTAAAATATTGCTTGAAAAAAAAATAATAAAACAGTATTCTATTTAGTTTATTTGATTATATTTAAGTTTTATGCTTTCTCATTTAAATTTTTTTTTTTTTGTTTTGGTTCATATTGCATGAACTGTTTTATTTCGTTTGGCTATAACCAGCGATAAAAAACAACGTATAATAACTTGTAAAATAATATCTCTCTAGCTACCTCATTTATATAAACACATTAAAACTTACTCATTCAGCAGAAGTAAGTATCAAACAACACAAAAAGTCAATTGAAAAACATTAAATGTTCTTTTCCAAACAGAAAACTACTCTACGTGCACATTAAACAGCGCCCTCTAGCTACACCAGGACACCTGTCACACATCGTTTCGTTGTACTTAATCAATAAACATATGCAAACAAACACTTAAAGATGAAGCAGAAAGCGGTAAAAAAAAAGAAGGGGGGATAAAAAAAGAGAATTTAGTAAGGGAAAGGAGCAAAATGGGGAAAAGGGGGGAGGGTGAATAAAAGGAAAAAGGGAATAGTAACCGGCTAAACCAGAGTGAGGTACGCTTCTTATAATGGATTTTTAGGAAAGACAAATGCAATTTATTTGTTCCCCCTTTTTGTGCTCTTTCGCACAGTGAAATAACGGAATAAGAAAATGATCGTATTTCTTTTCCATTCCGGTCAGAAGAAAATAAAGAGAAATCGGAGATGAAGATTGAGTTAATTTTGAATATTAATTTATTTTTATTGATTCGAAGGTGCCTTAAAAGTTGCGCGGCAGATGTGAAGGTTCTGTTTTCTTATGACGATACTCTTTTCATATTTTTATTTACTTTAGAATCATATTATAAGAGGTTTTATTTGTATGTGTGTGTTTTTATTAGGCTTATTTTTTAAATATTGTTTGTATTGTTATTTCCTTTTCTTTTCTTTTTTTTAATCCACTACAATGAATTTATACTATATCGGATATTTATGTATATGTTTTGTTACTTATGGTTAATAATAAGTCAGTTTAATGTATTTGGGGGGAGTGTTGTAGTTTATTTCACATCATGGATTTTAGGATAAAAGGAAAATATACAAAAAATATCTAGCTACATTCGAAATTGTGATGTAGAAAAATGGTAAAAATAACTATATATATATATTTTTTTTTTATATTTAGTGTCACTTGAATTCGAATATACGTATAAAATTGTCTTAAGAATATTATTGCAATAAAAATTAATTAAATGCAATTTTTAATTTAAAATATTACATATTTTCAAAACGTTCTCCTTTTATGGAAAATGCTTCTATAACAGTAATGCTTTACCTATATATGTAGCTAAAACTTATCCACAGAGCCTGAATTTGCATATTTCAAAATTTAACATTACTTCCAAAGTTACTATCAATTAAAAAATTAGCCGGCGTTTTTCTCTCTTTAAAATATCCCTACTCTCTGGTATATTAAAATATGTATACATCTATTTTTAAATTATATATTTCAAAACTCTACTTTCAGGATCTGTAATGAAGTCTTATATATATTCCTATATATATATATGCAAATTATCATAACTAAAGCACTTCCCAATAAAAAGGGAATGCTTTGAAAATTTTTCATTTTTGCAAAAAAATTGCGTTATTTTTTTATTGTAATAATACTATTAAACATTTTTATACATGCATATTCTAATAAAAGTGACACTTAATATAAAAAAAAAATATTCATTACAAATTCACAGTTACGTTCGTACTTGGATACTTTAATGTGCAAAGAGTGTTAAGGTTTAATTTCGAACGTTTCATTTTAAAATTAAAGGGATATATATAAATAAATTTAATTCTTCTAAATATTACTTAAAATTCATTCAAAATTTTCCGAAATTTTAAAGTATATATGTTTCCTAAATTCTTTGTAAAATTATAGGATAAAAGTTGACAAAATTATTTTTATAAAAGAAAATAATACAAAATAATGTCTGTAAAATTATGTGTATAAATATCTGTAAAAATATTCGAAGTATACATTATGCTCGTATATCTTTACGCTTACTACTTGCTTGAAGAGAAACAATAGTTGATACATGAGTCTATGGTTTCCTTAGCAACCTGGGAGTTCATAATAATACACCGACATTAAAGCGCATGTGCACAAAGATACAAGTATTTATTATATGGCATTGTATTACATACATTTATCGTATTACATTATGTTTTGTGTATTTATTATGTTACACATTATATATATTTGTTATATCACTTTGTATGTATTACATACATGTATTGTATCACATTGCATTATATGCCCTGTAGGGTTTAATGATAATTATTTTTGCCTTCTGGTATATGATAAAAAGGCTTGGAGATATTAGGTGGTACTGCATTAATATTTGTGTATAATCCACCTGAAATATAACAATTGTCATTATCTAAGCTTGGTTTAATAA
Organism: Trichonephila inaurata madagascariensis; assembly: GCA_019973955.1. Lineage (NCBI taxonomy): Eukaryota > Metazoa > Arthropoda > Arachnida > Araneae > Nephilidae > Trichonephila > Trichonephila inaurata. The sequence continues at coordinate 103,454 of BMAV01017476.1, read as the reverse complement.
GCAATGAACGATGAAAATTTGAGATTATTGTTTGAAATTAGTTTTATGGCCTACTAGAGGTTAATACTTTAAAGTAATTTGAAATTAGAGGTTTTTATTAAATAGTAAAATGTTTGTGTGAAATGAAAGATTTTTCTTTCATTTTTTTTTTATATTCAATCAATTTCTTACAGAAATTTTTAAAAATTTTATCTCTGAATTGCTTAGAAATATTTAGTTGGAAAAATAATGCATTTATCTAATTAAAAATTTTAGATTGGATTCCAAAATTTAATATTGTTTACCAAAGTATAATATAATATATATATATATATATATATATATATATATATATATATATAAATTACTATTTTAAAAAATGCCCACAATATTTTTTAACCTTTTAACTGTCATGCCCGAGTACTACTCGGGGTATATTTTTTTTTGAGTACATCGTATTGTTTTACCCGAATATATATCGGGAGACGTTAATTTCGGCTTCATCTCTTTGTCAAACTCGACTAATTCTCGGGAAAAGTTAATGTGCGCTCAATTCAATAGATGACAGCACTTTACTGAAGACTTCAAAGGCTAGAGGTTAGAAGTTCTTTGGTTCAAAAAAATTTGACAATCTGTGTACCCAAATCATCAAAATAATTTGACAGTTAAAGGGTTAATTCTCTTACAAAAATATATATGGTGTAATTATAATCCAGGTAACGTATTTATCGGGTGGTTAGCTTCATTGCATAAACGGGAAAAAAACAGAAAGATAAAAATTTAACATGACCAAAAATCAATATAATAACTAAAATAAATATTTTTTCCCCTTGAATATTGCTTAAAAGATAAGCTTAAACATGCTTTTTTAGAAATTTTCGAACATTGTTATGCAAATATTTATTCAAAAAAATAGTATTCTATAAATTAAATTTATATGCACATAATTATAAAGCTTTTGTTATTTCATTGAGGCTCAATAGCTATTATTTTGTTTTCAATTAATGTAAATAGCGCCATTATATATTTCCCCCCCCCTTTTTTTTATCCAAATAAATATTTAATTAGGTACTATTTTAGTAGAGATTTCAGTTTTTACTTTTTTTAAGATATATTTTCATCATAAATTATTACATTATAAAGACATGAGTTAAAAAGATCGTTTGGGGGAGGGGGAGATATCAAAAGTTTGCAAGGTTATTTGATTTAAGGTATAATATCTTAAGAGATTATACGTCTTTTGCATTTTTATTTTTCATAAATTCTGATTTCGTAGTACAAATATTTTTTTCCCATTACTTTGATGAACTCATATACATGGGACTTATTAATTGGAAGAAAGCCCAGAGTTAATTATTCGAAAACGTGATATTAAGTAAGTTTTCTTTAAAAATAACCCACATGTGATTTATGTTCATTCATAAAATAATTATAAAACCTTTAAACACGTTCCAGAATGAGAGATGTAATTAAATTTACGCAGGTTTAATGTGAGATGTATATAAAATAGCATGTGTATGCATGAAACTTGTATGTAGTTCGTTAATATTAATTACAAAATTAAATACACTTTTACAATCACAGATAAACAATTCTAATGAACTGATAAATGGTTTACAATAAAAAAAATGGAATCATTTGTATTAGACAGTGTTATTGACATATAAATCCATAGCACAGCTTAAGTAAAAATATCTGGGAATAACAATGCACTAAATCACTTTCTAATCTACATAGTAATATCAGAACATTTGTGAAATGAAATTTTACTAGAAGCAAATTTTTAGTTGAAATTTGAACATGACTGGATTTTTTATTTGTTATTCAATATTTATCGAAACTGGATATTTAAAAACACTTGAACGTAGATGATTGGGTATATATATATATAAATATAATTATCCAATTCTTCAATTAATTTTAAAATAAAATTTGGGGTTGAGGGACGTTTGTAATAAGTTTCATTTTTAAATTTAAATACAGGTTGTTGTTTTTTACGAAAAAATATATAACGTTTTCGTTACTAAGCTCATAATTGCTCATGAATGAAACATTAGGTTTAAGTACGAAATCCCACCATTACGTAAATAATTAAAAATATGTTTTTCAACTAGTAGTTTCTATACTAATAATACTTGATTCAAAAATGTTAATACAAATCGAAAAATTTTGAATACAGCTACGTAAAAAATAAAAATAATATTACAAAAACCAGCAAGAGTTGCAGGTAAATACTTTTATTTTATTCTAAGAAGAAACAGGGGCTAAAAAACAGTTTTATCACCTTTAGGATGAAAATATTACAAAAAGCCACCACACCTGTTCTGCTTACAGTTCCTTCTCCCTTAAAAAGGACCAATGATTAAAGCTCCTTTTTTTTTTCTTTTTTTTTAAACTTGTATAATCTCACCCACTCAAAAATGTGCATTCACAAGGGACACACAAGAAGAAAAAATACCGAAAGGTTGTCTTCCACCGTACCTTTTAAAAATTGCTCATCATCATTATTCCCTCCCCCTCGCTTTTTTTTCCTTTTATATTTTCTCTCCAACCTGCGGAAAAAATTCCCTTTTTTTCTTCCTTTTTTTAACACGAAAAAAGAACACTGACCTTCCACTTCAATTTGTTTTTCTAATTTTAGAGCACTTTTCTAAACGAAGTAAGCGGATTTTTTTCGCACGCAATCCCTGGAAAAGTAGCTCTTCCGGTAACACACATGTGTTCCCTTGGGGTCTAGGAGAGGCCTAAAAATAACATCAGTCTCAATTAAGTTCAGTTCCTTTGCGACATTTTTTGTGGCTCTTGTACCCAGTCACCACTTGTAACAAGAAACTCAGCAGATCTCTACAGTTACCATTATTAAAACTTGCTATTTATAAATTGCAATTGCATTTATGCAACACTTGCATTGAGTGTGAAAGAAACGAAAGAATAAAACAGGGATTTAAATAGATGAAGCCCTACTCAGCAAAATAAAATATTTTATATAGGGTTTATCTAAGACTATAAAATATGTATAAAGAAAATGTGTTGCTCTTACACAAAATGTGTTATTTTCTTATTTATTACATGAACACATGAAATGCTTATAAAACTGTGTAACGATTAACGTACCATTATTGTAATGTATCACTTCAGCAACACGCACAGCACTGAAAAGTACCAAAACTACTCAAGACTACATAGAAATCTCTAAAATGAGAATCCTTTACAGGGTGCCAAAAAATAGCTTTCGTAGAACATAAAAAATGTCCTAAGAACTGTACCTGTACGATCCATAGTTTGTAAAGGTCTTGCCTCCGCGCTTAAAGGGGTGAAAGAAGGGGAAGGCAGACTAGCCATATTCAAAATCACTTACTTTATTTACAGTACAAAGCTACAACACAAGTTTGATCAACCAAAGTTAAGAGATGCACCCAGTCAATAAATATGAAGACAATCAACAAGGTACACAAGATATGAGAATACTTTACGGACACTTACGTCACTTCGAAAACTTTGCCTTTTTAGCTACCTAATCTAGATTCAATCTCAAGTGACAGATCGTCACCTTAAGTATTACAATTATCAGTTACTAAATATCCGCGTGTCTCACTTTAAATTTGATTAATCACTAATCCACTATATAGGAGAAGTGATTAACCTATCTCTCTCTTTCTAACCTAAAAGCCTAGGCATTGTATAGTAGTCTTAAATTGCATGTTCACGTTCTCTTCTTCGGTGGAAGCTTTTAATAAAATAATTTTTAAAGACCAAAAATTTCCCAAGAGGACTGTTAAAAGGAAGATTGCGGGTAAAGCCGTCACAAGTTTACGAGAAAAATAAAGTATGACGTCTCTCCCAACCGTAGGAAGGAAAAAAAATAACGCATTTGGCATGCCAACTGCAGTATTTGAAAATATTTAAAAAGACAGATGAATATCGAGCCAGGCTTGGGCGTACCACACAATTCATGAATGCACACGTTGCACCGAAGTACAAGCAACATGCAGAAGAGCAACTTAGTCCGTCTGTAAAATCACTTCGTCTCGATACACCAATCCCATTAGATTGCCTCATAGGAAAAGAAAATCTAACGGTGTGAGATTTGGCAATCATGGTGGCCAAAGAACCTAACCCCCACGTCCGATCCAGCGAGTGGAGTATGCCATATCTAGGCGATCACATTTAAGAGCAAAGAAATGCGCCGAAGCCCCAACTTGAATCATCATTCATTCGTGATCATTTACCATGATCGTACAGGTACAGTTCATAGGGCTTTTTATGCACTTTCTAAGAGGAATCTGGCTGAATAGAGTTTGGCCTCTATTTATGGTACACCCTGTAAATATATCTATGAATTTATCAATGAAATGTCTTGTTAAGAAACTTGGTTCCTAATTTTAGATCTGATATCTGATTTGTTGTAAAGAATTTGAAGTTTCCGTACGTTTCTAGTCTCAAAATCTATGTCTACCAGTTTTAAAAATGCATTTCTCAGATTTTTATTTTTGATTATTCCAATAGGATTTATTTCTGTTTAAGATAAAAAAAATCATGTAAATATTTTCATACATATATGCAGTATGAGAGATTTGATAATATTCTAGTTTTTCTTCAATGTCAAAAGAGCAATATTTTAGATTTTTGGTGGATGTTTTTTTTCAGTATTTGTGTGGCTGCAAAAATAAGTATTCAGATTCAGCGGAGTCAGATTTTCCAATTCCATTCTAATTTCTGTTCCCATTATTCAAGAAATATATATGATTTGAAATGACTTTAAAAATATTAAGAATTAAGTGTTTTATAAAAACTTTTTAAGAAAAAAATATTTCAATTATGTAAGAATTTTGAACAGTTTTTCACACTGATTCCTATTTTAAAAATCAATTTAAAAATACATTCTGAAAAAGTGTTTCATAACTTTTAATATTACTACATATTAATTTTTTTGAGAAAACAGCTAGTACTATACGTTTTTAAGATTACCCTTGCGTAAAATTAGAGACTATAACTTGAAAATAAAATGTTTTTTTTACTCAGAAAATAGACCCATCATTAACATTACATTTTGATTTCGCATTCCGCTCGAGAACAGAATTTACAGCTCATATACAGCTCATTTTTTCCCTAGTTGATCCATTTTTTTCTGGTAAAAAATATATATCATATAGTATATTATGATATTAAATAAGTTTTTTTCAATGTGTTAAATTAAAAAGTGCTTTTTATGAAACTTTAAATTTTTTTTAAATAAGTAGTGTTATAAACAAATGTATAAATTACATCGTTTTAAAGTACCATGAAAATTGAGATATCTTTATGTCTGAAAATGGGTTCTGAGTTAAGTTAAGGTTCTTTTTACATTTGAGAAAAAGACATTTATAATGAACTAAAAAAAAATGGGAATAATTTTGATTTAAACGATAGCTTATTTTTGAATAATTCATTCTATTATTAAAATTGGTGAGCAAAAAATTTAAACTTAACCTATTAAAAATGATTCCTTTCTCCCACATTTTCAAAAAAAATAGAAATCTAAATACTTATTTAGAGTATTTAATCCCAGTTTTGTTGTTCCTTATCTTTATTAATTAAATTGAAGATTGCATTTTTCACAAATATCGCTTTTAATTGTTTTTGTTTTCATTTTTAATCATGAATTTCGAATAATAAAAATTTGATTTGAATACCAATAAATCAAATTTAAAAATATTTTAGTTCTTTCTATAAATAATGTACATTTAATTACATAATGTACGATGTAAAAAAAGATAAATCTAACAAGAAAGAAAAACACATTTTCAGTATAAATTAACCATTGAAAGCATTACATTTTTAAAAACATTTCTCATTGCTTATAAAAACATTGCTATAGAAGAACAAAGAATATGTTTGTTTTAATATAGCAACAATGTAATGTAATTATAAATGCTTATTGTTATATTTTTTACATAATAAAGAAACCAATTTCAATTAATAAATCTTTACTAAAAGTATCATCTTCGTTAAGCTCGGATACCAATCTTATTTTATGTATAAACTATTATCCTCTTCAAACATTCGATTTTTTTCTATCTGAAACTCTAATATCAGACTTAATCGGAAATTAATTACTTCCCTTTGAATATTTACTTAACACAACCTATTTGTCTCTAACTAAAAGAATTTTTTCCCAATTTCAATACCTTTGTCTTTTATCTCTTCTCCGTAATATTAATTAAATGCATTGAGTCTGAGTTGAAAACTTTGCTTTTTATAAAGAATACACGCTACATTTCTTGGTACTCGTTAAATCCTACTCCCTTTAACGTTTAATCAAACCAACATTCTCGATTTGTTTTCTTAAATTCTTCTAGAAAATTCGAATTATTTATAATTAAGTGTTGTTAAATATCAACATTTACTCTAAACAACATTGTATTTAAATAATTTGTGGAACATCTACCGTTTTCGATGTGCCATACTCTCTCTCTTAATCAATGAGACCCGCACGGGTTGAGTTAGAAGTTCCATGAAAACGTTCTTCTTAACGAGTAGATTTTCCCATGGGGGTTAAAATCAATGAAGACTGTAACTAACAAAATAGTGGATCTTTTCAATCGATTTATCTCAAACAAATGTTTATTTGGACGCCGAATAAAAGCTTTTATTTATCATCATTGGAACCGACACCAATGAGGGTGTCTTATTAAGCGAGATCTTTGTGAAAATCGAATAAAAAATTATTGATTGTTACTGGTGTGCTATTTTATAATGTATTGTTGTTCAATTGTGTTGAGGGATATTTATTTGTTTCGTGAAGATTCGTTCGATGAAATGTTTAGAATTCGAACTGGTTATGGATTTATAAACAGGAAATTCATAAAACTCTTTTCTTCGTTTTCCAACGTTTTTAATCACTTAACTGCGAGTGGCGTATATATCCGCCATGCTTACCAGTGTGTTGAATGTCCCGGACGTATGTATACATCTTTCTCAAATGAGATGCTTTTCTTCGCGCTGCTATCAGTAAAAAATTCTGTAGACTTCGGAATGCAATAAAATGACCTTGACAGTTTTTGAGGAGGATTCACTTACTTCAGAGAAAAATTTGCTTGTTTGTGCCTTTCCTTTTTCCCGATTATATACACATACGCTGCTTGACTATGAGAAAACCGATGTTACTAGAATGCAAATAGAGTAACTTTTGATCGGCAGTTAATAGGTTAATACATACATATTGAGAGTAAAAGAAATTTTGCACTTGCTATTGGTCGTGATAAACAGATGCTTTTAAAAAGTAAAACCTATTTCCCTGCTAAAATAATTTCTCTCCAACTACATATATCTTCAATATATCCATTGCTCCCTTAAATAAGACAAAAATGTTTAATGGAGTGTGTGAATATACGTACCAAACATTATCAGATGTATATACTCAAAAGTAATTCATTCTTTGGGTTACTTTCAGTATTATTCCGTAAATCCATTTACATTTCGTAGGTATCTATAAACTTTAAAAAAGAACAACGGATTTTTGATGGATATTTGTTCATATTATCGATAACTTTAGGAAATATATATTTTGTTTTTTTCTTTGTGGAGTTATAGTATTTCAATTTTTTTTTTTGTTATAAATTTGATTTTGTTGCATGAAAATATCTTGATTTTCTTTATAAAATTATGTAAGAGAAAATGTACCTTTCAATCAATTATGGAAATAAGTTTTTTCCAAAATAAATTCTAATAAGTATTTCCCATGTAACCTTTCACTATTCAGCTCATTTATAAAGAATATGGATAATTTCAGAACAGCATTTTGCTAGTACATTGGATATCTAGACGTAATACTTATCAATTAAAACAATGCATCCAAGATGGCTAAAATATAGTATCAACAAGTAATATAAAAAAAAAAAGTCAATTCCTACTTTGAATGGATGAATAGAAAGTATTTTATTACGATTGAAAATTGGAATAGGATATATATATATAATAGTAGGAATTGAAAAAACAGCATGATTTGTCTGCATTGTTGTAACAATGCGCACCACGGTATGACTGAAAAACAGGTTTTCGACACCAACTTTTGTTTTTGTTTTAACAGTTATATTGTTACAAAAATAGAGACAAACCTAAGTTGGTGTCAAAAACCGATAATTAATTTAATTAAATTTAATTAATTCATTAATATTTCAAAAAACTGTATTAACATCAAGTGTCATCCACTATAAATTTAAAAATTAATTTGAACTTGATTGGATAAATAGAAAGTATTTTATTAACGATTGAAAATTTGAACAACATAAATCTATAAATAAATAAATATATAGAGAGAGTAAGCTAATAGTAGGAATTGAAAAAATTGAGTTGCTATTAGCTATTCAGATTTTTCAAGGTTATTGGTATACCAGCTCAGGTATCAACCTATTAACTTGAGTGTAGCTCAAAATTACGAGTTCCAATACGCGTGCGCGCGAGTTCGTCTTTTTGTTGCTGTAGAAGCTGTTAATAAACACTCGCCAATTTTATAAATGTATTTCATTCAAGGAATCAAACCGATGATTTGGTTGATTGTGTTGGGTTCTTATTTTCTGGTTTAACATTTGCTTAATTCTTCTAATAATCTATCTATATATATATGTATAAGAAAACTTGTAGTGTGCCATATTTTGTCGTGGCGAGTGGTTGATTTTAAGGTGCGAACCAAAGGTAGGGCGTGGCCGGTGGGGAGTGAATGATACTGTATTACGTGGCGAGTGGATGATTACTGTTTTATCGTAGAGGTAGTCTTGTAAATCAATAATCCAGTTTATTGCACTTCTTGAAACACACAGGCATATTACAAATATAAAGACTGGACGGCAAAACACGCAAGCACACAAAGCGCGGCAGCCGGTTGGCTACATGATTGCAGAAAAGAGAGAGAGAGAGAGAGAGTGCTTTTCAGATCTCGGTATTTATAGTCGGTAGTGAAAAGAAATCTTATTGGTTAAAATGGGCGGGACAGGGATTTCGGATACTAATTGATTACGATTATGATTAAAGGATTATTTTTGAACCAAAGAATTAAAGCTTGTTTAAAGATTAGTAAAAAGAGTTAGAGTTAAAAGTATGCTAGATGGAATTATAACATGTATGTATATAAATGTAATAATTCCCGGTAATTTAAACTTTAATAGCTCTTGAACTATTTATGGTCCAGTCTTTCAAGACAACCGTGTAATTATTTTAATTAGCTACCTGCTTACCGGAGACTTTGAAACTAAATCCATCCATCTCCAAAATCTTGTGATATCCCGTGATGTATGAGTACGATGTCATTGGAAATCTATCATTGGTCACTATCCGTAATCATGTAGCCGGCTGCAACGCGTTGCGTGTTTGTTCTTGGCTCTATGATTGGTGCCATTATGTCTGCTTCTTGTGATGTGGAAGCGCTCTATGTTAAATGTTGAATAAATTGGATCAACTTTCAAGACTGCCTCATCAATACTACAATAATTTAATCCACTCGCCACGTACTACAAATATATTTACTAATTGCTAGCATATTATAAGAAATCTTTCATATATATATATTTCATGCATCGAGTCAGTGCACTTTTGGGATCCGTATACATCGGGTAAGATTTTAGATTCTTCGCTTATTTTCATTATTATTAATTATGGTCACAATCAAGTTTAACCACTCTTGCAAATATTTTTTGTTTCTACATATTTATATTTGTCTACTTCTCCCGGATTCCTATAGTAATTTATTATTCCAATTCTATTCTTTTGCTGTTATATTCACCCAAGTGGGTTTTGGGCCTTTGCCTTGGATTATCTCATGTGCTATTATGTCAAAAATTTCCGCTG